>CM042159.1:7902823-7950323 GCA_023376005.1 Doryteuthis pealeii
ATATATTATATATAATATATATATATATATATATATTCTTGTGTACCCATAAATGTCTCCCCCAAGTCTTGGTATCCTTTCCTGTTCACTTTTATTTATCTTTTGAATTTGTTTTTCTCAAAGTCTGTCTGTCTGTCTGTCTGTCTCTCTATATATATAAATATATATATATATACATAAATATGTATGTATATATATATATACACACACATACATATGTATATATATATACACATACATATGTATATATACACACATACATATATATATATAATTACACGCACACATATATTCACTCATTACTTTGTCTTTTGCTTCCCTTCCATTCTGTTTCTATCACTCCCTTATTTTCACTCTCTCTCCTTCGCTCTCTCACTCTCTAGCATATTCCCTTTTCCCCTAACATCTCTCTACCCCCCCCCACCGCCATCGTCCTATCATTTTTCCCGCCATTTTTGCTTCTCTCACTCATCTTTTTTCTTTGTTCCATTCAAACCCATTTTCGGCTAGTTTTTTTGTTTTGTTTTGTTTTGTTTTAATTTTAGATGAAGCCCTGTCAACCATTATAATTAATAATTTTAACTTCATTTTTTCAATTCTAGTTGGTTTTTATCGCAAATTATTTCAGTTATTGAGTCCCTTCTGTATATTTACCAACCCCTCAGCAGGATGTGACACAAGGTCTATTTCTTAAGCGGATTTTAACAGGTTTGAAGTCAGAGTTTTCCTTCTTCTAGACTGCTTACCTAGTCATGGTTAAAGAGCCCAGTCTGCCTATATATATATATATGTATATATATATATATATATATATATATATAATATAATATATACCAAACTTGTTGGTAAATCCTCGCGGTGAGAAAAAACCCAGCAAATAGTTTGATTGTAAAAATATACTACCAAACATCACCCGGAGAGAAAAATTTTTGGAAAAAAAGAAAAGACCAAGATAATCGTACCAACAAAAAATAATCTATTGGTACAATATTTGGCCAAAAGAAAAAACAATTTATATGCATATATATATATATATATATATATATATATATATATATATATATATATATATATATATATATATAAGATATATATATATATATATATATATATATAAGATATATATATTCATACAAAACCGCCAGGGGAAACTAAAGCTAATAAGTAAAAAGTGCTCAATACCTAAGTAGAGCAAATAATAAAGATAAACCTAATGAGTCAGATAAACCTACTAAAAGTTTCACTTATTTCTTTATTTATATATATATATATATATATATATATATATATATATATATATAATCATGATGTCGCGATGTTAGCACGATGATGTCAGAGTTTTCCTTCGCCCAGGCTGGTTACTTAACAGCGATCAGAGAGAGAGAGAGCGAGAGAGAGAGAGTTGGATTCATGCCTTTCCCTAAGGTATTAGCGCTATATTAAATGCAAACAGCCTCGTCCAGGATTTGAACTTGGGTCGACGAGTCCATTTCCTACATCTCTAACCATTATACCACGTGCTTATATTACAACGAGGACCGAGCGCGTATAAAGTAATAAATTCCTAAAACTGAAGAGGGCGTGAGTTCGAATCTCATCAGCCTCGCCTTTCTCTCCTTCTTCTTCTTCTTCTTCTTCTTCTTCTTCTTCTTCTTCTTCTTCTTCTTCTTCTTCTTTTTAATTTTTTTCTTTTCTCTTTCCTTACTCTTTCTCCCTTTTTCTTTTTTTTACTTCTTTCTTTACTTCTCCCTACCCTTCCTTTCTTTTTCTAATACCCTTGAAAAAAGTAGGAACCCTCTCACCCCCAACTATGGGTTAAATAGTACTATTACTGTTCTTCTCCAAAATGTGGTTTTGGTATTAAATAACCCATGAAAGTTGATATGCCACTAAACCAATCCTTTCTTTCTTTTTTTGCTTTTTTTATTTCTTTTTTTATTTCTTTTTTCTTTTATCTTTTCTTCTCCCTTTTCTTTTTTTTTTTTTTTTTTGTTTACTTTTTCGATTCTTTATCTTTCTTTACTTTTTCTTGTCCTTTCTGTCCTGGGTTTAACGTTAAACTACATTTAATGCAAAGGTTCCAATTCTGGAGCTCTGAGCAGTCGAGTACCCCTTCATTACCATTACTCCCAGGTCCACTCTAACCCTAAGAGGTAGTACCTGTTAACGTCCAATCGCTGTGTTAAATAGATTTTTTAAAAATGTGTTTAAAAATCAAATAAAATTTTTTTTTTAAATTTGAATAACCACCAAAAATGAATAAAACAAAACGTCTACGGCATAAGATAACCCGAAAAGGGTTGACATGCTGTAAAAACCAACCAACCAACCTGGGGTTCTTTCATTTTTCATTTGTCTATATTTGCTTATTTTCTTTCATTTATCATTTCACTTCAGTTTTTTTATTTTCTTCACTTTTTTCTTCTTTTATTCCTTCTTCGTTTTCTCTTTCTTTTTTTCTTTCCTTTAACTTTCATTTTCCTTCACTCTTCCCCCCTCCCTCACTCACCCCCTCCCGTTTTTATTATCTATTTATTTCCCATCCTTCCCCATTCACAGCAGACATTCCCTTTTCTATTTCACTTTTTAGTCACTGTTGATTCGCACATTATCATCCTTACTCTCCCTTACTCTCCACACCTTAAAATTCCCTTCCAAATCAACACACACACACACACACACACACACACACACACACACACACACACACACACATCCCACTCTACTTAAAGACAAATTTGATAAGGAATTCTACGCTTTAGCGACATTTAGTCTTCCTGATTCCAGGGCCCCAAGAGGAATTTTATCAAATTTACAAACTTTGGTCGGGTCAATTTCCCTTCCCCATGAGTCATCCAACACAACATAATAATATTATGGATCATAGAATTCACGAAGAATTTCTTAGTTTGAAACACAAGTCTTTGATTACTTCCAGTACTAGCTGTCTTGATAATAATGGTAATGAAATGTATTGTATACAGTGCTCAGGTGTACCACAACTCATCAAAGTCTCATGTCTAGTACATAGAATAATGTATTAGTGTCAGGAACATGAATAGCGTACAGTAATAATATACATGTATGTGTGCGTGTGCGTGCATATGTGTGTGAAGGGGGTATCAGATATAGTGTTGGTGGATTACAGGAAGCATGGAGGCTTTGAAAGATGCAGTGTTTCGGCAGTTTTCAAATGGTCACCCATCTAAGTACTGATCATGCTCATGGCTGCTTAACTTCGGTGAATTAACGAGAACGAGTGATTTAACTTTGACTTAATTGGAAGCATAACTTAAATGTGACACAAGGACATTAATATGGGGCACCTAGTGGGGAACGAATTATTGAGACTAGTTTGTTAACGGTATAACTCAGTCGGTAGAGTGTTCGACTAGGACCCACAAGGTTCCTGGTTCGATACCAGTCCTTGTCAACTTAGCATATAAGTAGCACAGGGATCTGTGCGGTTAAGTGAGGAGCTGGTGGTAGGTGTGGTGCTCCGTCTCAAACGCCAAAACAATGTCCTAGTGAAAAGGGGATAGACTCCCTCGCAGTCTGGCTGATACCGACTTTAGGCCGCCCCGGTGACGACTTTTTACGCTGCAAAGAGATATCCTAAATATTGTAGATAATAATTTTTATGAATCACAGTTTGATTTGGTTTGGTTTCTTTGTTTAATGGTATATCAACCTTCGTGGGTTATTTAATGCCAAAGCCATCCTCATAGAAGAACAGTAAGGGTACTATTCAACCAGTAGAGGGGATGATGGTGTTCATACCTTTCCCAAGAGTATTAGTCCGAAACTGAAAGTAATAGCGTGACTGGGGTTCGAACTCGTTTACTACGACGTTACAGTTCAGAACGTTACTCGTTCTTGTTAATTCACCGAGGTTAAGCAGCCATGAGCATGATCAATACTTAGATGGGTGACTATTTGAAAACTGCCGAAACGCTGCATCTTTCAAAGCCTCCATGCTTCCTGTAATCCGCCAACATTATGCTAAAACCGGGGGAAACCGCTGTTAATTACGTATATTAAGAAAGAAACTGACTTCGCCCTGTTTGGGGGGGGGGTTTGAATACACTGACTGTATCCCCTGCAAAGGGCTAAGACCCCTCCCAAAAAGGGTGTCTTTGGTATGGCTTCAGGAGATCGAGGGCGGGGTATGGCTTCATTGCCACTAAACCCTAACCCTAAACCCTAACCCTAACCCTAACCCTAAGCCCGTCTTCTTTTTTCCTAGTAGATCAATAGATAAATAAATAATTTATCAGTCAAGAGTGGTTCCCCTTTGATCATGTTAGACTTATAGGAAATAACCCTCATGCCCCCTTACTTGTGACCTTGGTGAATGGGTTGGGTAAATATCTACTTGCTACATATCCCCCTCCCGTAGGTTTTGCGTTGATCATTCAGTTTCTAAAAAAGAATTTCAAGGAAATATCGACAAAGGATTTTTTCTTTTTACTTTTACAGTCCGTTGTTGAGAATCTATTGGTGAAGTTACAACTCTGGAGAGTGTGGAGTGCCCCTTCATTGCCATTACTCCCAGGTCTAAGCTAACCAGGAGTGGTAGTACCTGTTAGGGCTTTTTTCTATGGGTCAAATAGAAAGAAATTGAGTTTTTTTTTAATTGAGTGCCCATCAATGAATAAAACAGAGCGTCTTCCGCATAACCCATATTATATATAACTATAACTGGTAATTTTCACCTTTAGTTGTTAAAATGCCTAGCAAATAAGGAAATTAGAGTAACCTCCCTTGACTTTCACTTTGAACTAAGCCGGTAGCTATTTTGAAAGTCTTCATGCGAAATAAACAAATCGAAACCAATGCAACTGCATGCTTTAACACAAAAATATCATAAAATGTGTCCTTAATAACAATTAAGTTCATTTTAGATAATTTTATGCTCGGAATTTAGCCAACTGACTTTCACTTTGAAACAAGACGGTAGCCATTTTGAATGTGTCTGTGCGAAATATACAAATCTTAGAATCGTTTCGAAAACAATACAACTGCATACTTTAACACAAAAATATCGTAAAATGTGTTCTTAATAACAATTAAGTTTATTTCAGATAATGCGCACGTACAATTTTATGCCAGGAATTTTGACAACTAAAGGTGAAAATTACCCTATAACCCAACAAGGGTTGACATGCCGTAAAATCCAACTAACCAGCCAATTGTTGAAATAACGGAAAACAGGGAATTTGGGGCTCTTTTTTGGGTGGGGGGTGGTGCAGGATTCGTTTGACTGTACTTTGTCTTCGAAAAAGGAAGCGGGCCTGTTTTAGTGAACGAAACGGGCTGCGATAACTTTTGGCTAGACTTGTGCTGTTGTTATTGTTTAAGGTTAGAAGTGAAGAAGACTTTTCATTGGTCGTTTTCTCTTCTCTTCGTTTTGGGGTAAAGGGACGAGTGTTACGCAATATTTTCTTTGTACTTTAGCTGCCATTTAGGAAAGGGGACGGGTGAAGATGGTTTCTCTTTGTACTTTTATAGCCCTTTCGGGAGAAAGGCATCGTGTTAGGAAGTCTTCTATATGCATTTGCTGCTCTTAGGCGGCGGGGCGGGGGGGGGGGCTGCTCAGACAGGGACGGGATACCAAGATTTGACTTTATACACTTGGTGTCTTTTACAAAATAGAAAGAATTGCGATGTTTTGTCTTTGTAATGTTTCTAACTTCTGCAGAAAGAAACATTTTTTTCTTTGTATATTTACTGTTTTTTTTTTGCTTAAGTGGCGAGCCACACACACACACACACACACACACACACATATATATATATATATATATATATATATATATATAGAGAGAGAGAGAGAGAGAGAGAGAGAGAGAGAGAGAGAGAGAGATTAACGTAGACTTTGTCTGATGATCACATAGACGAGATATTGACAGTCACCTAGCGCTGCCGACTCTATGTTAACACTAGTCTAACTAGTATATATATATATATATATATATATATATATATATATATATAATATATGTGTGTGTGTGTGTGTGTGTGGTATATCACCGATATTTAGCACATTGTAAATATACCAAACTATATTATTAACATCATACACACATACACACACACACACACACACACAACACACACATATATATATATATATATATATATGCACGCATATACATATATATACATACACATACGTATTCTCACAAACACACATGCAACAAAAATTTACATTATTCAGCTCTGTACGGATACTGGGTGTCATGCAGAGGACCTGCCAATGGAAACGTTAAAGCGGCAGTTAGACACTATATATATATATATATATATATATTATATATATTGTGTGTGTGTGTGTGTGTGTGTGTGTGTGTGTGTGTGTGTGTGTGTGTGTGTGTGTGTGTGTGTGTGTGTGTCCAACTGCCGCTTTTATATATATATATATATATATATATATATATAAAGCGGCATATATATATATATATATATATATATATGTATATGTATATTATTATATATGTGTGTCTGTGTTTTACCACCATATATATATATATATATATATATATATATATATATATATATATAATATTATATTATTGTTTTTATTATTTATAATACTAAAGCTGACTAAATCAATGTTCGTTTGCTAAAGCCCTTTTTCCTATTTAGTTTAATGACACAACACATCTCTCAAAATATTCCTTAGTTTTGAGATTAATATATACGAGAACATTTTTTTATTTTTTATTTTATCATTTTTTTTTTATTTTATTTATTTTATTTTTTTTCCAATGCCTTCAGTTCATCTCTCGACTTTTAAATGAAGCGTTTTGAATTTGTCTCTTGATCAAAAAATAAACGTATTGCAATTTTCTTTCGCCCATTAAATCCCCGTGGACATTTTTGCAGATGGAAAAGCTTTTAGTCACGTGACTTGTTGAATCAAAAGTTGTCGGATGAAATTTATGTCTACAAAAAGAAAAGAAATTTGGCTTGCGTACATTATTATCTGCCGGAAAGTAATCTACATTTTTTTTTCATTAGTTTCTGTTTAAGTTTTTGTATTAAAAAAAATTAAAAAAAGAAAAAGAAGTTGGTTGGTTGGTTGGTTGGTTGGTTGGTATTTACAGAATGTCAACCCATTGGGTCATTTTATGCCGAAGACATTTTGAGGTTATTTCCTATAAGTCTAACCACTCTTGACTGATAAATTATTTATTTATTTATTGATCTACTAGGAAAAAAGAAGACGGGGCTAGGGTTAAGGTTAGGGTTTAGGGTTAGTTTAATGGGAAAATAAATAAATAATTTATCAGTCAAGAGTGGTTCCCCTTTGTTTATGCTAGACTTATAAGAAATAACCCATTTTTATTTATTCATTCATCATGAGTACACATTTTTAAACTCATTTTTTTAACACATTTTTTCAAGAAGAAGAGAATGAAGAAATAAAAGATTGTTTGTTTTTTTGTTTTGTTTGTTTTGTTTTAGTTTTTGTTTTGCTTTTTTTCTTTTTCTTTTTCTTTTTTTTTTTTTTTTTCTTTTCATTCATTCTTTTTTTATTTTAGTGTTGATTTTTATTTGCCAAAATTGACCTAGTTTAATACGCTTAATGATTTGTGTCCCAAGTTCACACAAATTTCCTTGTAATTTGAAAAGAATTCTTATTGTTCTTGGAGGTTTTCAATGACATTCTTTGCAAATTCCTCACTTGCAGGATAGCGTTTCGTTTTGTTTATTGAATCACTCAGAATAAGAATAAATATTGGACGAGCGGAAAGTTCTCAAAATCAGCAGATTCTTCCATTTTGAATGGAATGTGCTAAATCCGTAGAGTTAGATTTGTTTAAACATCCAGTTATGTATTTGATAAATTTCCCAGACACAAACGAAATTTGAATAATTATCATATTTCGGACTGTTGTCCTCATCTTTATTGTGTATAAACTGTTATATACCCTGCTTATGGACATTAATAGGTATGTCCCAATCCTTATAAATACGGGAGTATTATGCCGACTAAGTAGTCTTATACCTTTAGCAGTGGTTTATCTTTTTCACGCCGCTGGCGAGTATTGTATTTTTTAATGTTATAAAGATTCCATTTCATTTCCAACCTCCGTTCGGTTATTTCTCATTTAGTAAACTTTGTTAATTTACTTACTACATAAAAAAACGTTCAGGCCACTATAATTTTGGGCTCTTTTTAGGTGTTTTTTTATTTATCATTTTGTAAGAGCAGTCTCCCTTGTCTGAGGGAGATCTCCTGTGCCAAGAGCCCTTTTTTGGTCACGTGACGCAGAAACCCAAGAAGATCACCCTCTTTGGCCGAAGCTACTGGACAAGTGAGGCGTGCTTGTCACCTCTATCCAGCACACCCATGGTGCATGCCAGACAGTACAGACTCTACATACAGTAAGTGGTTTCCACCTATTTTGTCTATTAACACTACTATGTATGTTTGGACACTTGTGACATTATATAGCCTGGAGAACTTCGTTCCCCTAATATATATTATAATAAAAGTTGTATAAATGTAACTAACGTGTTTGTTGTTTCCCTAGCTGAAGTATTCCGCATTGGGTACTTTTCCTTTAAGTAACCCAATGCTTTATAAGAACCAGAGTTTAACACTCTCTGAACCTTATGATTTTAATTACTTTAAAATAATTCAACAATATAATCTAATAATCCGTCTACAATGAAAGTAGTATTATTCCTATCATAATCATAATCATAATGAGTTCATGCCAGCAGCACGGACATCCATACTCTCGTGGGGGGGTCCTCCCCGTGGCATCCAGTACCCGCACAGATCAGATTGAGGTAGATTTTTGCTGGTCGACCTACACTGGTGTGACCACGTATAGGTTTTCACAGAAGAACTTCACTTATGAGTTCGTCCTTATTTCTCCAGTAGTGTCCAGTATGTCTTGTTCGCCTTACTCCGATGATTTGTGTGATAATGGGAAAGTGGCCGTACAACAGCTTTCCTGTGGGGGTGCTTTTAACAATATTTGTTCAAGACAGCACGCAGTATTCTTGTGTAACTCCAATCTAGCTTTTTCGTCTCAGCACCTCGGGGTGCAGCCATACAGTAGTACTGATACGGCTACGGCTAAGAAGAATTTTCGTTTTATCTTATCAGAAATCACATTTCCATATGACTGACAATCTGTCTCTAGCAGTCCATACCTTTCCTAGACGTATACTGACATCGTTTCCTGTAGATGAGATATTACTACCTAGGTTTGTGAACTGGTCTACTAATATCAGAAACTTACCATGATAATTCATAAATAAAGAGTGCTCAATATCGCTGATAGAGCATATATACCTGAGTGAGGGTAGCGTAGATACAAACTTAATGGCATTTGATGACTGTAAATTTCACACCCATACTATTATCAAATCAAGAACTCTTGTGTCTACGTTATCCAAAGTAATTTCGCTGTCCTCTCAGTCGGTAGAGCGTTCGGCTAGAAACCAATGTTCCTAGTTCAATACCGGCCCTCGCCAACTCAGCGTATGAGTAGCACAGGGATCTGTGCGGTAAAGTAAGGACCTGATGGTAGGTGTGGCGCTCCCCCAGACGCCAAAGCAATCTCCTTAGTCTAGCGCTATTGAAAAGGGGATAGACTCCCTCGCTGACTGGCTGATACCGACTTTAGGCCGCCCCGACGACTTTACTTACTTTTTTATATGAAGTTTATATTGGATTGACTGACTGCCTCTTGAGCATGCCATTCTTTTTTTTAAATCTAGTTTCACTAAAAATCGCATATTAATATGATAAAGCAAATACAGATTCCCATTTCCTTCGCCGCAAAAACCATAACTCGAGGCAACATTTTTTCTATTACTTATAACTCAAAACTACTTTCAGAATTTATTGAATTGACTGTGGTTTAAAGTGCAGCACTTAAATCCATATCTGTTCTTATACACTTTTATTAGGGTGTGGATCAAACCTGGGGCCCCACGTGGGGTGGTCTGTGGGGTACCTAGATAAAGTGCTGACCAGGAGGGAATCCCCTTGATTCGTTTGCACTCTGGTCTTCGCTGATGCATATTTAGAACTCAGGCCACCACGTGGGAAGCCAATCGTAATAACAATTTGCCTTTTTTGTTTTTCGAATCTCAAGGAAAGTTATTCACATCATGTAATCGAAAGAAAATTCGATGACTGTTTCTAGATTTTTAAGAAAAGCCATTTTGAAGGTTCTTTCGTGGTACCCACTGACCACCCCACGTGGAGCCCAAAAACGCAAAAACAATCTCCTTGGTCAAGCGCTAGTGAAAAAGGGGATAGACTCCCTCACTGATTGGCTGATACCAGCTTTAGGCGCGCCCACGACGACGACGACTTGGTTACGAGTCAATTAATAGAAAAAAAAGTGACAGACTTCAAATGTTTTTTCATTGGAATATTGCAATTCTTTGCTTCACAGAATTTACATAAAAATTTGGATAATTCATTGTGTAAAGACCAACCACATTTTTTCCGAGGTTAGAAATATTCGGTTGGCTCGAGTGGAAATTACTTAAATCTAAGTGAGGTACATGGGGAATAAGCGTTAAAGTAAGTGGGTATAGTTTCATCATCATCATCATCATCATCATGTCGCGCTAGCAGCACGGATATCCATGACAATCCTTCGCCAGCCGTCCCTATCATTCATCTCTCCTGAAGGGGTCCTCTGCGCAGCATCCAGTATCCGCGCAGAGTTGGTCTATGTACGTCTTTGTTGGTCGACTTGCTCTGGCGTGCCCATGTGATGGCTTCCACAGAAGAACGTCATTTATGTGTTCATCCTTGCTTCTCCAGGAGTGTCCATCGTGAAATGAAAAGTAATGTTATACATATATATATATATATATATATATATATATATATATATATATATATACCTTTGAAAGAAAGGAAAAACTAGGGATTTATTTTTTTTAAATCCTTGCATTTGCACCTACTAAAACATGCAATATAATTATACAGTGAGATTTAGAAGATCCCATGTAGAATCATCCCTTACTACCAGTTTTTGGATACCTTACACACACACACACACACACACACACACACACATACACACACACATACATATATACATATGGAATTTGATAATTTGCTTTTGAAGCGTTGTCATGTAAAGTATATTATTATTTATATTTTTTAAGGCAATTACAATGCGTATATCGTGTAAAATTCGATAATTATTGAAAATAATCATGACAAGCAAACCCGGCGAATAAAGTGCACCACGTGGAACATCGTACAGCTGTTTCAACTTTATTAAGTCTCATCGGCGGTGTATACCTACGATTTACCTCCCACAGAAATCGAAACCGGGAACCCAGTACTCAGAGTCAAAAACTCTACCTCTAGGCCACCGGCGCGTAGCACATGATACATGCCGAATTTAACTTGTCAATGATAAACACGTCACTTCTATACATAGTACAGTGAGCGTTTGAGGGAATCGCAAATGAGGCCTATGCCAAGGCGTAAGAAGTAAATGGAATTTGATAATTTGCTTGTCATGATTATTTTCAATAATTATCGAATTTTATACGATATATGCATTGTAATTGCCTTCAAAAAATATAAATAATATATATATATAGACATAGTCAACGACGCTTGCTAACTGTTAGTTGCTCAACTTTGTGTTATATATATATATATATATATATATATATATATATATATGTGTGTGTGTGTGTGTGTGTGTGTGTGTGTGTGAGAGAGAGAGAGAGAGAGAGAGAGAGAGAGTAAAATGAGGAAATCAATCCGACAGTATGTGGAGAAATATAATGCAGAAACTAAGAAACTGGCATATATATATATATTAGAGAGAGAAGGGGGAGAAAAGGCCAGACTGACACACATACACACACACACACACAACACACACACACATATATATATATATATATATATATATATATATATATATATATATAAACATTAATTTTGCTTCTATTTATTTATCAAGAGAGAGACAAAATGACAGAGAGAGGATGTGTGTTTGGGGGTAAGATAAATTGATCGAGAGAACAAGAGAGAATTGTACATTTTGGTAAAAACTTCCATTACTTCCAGAAAAAAAACAAGAATTATTGGCTGATTCCTGTTTGGTTTTAAGAAATAAAAAAATAAGAAATCTTCTTACGACAAAATTAATTCAACAAAAAGAGTTCGTTTGACTCCGAAACAAATGAAAAAAAAAAAAAAAGTAAAAACATCGAAATTTCAAGAAAGTTTTTATTTTCATTTTTATTTGTTTTATTTTTTTTAAAGAAATTATCACCAATAAAATATATCTCACTTCGATGAAAGTTGTTTTTAGTAACATGGCGAGTCCCAGTTTAAAATATTCTTCAACCCAACCTAACTAGATATTTTTACCGTCTTATCTCGTATTGGATGGCGCGACAAGTTAAGGAAATGTAGTCCGACCTCACCGCCACTTTCTCGATGGTTTTCACTACCAAAAATCACATTACTCCTTCCTTATATTTTTTTTTTTCTTTTTTTTTATTTATTTTTTTTATTTTTTACTTTTTTGTCCTTGGGGCGTTCGTAAAAGTTGTAAGAATAAAATAAAAACACCGGAAAAGTTGTAAATATTTCTTTTGCGCATTTTTATGAACTATTATCGAAATTGGCAACATTGAAATTTATTTTTATTTACCCCCAAGTTGCAATTCTGCTCCAAGAACAAAGAACACTTCACCATCCAACATCCCACACCCATACCCAGCACCCTCGGTCTAATCTGATAGAGGATTCTCCAACTCCAGTTTTTTTTTCCTCCCTACACTTTGAAGCCGAAAACAGAAAGATGATAAAAAGATTTCAAATCTTTCTAAGCGTCATTCTTACCAAATATGGAATCATTATCGCTGCCCTAAAAAAACGATTCGAATAGGAAAACGATTCCACTTTATTAATAAGCGTTTTAACTGATCGAGTGATCGATTTTAATGGTATGTCAACCCATCTAGGGTTATTTTATGCCTAGAAGTTAGGGAAACACGTTCATTGTACATTTATATTTGTATTTTTTGCTTAGTTGTTACATTAGTTATTTTTTTTAAACAGTTATATGACATCAGCTATTCCTATCTAATACAAATAATTTTCACACAGTTGTATGGTATCAAGTATTCCTATCTAATCTATTAATAATGGAGATTCGCTTCCGGTTTTTGTCTGTAACAAAAATGACGTCACTGCTTACGTCACATTACCCAAAATCGTCATAACATAGAATACACTCAAAATTTGAGCATGCAATGTTAGACAGTCCTCATTGGTTTTTAAACAAGTTTTAATAAATACATACCTGGTATTATCTATCTATATATAGTTTTTTTTTAAATTTTAATATATATTTAAAGTTATCAGAACTAAGTTTCCATTTTTTTAAATTATTTTTTACTCCTTTAAAAAATTCATTTTATTTTTTACTCCTTTAATAAATTTGATGATTTTACTTTACTTATGATACAAACACTCTGATATTAAATTTTCAACTCCCATCCCCTCAGGTAATATTTATTTTACGTCGCCCAGAGGACGTTTTTTTTATTTTACTAGTACAAATAATTTGCACAGTTGTATGGTTCCAAGTATTCCTAATACAAATAATGTGCATATAGTTATATGGTATCAAGCATTCCTATCTAATACTAATGATTTGAAAAATTATATAAGAAATAAGAATTCGGTGGATAAGCAACAACAGATAATCAGGATTTACATTTTTAGATTTCTTCTTACATGATCTAGACGATTTCATTTTTAACCAGAGGGTGTTGCAAGGTAATAACGGTCCGAATATTAATGAACAAGAGTATACATATATAGATTAGTAACGAACCAAACAACTAGGCATGTGTGAATAAAAACTCCCCTGTATGTTTACTCAATCGGTCGTGAGAGGGTTATTCCTTTTGTGCATTTTGTGATCATTGTTATATATATTTACCAACTCCTCCGCACGAGCAGGATACGACACAAGGTCAATTTCTTAAGCGGAGTTCAACAGGTTTGAATTCAGAGTTTCCCTTCTCTTAGACTGGTTACCTAGCCATGGTTAAAGAACCCAGTCTGCCATGCTATTTGCCCTACTAGCTGGAGGGAGAATAGGATTCATACCTTTCCCAAGGGTATTAGCGCTAAGTGAAATGCAATTACCACGTCCAGGATTTGAACTCGGGGCAACGAGTCCATTTCCCATGACTTTAACCATTACACCACGTACTTCCTTGTGATCATTGTTATATTCACTGAGAAGATGAAAATAATGTTGCTTAAAACATGGACTTTCGTTGTCGGAACTTCTTGGGAAATGTCTAATGTCTTTAGGAACGCGTCAATGAGTCAACAAATTAGTCTAGAAAATGTCATTTCTCTTAATTTTTTATCCGAGCGGAATGAGAACAGGATACCCCGTCGACTGGAATAAAAGGGTTAGGTTCAAAATCCCGTGATGGCTTCCGATTACGACAAGAAGGTTCCCGAGTTCGAATAGAAGGTTCCCGAGTCCGAGAAAGTTCCCGAGTCCGATAAGAAATACCTGAAGAAGGCCGTTGTACAAATGACAACGAAGATGAGGACAATAGTCCGAATAATCCAAATAATACTAATTTTAAAAATGTGTTTTAAAAAAAATGAGTTTAAAAAGAAAATTGAATACCCATCAAAAATGAATCTAACAAAATATCTCCGGCATAAAATGACCCAACAAGGGTTGACATGTCGTAAAACCTAAACAACCAGCCAACGAGTCAATGATCGAAGCTCAGAGAATGTTTCGGTACAGATGCTTCGAACTTAGCGGGAAATCTGTTCAATGGGATTTCTGTACCAGAAGTCATTGAATATGTGCAGAGCGTCCAGAAATGTTGAATGTGCGTCCCTGGTTGCATCGGAAGAAAATGGGAATTAATGTAATATGACAGACAACAATATTTTGAGATCCTCAAAGTGTCAGGAAAGTCCACTAGCATTTCCAATATGGCGAATGCTCATTCTCCATTTGTACAGCGTTTCTTTTTTCTTTTTTCTCTAATATTAAAACTACTGTTTTTTTACAGGGATGGCTTTGGCATTAAATAACCCACGAAGGTTGATATGACATTAAACAAAAAAATACCATCAAACAAAGAAACCGAGCCCGAAAATGCAATTTCTGGATTTTTCCAAAAGCTTAAATCGCCGGAGATTTCACACATGGAACAAGGATGAGCTAGTTGATGGAAATCCCGAAATGGAATTTTTTAGACAGTTTTGAAAAAGGAAATGAGCGTTGGAATAAATGTTTGAAGGGGACTAAGGCGACATTTCGGTCGGTTGTTGAATCGTTTCATTCATTCTCGACAGAGTTCGTATGAAAAAGAGAAAGAGACGAAGATATACATGCATGTAAATACAGATTAAGATGTTAGCATAGAAGGACCATATGACCTTTAGGCACCCCTTTTGATTTCGATTCAGAAGGACATGTTTTTCATTTACACCATCAATATCCGGTTGTTTGTTAACAGACGATTTTAGAGGTTTTTTTAAATTATAAAATTAACAATTATAAAATTTATAAAATTAAAAAAGAACAATAATTAACATATCTTAACACCCGTACCCCAGCTATGGTTAGCGGAAGAGAACAGGATACCCCCGTGGACTGAATAAAAGGTTAGGTTCCAAGTTCCGTGATGGCTCCCGATTACGACAAGAAGATTCCCGATTACGACAAGAAGGTTCCCGAATCAGAAAAGAAGGTCCCCGAGTTCGAGAAGGTTCCCGAGTCAGACAAGAAATACATGAAGAAGCCGGAGGGCACATCCACCAAAACGTTGTACAGATAGCAATGAGATGAGGACGATAGTCCGAACAATCCAAATAATACTAATTATCAAGCCTCATTTCAAAAATTCCGAGAAAAAATATATCTATATTCAGATTTAGATGAATGAATTATTTTTCTATAAATTCATTTTATTATCTTTTATTCTTTATATATTCAGCTTCCTTTGTGTATTTTTTCTTTTGTTTGTGTTTTATTTACTTTTTATGTTTTATCCTTTATTAAATTGTTTTATTTTTTAATTATTGTTTTAATTATTAAATGGGGAGAAATAGGGATTGGAAGATTGTGTAGCGCCATTTTCTAGCTTTTACCTGGTTATGAACACCGATCACTAGCGCCAGTGAGATATGCACAACTACATCATTCAGAAAGCAGGTGCCTTAAATAGTAGTAGTAGTAGTAGTAGTAGTAGTAGTAGTAGTAGTTAGTTGTCCATCGTATCCGATGATGACACCATGCGAATCTGTTTTCTCCATTTGATTTTTATCTCTGGTTGCATCTTGCCAACTGCCTATGGGGATGTTCAAGTCCTCCAGGTTTCTCTTGATGTTCGCTCAGAGCGGCAAAGTCGATATTGTATTTTTGGAGCCCTTTGGATATTATGGCGATCCTTCTTTCTGTTCAATTTGAGCTGGGTCTGTCGAGCATTGTCCGGATATAGTCTTAAATACCATGTAAGTTTAGCTCAGTCGGTAGAGTGTTCGGCTAGGAATCACAAGGTTCTTGGTTCAATACCGGCCCTCGCCAACTCAGCGTATGAGTGGCACAGGTATCTTTGCGGTAAAGTGAGGGGCTGATGGTAGGTGTGGCGCTCCACCTCAGATGCTAACATAATCTCCTTGTCTAGCGCTAGTGAAAAGGGATAGACTCCCTCGTTGTCTGGCTGATACCGACATTAGGCCACCCCGACGACTTTACTTTTTACTTATATATATATATTATATATATATATATATAGTAAAAAGTAAAAGCCTAATGTCGGGCAAGGGTATATTTATTTTATTAATATAATATATATTATATATATATATATATATATATATATATATATATATTATGGTAATAAACATGCTCGAAATGGTATGTGTGAAAACATTGCACAAATCAAGTCGAATTTATTTTAATGCAATCCAAATAAAACCCACCCTGTTGACTGGGGCTGTAAATACACCGACTGCACCTATGCAGAGGGGTAAAATCCCCCAATGGGGCCACCTGTTGACGCTTAACGACGGAATCCTGATGGCTGAGTAGTCTATGATATGCAACCCCCCCCCTTTGACCCTTGCTTAGGCTAGACGGGCATCCGGAGAGACCCCCCCCCAATCAATCGGCTGGTCACGTCAAGCCCTAGAACCTATATGATTGTTCCAATCCTATTGCCCTTATGGCAAGCCCCCAAACCTTTTTTACCATATATGTACTAGAAGGTGGTGGTTGAGGGTCTTAGTGTTCTGGGTATGAAATTTAAACTGAATTAATGGTGAAGTTCCAATTCTGGATCTCTGGGGAATGTGGAGTACCCCTTTATCGCCATTACTCCCAGATCCACTCTAACCCGAAGTGGTAGTACTTGATAGGGTATCGTCTATAGGTTAAATAGATTTTTAAAAAATGAGTACTGAATATGTGTATAAAAAAGTTGTGTTTGAAAAAAAAATTGCATACCCAACAAAATGAATAAAATAAAATATATTCGGCATAAAATAACTCAACAAGAGTTGACATGCCGTAAAACCAACCAACCAACCAACCAACCAACCAACCAACCAAATAAGAACAAATAGAAGAAAAAGTATTGAACAATTTTCATGAAACAAGAGGAAAGATGATTATTCGGTGGCTGAGAGAGTTGTGTATTTCTAATTGGTGCCAGAGATCAGTGTTCGAGCCTATTTGGAAAAAATCTTCTGATTCTAATTTGTGTTGTACTAAGCTAAAATTTAAAAATATATATATCAAAACAGCAAAGAGAAATCTTTTTTGGATTTAGTGATGAAGAGATGAAGAGTTGCTATGACAACGAAGATTGAAGTATCCTGGGTATGATGCTAAACTTCATCTAGTGGCGAAGCTTTAATTCTGAAGCTCTAGGGAGAGTGCAGTACCCCTTCATCGCCATTATTCCCAGGTCCACTCTGAGCCAGAGTGATAGTACCTATTAGGTTGAGTTTTGGTTTGTTTGGTTTGTTTGTTTGGTTTGGTTTGGTTTGTTTTACGGCATATCAACCTCGGTGGGTCATTTAATGCCGATAAAATTTTGAAATAAATCAATTCTTAATGGATAATACAATTTTTTTATAAATACATTTTTCTATTTAACCCATAGATGGGACCGTAACAGATACTACCATTCCGGGTCAGAGTGGACCAGGGAGCAATGGTGATGAAGGGGTGCTCCACATTCCCCAAACCTCCAAAACTGGAACCTCACCATCAGATAGAGTTTAACGTCATTCACAGGACAGGTTGAGTTTTTAAAAATATGTTTAAAGAAAAAAAATTGAATACTCAACAATAATGAATAAAACAAAAATGTCTTTGGCATAAAATAACCCAGGGTTGAGATGCCGTAAAATGCAACCAGCTACCCAACCAACCAACCAACCGACCAGCGAAGATTGGGTAAGTTTAAGTCTGGGTAAGTTTAAATTTTAGGGGTCAGAATCACAATCTTTAAACAACACAAAGAGTGGTTGCAAACCTGCAATTCTTGGGATGCGGATCCATTAAACACAAAAAAACCATCTCAGTCATTGCTCTACAGGACGGGACACGTAGAGGTGCCCGTGGTATAATGGTTATCGTCGTGGAAAATGGACATTGTGTCACGTGTTCAAATCCTGTACAACTATTCTCCCTCCAACTATTGGTAAATAGTAGAATAGACAATGCTCTTTAAAACACTTAACATCCTATACCACCCCATTCCAACCGGCCGGAAGTCACATTTGTTTTTCTAATCTACCCTAAATGATAGCCTTTGTTTAAATGTAATATTAAACATTTAGCAGTCTTTGATTTATGGGAAATAACAGGTAACTTTAGACGAAAAGGCCATTTTTAGCCATTTATTGATAAATCCTTATATCCTTATAGGAATGGGGCTCTGAACTTAGAAAATTCTCAACGGGATGTTAAGGATGTTAAAAGTTAATGTTAAAGATTGGTTATACACACACACACACATCATACATGCACACACACACCCACACACACACCCACACACACACACATATATATATATAGAAGCGCATGGTGCGATGGTTAAAGTCATGGGAAATGGACTCGTTACCCCGAGTTCAAATCCTGGATGTGATAATTGCATTTAACTTTGCGCTAATACCCTTGGGAAAGGTATGAATCCTACTCTCTCTCTCTCCAGCTATGGATAAATAGTAGGGCAGACTGGGCTCTTTAACCTTGGTTAGGCAACCAGTCTAGGAGAAGGAAAACTCTGAATTCAAACCTGTTGAACTCCGCTTAAGAAATTGATCTTGTGTCACATCCTGCTCGTGCGGAGGGGTTGGTAAATATATATATATATATATATATATATATATATATATATATATATGTGTGTGTGTGTGTGTGTGTGTGTGTGTGTGTGTGTGTGTGTGTGATGGCAACCCAGGAAAAACAGTACATCCCTTAGCGAATTTTATTAAAGATATAATCTTAAAATGCCCTCAAGAATAAAGCAATTCCCAGTCCAATTTACAATTGAATATTAATTTTGTGGGGTCTAAGTTCGCGCTGTAAGTATTCTTTAATAATCTTAATTCTCGAACTAACGGAGATATCCTTCAAATGCCAATCTTTCACTTCTTCCTCACAAAATCCCCTTAAATTCCAAATTTAACCGAGCACCCACAGGAGTTCACGGGCCACCAAGCTTTATATAGTAAACTAGCAGCGGCTACCCGGCGTCGCCTGGGTAGAGAGGGAATTCTTTAAAATTAGTCCCGCAGATCTATTCTTACTGAATCGTGAGTTGAATCCTCTCCCATTTAAATCCCTATGTAAATAAAAGACCTCGCATTGATCCAGCTACTCTGAAAAGAAATGTTAATGTCTACTATCTAAAATATTAAATGAAAAAAAAAAAACATGCTTTTATCATTTAAATTTTACTTTTTAATTATCTTGACGAATATAAATCAAATCTCTCTTATTTTTGCTCAAAAACCAGCCCTGGTGATATTTATGTGTATATATATTTACTTTGTCGTTAATTGTTTTATTTTCGAAGTTTCCTCCGGACATACAAATACACATAACTGCCTTTTATATATGGAGAGATTAGTACGTTTAGTAATTTTAGTTGATGTTTTTATATTCAGTCCTATTGATTGACTCTCCACTTTTATCGCTACACCCCCTTCCAACACCGATAAAGTTCTTTTTTTTTTTTTTTTTGGTTTTTTAATAGTTCAAATCAAAGTCTTTCTTTCTTCTTTTTTTTCTTTTTAATTTTTGCTTCTTTTTTCTCAACTTTAAATCTTTTTTGATATCTTTCTTCCTACTACATTTTTTTCTTTTTCTTTCTTTTTTCTTTTTTTTCTTCTATTTTCTTTTTTTCTTTTTTTTTCTTTTCTTTTTCTCTTCTTTTTTCTTCTTTTTTCTTCTTAAAAAAAAATTTTGCTTCTTTTTTTTTCTTCTTTCTTTTCTTTTGTCTTCTTTTTTTCTTTTTTCTTCTTTTTTCTTCTTTCTTCTTTTTTCAAAAAATTTTTGCTTCTTTTTTCGCAACTCTAAATCTTTTTTAATATCTTTCTTCCTACTACATTTTTTCTTGTTCTTTTTCTTTCTTTCTTTTTTTTTTTTTTTTTTTTTTGCCTACGGCTCCAAAGTTGAACGATACGACAACAGAATTTTACTCATTCCTATCTTAACTATCATCATCAATGTGTGTTTTGATAACTGCGACGATGATGATGATGATGATGATGATGATGATGATGATGCCAGTAGTCGTAATGTTTCATCTTCTTGTGTTAAGGCATGCATATTAGTACTACTGCTTTACTCCTCTACTAGCACTGATACTAACGGTTGCTAGAAACGAAGGAAGAAAAAAAAAGTAAGGTATAAGTAAGATGAAGTCTGATATTCGCCCACCTCTTGTTTTCAAGTTTTGCTTACGAACCTATATCCACGTGTGTGTGTGTGTGTGTGTATGTGTGTGTGTGTGTGTGTGTGTGTGTATGTGTGTGTGTGTGTGTGTGTGCGTGCTCTGCCATTTGCACACGGCTCATCAGAGTTCCCTTGCGTGCTCTCTCTCTCTCTCTCTCTCTCTCTCTCTCTCTCTCTCTCTCTCTCTCTCTCTCTCTCTCAGCCAGCCAGCCAGCCAGCCACAGAGTCAGTCAGTAGACTTATACTAGAAACATCACCGAACGCTCCAAATTTGGCCACCCAACCAACCATTCGCTCTTACACAAAAGTACGAAGTAGAGTCAGGAAACCACGATTTTAAAAAAAAAAAAAGGAGTATTTTTTTTTCTCTTTATTGAAATATTTACACACTTACGTCTTTGTAATTTTTATTTATTTACTTTTATTTATTTATTTATTTATTTATTCATTCTAATTCATTTATTTCATTTATTTTTATTTATTTATTTTTAATTCATTTATTTTATTTATTTTTATTTATTTGTTTATTTTAATTTATTTATTTTATTTATTTTTATTTATTTATTTTTAATTAATTTATTTTATTTATTTTTATTTATTTATTTATCTATTTATTTATTTGTTTATTTTAATTTATTTTATTTATTTTAATTTATTTATTTTTATTTATTTTTACTTATTCATTTTATCTTCATTATCTTATAATTTTATTTTTATCTATTTTTTATTTTATCTATCTATCTATCTATCTATCTATCTATCTTTCTCTTTCTCTCTCTCTCTCTCTCTCTCTCTCTCTCTATATATAATATATATATATATATATATATATATATATATATAAAGATGAGGACAATAGTCCGAATAATCCAAATAATACTAATTATCAAGCCTCATCTCAAAAATTCAGATAAATATTCTGAAATTGTATAAAATATTTGAATTTATATCTATTTTTATCTTCAGTATGAACTATCTTTAGCATTGAAAATCAATTGCCCTCCAGCAATGTCTTGATCCTAATTCATCCGCTTGCATTATTATCGTTTAAAAGAGAAATATTTCCATAATGAAGATTGTAAATATTTACCCAACCAGTTAACCACGCGTTAGTCGATAGAATGTGCGCCTAAGAACCACAAGATTCCTGGTTCGATACCGGCCCTCGCCAACTCAGCACATGAGTAGCACAGGGATATGTGTGGTAAAGTGAAGAGCTGGCAGTAGGTGTGGCGCTCCACCTCATATGCCAAAACAATCTCCTTGGTCTAGCGCTAGTGAAAAGGGGATAGACTCCCTCGCTGCCTGACCGACTTTAGGCCACCCCGACGACTTTACTTACTTTAGCCACGCGTAAGTGTGACACAAGGTCGCAAATATGGAGCATCCAATGAAGATTGCACTCGCTATTCATTAGTAATTGATCTGTGAGACTAGCTTGTTAACCATTACACAACGATAGGACGCCCTCTTACCCAAACCGTTTGTGACGTGGAGGATGTGACGCAAGGCCACAAGTCTGGGGCACCAAGTGAGGATCGAACTCACTATTCATTAGTAATGGATCTGCGAGACTAGCTTGCTAATGGGACGCCCTAGTGATGCTTGTGCAAAAGAAATCCCCAAATAGGTCTAAAGATTTCATTTCTCAGGGTTTCTTTTTTATTAAGGAGTGAAAAGGCAATTAGTATGTATGTATGTGTTGAAAAAATGAATCAAGGAAAGAAAGTATAGAATGGATAATATAGGATATTTTAATCAATATTACTTACACGTGTTTCGGTCAGGAGTTTATCCATGTGTACATTATTCAAACTATTATCATTTCTAAATAACCAAATGAAATGAAATAATAATAATAGAAAAAATGTAGAAATGTTCCGCACTCAAAGAAGATTCGACCTTCATCAGTGAAAATCCTTATTTGAAAATAATGATTTTCAAATAAGGATTTGACCGAAACACATGTAAATAATATTGATTAAAATATCCTATATTATCCATTCTATACTTTTCTTTCCTTTATTCATTTTTTCAACATACCGCCGGATTCACTTCCAATTTAATTTTACATGGATGGATGGATGGATGGATGGATGAAGGAAACTACTAAAATAAAACAATTAACGACAAAGTAAATATATATATACACATTAACTACCACCGGGGCTTGCTTTTTGTGCCAAAAATAATGAAGATTTTATTTATATTCGTGAAAATATTTAAAAATCAGAATTTGAATAGTACGAGATAGGAAAGCCATTGGTGCGTTCATGATTAAAACATAAACAAATCAATTATGGAAGACCAAAACGATCAATGGATCTGCGAGACTAACTTTTTAAAACACCCCTCTACCCAGTCGACGCTGGATAGCCGCTTCTACAATAAAGTCAATCATCTTTCACGAGAAATATGTGGACTTAACGAGGATTCATTGGAGAAACAAAAATTGTTTGATTTATTCTACGATTCTTCAAACTGTTTATTCATTAACATTAGTTGTATCAGTGCTACTGTATGGCTGCACCACTTGGACCCTAACGAAGCGCCTAGAGAATAAGCAAGATGGGAGCTGCACAAGAATGTTGCGCGTGATATTAAACAATTAGTTGAAACAACACCCTATGAGAAAAGCATCTCTCTCTCTCTCTCTCTCTCTCTTTCTCTCTCTCTCTCTCTCTCTCTATCTATCTATCTATCTGCATCTTGCTGCCTATCACCCAACAAGAATGTAAGTCTGGATTCGGAATGGGTAATCTATGAGGAAGTGCGTCCCGGTCTCCTGCCTCAAAAATTGCTACCCAGTAACTATCAAAATAACAACCCCAGCTCGTCGTAATTCTTGTTTATTTATCGTAATTCTTGTTTAGATATGAAGATGGATATATAGTTTGGAATAGACTGAGATAGATAGATAGATAAACAAACAAAATAATATAGATAGATATGAACAAATGGAGATAGATAGATATTTTCGACAAGTAAATGTATTTGGGGGGGGGGTCGCTTCTTTTTTTGTCGTAATTCTTGTTTATTTAAACTAAAAACAAGACATTAAACAAACATGAATAAAAAAAATCTTAGTATTTAAAGTAATATAGATAAATATGAACAAATTGAGATAGATAGATAGATAGATAGATAGATAGATAGATATGAAGATGGATAGTTTTGAATAGACTGAACTGGGTCGTTATTTTAATAGTCACCGGATAGCAATTTTTGAGGCAGGAGATCGGGACGCACTTCCTCATAAATTACCTCGGAATGTTTTAATTTGCTCACCGGGTCGATCTAATTTAAAAATGGTATGATGTGTTGGGATACGACTTCGAGGAGTAAAGTTGAAAAAAATTATTTATTTATTATTAGAGATAGTGAAATTTTAAATTTGTTTTCATTGACTTTTCTGACGAGAATAAACTGGTTGATTTTACTGGATATATTCTTTTTCCTTGTATTTTAACTTTCTTCTGTTTTATCTCATCATCATCATCATATCGTGCACTAAGAAAGGCAAGAAGCGGACGATATCCTGCACAAACAGTCACAGATGCAGACTACGCTGATGACCTTGCGCTTCTAGCAGATACACCGGCACAGGCTGAGTCACTACTACATAGCCTGGAGGAGGCAGCAAAGAATATCGGCCTCTATGTGAACTCCGATAAAACCGAGTTCATGTGCTTCAAAAAGAAAGGAGACATCACCCCACTTGACGGTAAGCCTCTTAAGCCAGTGGAACAGTTCACATACCTAGGTAGTAATATCTCATCCACAGAAAGCGATGTTAATACAAGTATAGGAAAGGCATGGGCGGCCACAAACAAATTATCAGTAATATGGAAATCTCACTGACAAGCTAAAGCGACAATTCTTCCAGGCTGTGGTTATATCAGTACTGCTGTATGGCTGCACCACCTGGACCCTAACGAAGCGCTTTGAGAATAAGCTAGATGGGACCTGCACAAGAATGTTGCGTGCAGTCCTGAACAGGTCGTGGAAGCAGCACCCCACAAAGAAGCAACTATATGGTCACCTGCCCCCCATCTCACAAACCATCCGGGTGAAACGGACTAGACACTGCTGAAGAAGCGGGAACGAGCTCATAAGCGACGTTCTCCTGCGAAAGCCAACACATGGACATGCTAACGTAGAACGCCCACTAAGGACCTACATTGACCAACTATGCGATGATTCTGGATGCTGCGCAGAGGATCTCCTAGGGGCAATGAGTGATAGGGAAGGTTAGCGAGAGATTGTCATGGATATCCGTGCTGCTTGCGCGACATGATGATGATGATGATGAGCATGGATATCTATGACATCTCGCGAACTGTCCCTATGATTCATTGCCCTCGGGACTCCTCTGCGAAGCATCCAGTATCCGTTTAGAGTTGGTCAATATAGCTCTTTGCTGGACGGCCCACACTAACGTGCCCATGAGCTGGTTTCCACAGGAGAACGTCCCTTATGAGATCGTCCATCAGTGTTCAGCATGTCTTGTTCGTCTCACTCGGATGATTTATATGATAGGCGACAAGTGGCCTTACAGCTGCTTTTTTGTGGGGTGTTGTTTCAATTTTTAAGATTGCACGTTGCATTCTAGTGTAACTCCTATCTGGATTATTCTATAGGCGCCACGTTAGGGTCCAAGTGGTGCAGCTGTACAGCAGCACTGATACAACTACGGCTTGGAAGAATTGTCGCTTTAACTTGTCAACGAGATCGGATTTCCATATGATGGATACACGTACCTAGGTAGTAATATCTCATCCACAGAAAGCAATGTTAATGCACGCATAGGGAAGGCATGGTCTGCTATAGATTGTTTAATATCTTCATCATCATCATATCGCGCCATTAGCACGGATATCCATAACAATCTCTCGCCAACCTTCCCTATCATTCATTGTCCCAGGGAGGTCCTCTGCGCAGCATCCAGCATCTTCGCATGGTTGGTCAATGTAGGTCCTTGGTGGGCGGCCCACACTAGCATGTCCGTGTGTTGGCTTCCGCAGGACAACGTCGCTTATGGGCTCGTCTTTGCTTCTCCAGCAGTGTCCAGCATGTCTTGTCCGTCTCACTCGAATGGTTTGTGAGATGGGGGGCAGGTGGTCATACAACTGTTTCCTTGTGGGATGCTGTTTCCACGATTTGTTCAAGACTGCACAACATTTAAGCGCGGTTAATTATCAAGAAGATTTGAGTGACTGCGATCAAATTTTAAAAGCCATTTTTAGTGAGTTCAGAGTTTACTGGGCGCCCGGCTAATCTGTTTGAATTGGTTTTGCCTTATAAATTATCTATATTAGAACACCTGCCACAAGGTGATGGTTAACAAGCTAATCTTGCAAGCTGTTGTGAGTAGGTTCGATCCTAACTGTATTTCCATTATAATAAAACATAATAAATTTCTATACCAATACGCTTGTTCCTTAATCTTCCGATCGTTATCATATTGCAACCCCTTCTGGTTAAACATGAGAACATTCAAATAGTCCAAGATGAAATTCAAAAATGTAAATCCTGATTATCTGGTATTCCTTATCCACCGAATTCTTATTTCTTTTGGGTGATGTCACCTCGGTTAAATATTGGACACTTCCGTTTTTATTATTAAGAAAGAAAGGGAAGAAAAAGGAATACTACACAGAAAAATACAATAAGAAAGAAAGAAAGAAAGAAAGAAAGAAAGAAAGAAAGAAAGAGAGTAGGGCAAATATAAAAAGAGGAAGTGAGCGCGCGGAAGCGATAAAACTAATCTATTTCAATTGAACATAATGAAAAGATGAAAAGAAGGAAAGAAAGAAGAAAAAATGTGAGAGAGAGTTAAATCAAGATTGTTATACTTTTTATATATTGAACTATTTAGTAATAGATCTTAAGTAAAAATATCAAACATTGTAATAATTAAACTATCATACTACTAGCATCGGCTACCCGGCGTCGCCTGGGTAGAGGGGGATTTTTTAAAGTTAGTCCCGCAGATCCATTATTACTCAATCGTGAGTTGAATCCTCGTGGGATGCCCCATTTAAATCCCTATATAAAAAAATAGACCTTGCATTGATCCAGCTACTCTGAAAAGAAATGTTGATGTCTACTATCTAAAATATTAAATGAAAAAAAATGCCATGCTAAATTTTATTTTTTAATTATCTTCATGAATATAAATTAAATCTATTATTTATGCTCAAAAACCAAGCCCTGGAGATATTTAATGTATATATATATATATTTACTTTGTCGTTAATTGTTTAATTTTCGAAGTTTCCTCCGGACATACACATATACACAGATGCCGTTTATATATGTATAAATGGTATATCTACAGGTCTTACTAGTAAATAAATAACCGGAAAACTTAAAGATTTGAACTTGTTTCACTTCCGAATTTCTGGGGTTTGGGGAGTTGGGGGGGGGGTTAAAACTTTAAAATTTCACAATTTGAATTGTTGAAATTAAAAATAAATTTCCTGAACGTTTTTGCTTCCTGTAATATTTCTGGAATTGTTTATATACCAAGAAAAAGTTAATTACTCATTTTTGTGACGTTCCCAACAACACAAAACATAAATTTCATTAATCTTCTCTCTCTCTCTCTCTCTCTCTCCTCTCTCTCTCTCTCTCTCTCTACTTTTCCTAGTCACTCACTTGAACGTGTGTATAGGGTGCGTATAATATAATATCACACATGTTTATATATGTACGTGTATATGAATATATACACACACACACACACTCTCTCTCTCTCTTTCTCTCTCTCTCTCTCTCTCTCTCTCTATCTATCTATCTATCTATCTATCTATCTGCCTCTTTACACTATATCTTGCTTTCTTTCTCACTGACTATTTTTCTCTTTCTCACACACATAAACGTTCCTTCTTGAGCACCCCATGTGGTGTAATGGTTAGCAAGTTAGATTATCAGACCTATTGATAGTGAGTTCGATTCTCACTGGGTGCCCCATACTTCTGGCCTTGTGCCACATCTAAGCTACGCTTAGTAAATAACTATACACACCTCTTCTCACTCACACATACACGCACACTTATTCTCCAATTATAATGCTAATGTTTTCATTTGTTTAAATGTAATATTATTTATTTATTTAAATATTTATTTTATTTATTTTTATATTTTTTATTCTATATATTTTTGGTAATGAACGACTATTTGCTCGTAAATTCCTAACATAAAATAAACTGAACCCCCATTTTATGTTCGTGTTTTTGCAATAAATGTTTGATTTTTATTGCACCAGTTATGTTACAATACTAAATATATTTCCTTTATTTATTCTAATATTCACTTCAATGTGTATATTCTAAAAGATTTTATTTTGTGAGAATGCTTAGTTTTAAAGTGAGGGTTCGTTTTTACACTTCAACTCGTAAATTCCTACCATAAAATGCCCAAGCCTAATTTTATGGCAGGAATTTACGAGTAAAAAGTTGAATATTACTATTTGTTGTTGTTATTTCTTTTCATTTTGGCTTTGCTACTCTAAAATAAAAACGTCAGATTTTAATCATCGTCAGCGAAAAAACAAAATTACGGTCATAAAAGGAGGATCGAATTTATGCCTAAATTGTAAAATGAGCCCCCACTTTAAAACTAAACATTCTCACAAAATTAAAACTTTTAGAATATACACATTGAAATGAATATTAAAATAGATAAATAAAATATATTTTGTATTGTAAAATAATGGGTGCAAAAAAACAAAAACATTTAATACAAAAACACAGACATAAAATGGGGGTTCAGTTTATTTTATGGTAGGAATTTACGAGCAAATAGTCCTTCATTACCATATTTTTTATATATTTTTTTATTTATTTAGATATTATTTATTTGTTTAAATGTAATTAAAAATTATTCTTCAAAACAAAAGTAAAAACGAAAAATGTTTTGCTCGGTTGGGTTTTGGCTTGGATGTTTTTTTATAGGGGAATTCGCTCAGCATTTTCTTCAAAAATCAACACTTGAGAAACATCAAAGTTTTTTGTATGTTGCACCCCCCACCCCCGACAAACGAATAGAGGATCAATTAAGGCCGGAGGGTGGGGGTGGGGGGCGATTGAATAGGTAAACAAACTTAACAGGTGCTCGAAAGAAATGAGGGGGGGAGTTGTAGCAAATTCAAAGAGTGGACAGAAGAAATTCCAACATTTAAAAAAAAGGTGAGAATGATGTAAAAAGAAAAGAAAAATGGGAAAGGGTATATGGGCAGGGTGGTTGACTAAAGATATATCTACCCCCTCCATACCCTTCTCCTTCCTCTCTCTCTCTCTCTCTCTCTCTCTCTCTCTCTCTCTCTCTCTCTCTCTCTCTTACAAACACTCTCTCTCTCCCTTTCCAACTGACACTTATTTTCTCTCTCCCTCTCTTCCAGCTCTCTCCCCCCCTCTCTCTCTCTCTCTCTCTCTCTCTCTCTCTTTCCAGTGCCTCTCCTTCTCTCCCCCTCTCTCTCTCCTCTCCCACTCTCCCCCCTTCTCTCTCTCTCTCTCTCTCTCTCTCTCTCTCTCATCTCTCTCTCTCCTCTCGCTCTTTAAATACTCGCTGTCTGTATCTTTTTCCAACTCATTCTCACTTTCTCTCTCACAGGCTCTCTCTCTCTCTCTCTCTCTCTCTCTCTCTCTCTCTCTCTCTCTCTCTCTCTCTCTTCTCTCTCTCTCTCTCCAGTGCCTACTCACTCTCTCTCTCTCACTCTCCTCTCTCTCCTCTCTCGTCTTTTAACATACTCGCTGTTCTATTCTCTCTTTCTCTCTCACAGGGTCTCTCACAGGGTTGGTCTCTCTCTCTCTCTCTCTCTCTCTCTCTCTCTCTCTCTCTCTCTCTCTCTCTCTCTCTCTCTCAGTGGGTGTTGGTAACATCCAGGTGTGTGTATGTGTGTGGGAGGGTTGTTGTTAAGAGGCTATAAATGCCCTGTCAATGGTATCTGTAATCCCCCGTCTTAGGTTGTGGTTTAATTTTCAACGATATACCTTTTAACTCTCTCTCTCCTCTCTCTCTCCCTCTCTCTCTCGAAAATATCTATCCATCTCCATTTGTTCATATCTATCTAATTATTTTTGTTTGTTTATCTATCTATCTATCTCAGTCTATTCCAAACTATATATCCATCTTCATAATCTAAACAAGAATTACGACAAATACGATAAATAAAACAAGAATTACGCACGAGCTGGGGTGTTAATTTTGATAGTCACCGGGGTGGAGCAATTGTGAGGCAGGAGACCGGGACGCACTTCCTCATAAATTAGCAGTTTTTTTTTTTAGATATCGGTTTTATTAAAAACATCGAAATTTATTGTTTTAGGTAAATTCAAAGTTTGAAAATGAAGAACTGATGTAAGAGACAATTGTAAAGAATGAAATAAATTCTTTAAAAAATTTAATTACAAAGGGAAATAAGCGAAAATCTTATAAATCGTTGGCGAGTTGATCTCTCTCTCTCTCTCTCTCTCTCTCTCTCTCTACTCTCTCTCTCTCTAAATAATTACTGTTTCATTCTTCAGAGAGATCAGATTTTCATAGTGTGCGATGACCAATTGGGACGGGGTGGCGAGAAGAGGTAATGGATCCGTGCTGTTAGCATGACTCAATGATAAACTACGCATACTTTCATTTAATACGTGACTTATACCACTATGTAATTCTCCCCTGTGCGATGTTCAAACCAAGGATTATTTAAATTGCATTAGCGAGAAACTAGGGAGGTCCTCTGCGCAGCATCCAGTATCCTCGTAGAGTTGGTCAATGTAGGTCCTTGTGGGCGGCTCACATTAGCATGTCCATGTGTTGGCTTTCACAGGAGAACGTAGCTTATGAGCTCGTCCTTGCTTCTCATGCCTTGTCTGTCTCACTCGGATGGTTTGTGAGATGGGGCGGAGGTGGCCATACAGTGCTTCCTTGTGGGTGCTGTTTCCACTTGTTCAAGACTGCACGTAGCATTCTTGTGCAGCTCCCATCTAGCTTATTCTCAAGGCGCTTCGTTAGGGTCTAAGTGGTGCAGCCATACAGCAAGTACTGATATAACCACAGCCTGAAGAATTGTCGCTTTAACTTGTCAGTGAGATCGATTTCCATATGACTGATAGTTTGCCTTCTTATTCGTGTATTAACATCGCTTTCTGTGGATGAGATATTACTACCTAGTTCTACTGGCTTTAGAGGCTTTGAGTGTGGAGATGTCTCCTTTCATTTTGAAATACCTGAACTCGAGTTTTATCGGAGTTCACATAGAGGCCGATATTGTTTGCTGCCTCTCCAGCAGTATATGACTCGTCTGTGCGGTGTATCTGCAAGAAGCCTGCAAGGTNTCTCTCTCTCTCTCTGACTGATTCGCATTTGACAACATTTGAGTGAGGTAAATTCTGGACACGGGAAACGCCCAACAAAAAATGTACGTCCACAAAAAAGAGGGGAGGAGAGAGAATTAAACAAAACAAAAAAGGAAAACATTTTCTACTCAAAATAATAAAAGCGCTGCTATGGAAAACAGTAAAGGAAATTCTTATAAGTTGCAGACGAATGTTTTTCTTTTTTTCTTTTTTTTTTTTTTTTTTTGCCGAAAGGTAAAATAATAATTTAGCGGGAGTGTCCTATCGTCGGTATCAACCGGACACGGGGAGTCGATTCCGCTAGACCAGAGAGATAGTTTTTGCCAGCGCCTTCTAAGATATATCAAATTTATATTTAATTATACTAGTACAAAATAACCCTCCCCCCCTCCCGGGCGATGTAAAAATAGATTTTTGAAACATATTGGGTGGGAGTAAAAAACATATTAGGTGGAGTAAAAAATTCATGTCCAGCGAGTTTGTACCCTAAGTAAGTAAAATCATCAAATTCATTAAAGGATTAAAAATAAAACAATTTGAAATGATTTTAAATATGTTAAAATAAAAATATGTATAGTATTATAATTAAAAGTAAGTAAAGTAAGGTCGTCCTAATATCGGTATCAGCCAATCAGCGATGGAGTCATCCCTTTTCACTAGCGCTAGACCAAGGAGATTGTTTTTTGCGTCCGAGGTGGGGCGCCACACCACCTCAGCTCCTTAACATTTACCGCACAGATCCCTGTGCTACTCATACGCTGGAGTTGGCGAGGGCCGGTATCGAACTAGGTACCTTGTGGTTTCTAGCCGAATGCTCTACCGATTGAGATATATAATACCAGCACATGTATTTATTAAAACTTGTTTAAAAAACAATGAGGACTGTCGAATGTTGCATGTTCAAATTTTTACTGTATTTATTCTATTGTTATGACGATTTTCGTGTATAGTTACGTAAGCAGTGACGTAATTTTTTGTTACAGACAAAAACCGGAAGCGAATCTCCATTATAATAGATTTATTTTTTATTCAATGTAATTTGTTTGTCTGTTTATCTAATAATTGATTGTCATTATTCATAATTCAGTTTACAGTTGTTTTTAAATTAAAAAAAAACATGCAAATCAAAACAATGCTGATTATCATTTATAAAAATTGTTTCAATTTATAAAAAAATAATATTATAACGAATTTTAGTTATTAAAGTTTAATGTTATAACGTATTGTTTTTTTATCTACCTCAACCTGCCTTTACAGAGGTTTTTTTTTAATTAAATAAAAAGCATGCAAATCAAAACAATGTTTGTTATAATTATAAAAAATTGTTTTCAAATTTGAAATAAATAAAATTATGAACAATTTCAGTATTAAATTTAATGAAACGTAACACTGTTTTGTTTATTTACTGTCTTACGAGTTTGACAACGGTGTCTATTTTCCGAGGCTCGAAGAAGGCCTACTTTTATGGACGTCACACCTCCTATGAACAGGCCTTCTGATATTCTTAGAAGGTTTTGCTCGGTTAAGCACTACACCTACTTTACTGCACAGATCAGTTTATCCAATTTGTGCTACTCATGTTTGCGGTGCTCTACCAATTGAGAAAAGTTGCAAAGATCGGAAATTAAAGTTTTGTTGGTAATTTATGAGGAAGTGCGTCCCGGTCTCCTGCCTCAAAAAATTGCTACCCGGTGACTATTAAAATAACGACCAGCTCAGTCTATTCAAAACTATCCACTTAATATCTATCTATCTATCTATCATTTATCTATCTCAATTTGTTCATATTTATCTATATTACTTTAATACTAATATATTTTTATTTTCATGTATTGTTTAATGTCTTATTTGGGACATACATAACACAACTGCCCTTTATATATGTATAGAATTACATTTGGAACAAGCATACACACAACTGCCCTTTATATAATGTATAGATTACCATTTGGCATACATACACACAATTGCCCTTTTATATATGTATAGATACATTCGGAATACACATCCACACAACTGCCTTTATATTATGTATAGATTACATTCGGACATACATAACACAACTGCCCTTATATATGTATAGTTACATTCGGACATACATACACACACCTGCCCTTTATATATGTATAGATACATTCGGACATTACATACACACACCTTGCCCTTTATATATGTATTGATTACATCGGCATACATACACCACAACTGCCCTTTATATATGGATAGATTATATTTGGACATTACATACACACAACTGCCCTTTTATATATGTATAGATTGCATCGGGACATACATACACACAATTTTGCCCTTTATATATGGATAGATTATATTTGGGACAACATACACACAAACTGCCCTTTATATATGTATAGATTGCATTTTCGGACATACATACACACAACTGCCCTCTTATATATGATAGATTATATTTGGACATATAATACACACAACTCCCTTATATAGTATAGATTGCATTGACATACATACACACAATTGCCCTTATATATGGATAGATATATTTGGACATACATACACACAACATGCCCTTTAATATGTATAGATTGCATTCGGACATACATCACCACAATCTGCCCTTTATATAATGGATAGCTTATATTTGGACATACATACACACAACTGCCCTTTATATTTATTGTAATAGATTACATTCGGACATTACATACACAAACAACTGCCCTTAAATGATAGATTGCATTCGGACATACATACACACAACTGCCCTTTATATAGTATAGATTACATTGGACATACACTAACAACGCCCTTTTATTTATATGTATAGATTGCATTCGGACATACATACACACAAACTGCCCTTTATATATGCGATAGATATATATTTGGACATACATACACACAACTGCCTTTATATATGTATAGAGATTACATTCGGAACTACATACACACAAAACTGCCCTTCTATATATGTATAGATATGCATTCGGACATACATACACCACAACTGCCCTTTATATATGGTATAGATTACATTCGGACAACATACACAAACTTGCCCTTTATATATTGATTTTAAAGTTATTCTAATGCATAGAGTTTTACGAGAAAACATATTTACAAAACAAGAAATTAGTCAATTTTTCAGGTATGAAAAGCTTAACTAAAACGTTTATAAATAAATAAATACCCAATTGAATTTTGTATGTAAAAATTATGTGTAAATATGTCAAAATAATAATCTACGTTAGTAGATACATGCAACATTTTATTTGAGTGGGACAAAACTAAGTCTTCATTTCAAATTGTTTTATCTTTTATTTAATTTATATAATCCCCCGAGATGTAGGAAAATATTTCAAAAATTGATAATAAAACAGTGAAATGTTTAACATATACAATATTTGATTTTATTTATTCTCACTGGACAGGAATACAGTGGATAGTCACGTATGGGACCAGTCCTTGTCTGCCTGAACTGTTCATATTTTGTCCCCCCTCCTTATTATATTTAATTGGTTTCTGTTATATCCCGAGTTGTAGAATGACAAATGATAACAAAAACAGTTAAAATATGTTTAACATATAACCAATATTTTGTTTTATTTATCTCACTAACAAGGAATAAGTCGGGTGGTTTTGGATAGAATTCACACTGCTGTTTGTGTACATTGTGCGTGTTCACAGCAAGGGCAGTGGCCTTTGTCGCTGACTCTCTGCTGTCAGTCTTTATTTATTCACAGGGTAGCAAAATGCTTCTTACCCTAAAATTGACTTAATTAAGCCCAACCATACCTGACGCACGCTGGTCACCTAGTTCAAGCGTGCTGATGCACATCTTACAGTCCAAATCCCCAGTCCAAAGTAACATGGCGGGAATTCCATATCCGGGTTCCCATTCCAGTCCGTACTGATCAAAGGGGAGCAACTCTTTAGCCAACTGTTGAGGTCTACTAACATTTATTTAATAAATTTGGTGAATCTTCATACTATATAGGGCTAACGGATTAGCTCAGTCGGATAGAGCTTTCGATAGAAACCACAAGGTTCCTACTTCGGATAGGTCTCGGCCAACGGACCTCAGCGTATGAGTAGCACGGGATCTGATGCGGCTAAAGGAAGGAGTGATGGTAGGTGTGGCGCTCCACCTCAACGACCAAAAAATCTCACTTGGTCTAGCAGCTCAGTGAAAGGGGATAGAATCCCTCGCTGATGGCTGATACCACGATTTAGGCCGCTCCCGACGGCTTTACTTACTTATGTATAAAACGCTCTAAACATTAAATTCTCTACTTCAGGCAAAATCTTCAACAATTATTTTTACACCGGTCCGAAGGGTTTTTTTGTGGCTAGTATTACATAATGATAAAAAGAAAAAAAAAGGAAGGAGATTTGTCGTTAGGGCTGGTTAGCAACCCCATAAAGTGTTAGATAAAATTGAATATTGACGATCACCGCGATTAATGGGAAATAGACAGAAAAAAGAAGAGAAAAGAAAAGAACAGAAGTTTAAGTGGAGAAGAGTAACAGAATCGAATGACTTTGAGCCTCTTGCATTTCGGGGTCGAGCCGTCGGTTTGGTGTTGCGGGGGTGGGAGGGGGAGGGGGAAGGAAAGGGAATTCGATATTTTGATTTCCCGCTTTGACACCAACTCGTCTCGTTCGATGATGAAAAAAAAGCGCGAATTGAAAGAGAAAATAAAGAGATTTCTCTTTTCTTTTTCTTTTTTCTTCTATTCCTCTTTCTTTCTTCTTTCTTTCTTTCTTTCCGCGCTCCTTATAGTATTTCTATCTTTCTTCTTCTCTTTTTTTCTTCCTTTCCTTTCTTTCGTTCCTATGTAATTTTTCTTTCTTTCTTCTTCTCTTTCTTTCTTTCTATCCTTCTTTCTTTCTTTCCGCTCCTTGATATATTTTTCTTTCTTCTTCTTCTCTTTCTTTCTTTCTTTCTTTCCTTCTTTTCTTTCTTTTCCGCTTCCTATGATATATTTTCCTTTCTTTCTTCTTCTCTTTCTTTCTTCTTTCTCTTCTTTCTTTCTTCCTTCTTTCTTTCTTTCCGCTCCTATGATTATTTTCTTTCTTTCTTCTTCTCTTTCTTTCTTTCTTTCTTTCTTTCCTTCTTTCTTTCTTTCCGCTTCTATGATATATTTTTCTTTCTTTCTTCTTCTCTTTCTTTCTTTCGTTTCCTTCTTTTTCTTTCCCGCTCCTCATGATTATATCTTTCTTTCTTTCTTCTTCCTCTTCTTTCTTTCTTTCCTTTCTCTTCTTTCTTTCGCTCCTGATGATATATTTTCTTTCTTTCTTCTTCTCTTCTTCTCTTCTTTCTTCCTTCTTTCTTTCTTTCCGCTTCCTATGATATACTTTTCTTTCTTCTTCTTCTCATTTCTTTCTTCTTATCTTTCCTTCTTTCTTTCTTTCCGCTCCTATAATATTTTTTTCTTTCTTTCTTTCTCTTTCTTTTCTTTCTTTCTTTCCTTCTTTCTTTGCTTTCCGCTCCTATGATATATTTTTCTTTCTTTCTCTTCTCTTTCTTTCTTCTTTCTCCTTCTTTCTTTCTTTTCCGCTCCTATGATATATTTATCTTCTTTCTCTTCTCTTCTTTCTTCTTTCTTCCTTCTTTCTTTTCTTCGCTCCTATGATATATTTTCTTTCTTCTTTTCTCTTTCTTTCTTTCTTTCCTTCTTTCTTTCTTTCGCCTCCTATGATATATTTTTCTTTCTTTCTTCTTCTCTTCTTTCTTTCTTTCCTTCTTCTTTCTTTCCGCTCCTATGATTATATTTTTCTTTTCTTTCTTCTTCTCTTTCTTTCTTTCTTACCTTCTTTCTTTTTTCGTCCCATGATATATTTTCTTCTCTTTCTTCTTCTCTTTCTTTCCTTTCTTTCTTTCCTTCTTTCTTTCTTTCGCTCCTATGATATATTTGTTCTTTCTTTGTTCTCCTTTCTTTCTTTGTTCTCCTCTATTCTTGTGTTTCTTTGTTTCTTTTCACTTCTAATTTTTTCTTCCTTCTCCTTTCGTCTTTCTTTCTTTCTTTCTTTCTTTCTGTTTCTTTCTTCTTTGCTTTATCATTTTCATACCCCCTCTTCTTCTTTCTGCGATTCTTTTTTTCTTCATCTCAACACTAATGTATCTTTTTCTTTTATTCGTCTCCTCTTCCCATCCCCTCATTGCTTGCTCTTCTTTGTTCGTCTTTTCTCACGTGCGTTCTTCTTCTTTCTATTTCCTCTTCACTACCTGTTGCTGGTGTTATCTTCTTCGGTTTCCCATCTTTCTTTGTCTTCTCTCACGATTGTCTTCTTCTTCTTCTTCTTCTTCTTTCTTCTTCTTCTTCTTCTTGTGTTGCCTTTTTTAAAAATTCTTTTTCGGCCCCTTTTCGCAGATTAATTACCGCCTTTTTTCATACGGAAATAAGACTGTCCTTTTATTGCCACCTTTAAACCTTTTCTACCACCCTATCACCACCTCTTCAATAATTCAGGTTCATTCTCATCTCTCTCTCTCTCTCTCTCATCTTCCTCTCCCCTCTCCTCCGCCTTCTCATGATTTTTCTACACGTTATTTCTGTTTCTTTCTTTCTTCTGCTGTTACAACACTTCATCTTCATATATTTCCTTTCCTCCTTTCACATGCTTCACTGTCTTTTCTCCACAATAATCCATTTGTTTCATTTTTCCATTAATTTACTCCACTTCTTCCACATTATTTACGAATTGTCACCGGTCATTTAAAATTGATGTCGAAATTTCATGTCTTATTGAGAAAAAGAAAACAACAACTTTAACCTTCACTCACGTCCGATTCACCACCAATATTCTGCTTTTCATTTTCTCTCTCTCTCTCTCTGCTCTTCTTCTCTTCTCCTCTCTCTCTTCTCTCTCTCTCTCTCTCTCTCTTTCATCTATGTTTCTTTTTTCTGATTTTCTACATGTTATTCTCTTCCTTTCGTGTGGTGTGCCTATGATTTCTTTCTTTCTTCCTTCTTTCTTCTTTCCACTCCAATGATTCCTTCTTTCTTCTCTTTCTTTCCACATCTGATACTTTCTTTCTTTCCTTCTTTCTTTCCTTTTTTCTTTCTTTCACTTCTTTCTTTCTTTCTTTCTTTCTTTCTCTTCTTTCCTTTTTTCTTTCTTTCTTTCTTTCCACTCCAATGATTTCTTTCTTCTTCTTTTCTTTCTTTCTTTCTACATCTATGCTTGCTTCTTGCCTTTCTTTCTTTCTTTCTTTCCACCCCAATGATTTTCTTTCTTTCTTTCTTCTTTCTTTCCTTCCGTCTTTCTTTCTCTCTTTGTCGTTCGAAGCATTTAAAGTTGATGTTCAAATTTCACGTCTTATTCGAAAAAAAAATCAGATGTGTGAGAAGACGACAAAAAAAAACAAAAACAAAACAAAAAACAAAACAGAAACACATTACGTTTACAAAAATAAATAACGATTAAACAAAAATAAATAAATAAAGAGAAATCCTCACATCATTAATGAATTGCAACGAGCCCCCACACCCAACCCACTCCAAATCCCCCCCCCCCACGACAACCTAGTCACAGTGAACTTGACACGTGACTATTATATACACAATTCTGAAACCGGAAAAAAGAAAGTTAAACATGCGCAGAGTCCACTTGTCCGTTTTCAGTTACACGTACCTGTCCGGAAAAAATGGAGTAAGCTTAGGTATGAAAAAAAAAAAAAAAAAATAACAGAAAAAAAAAAGGAAAAAATTTAAAAAAAAAGAAAAAAGAGAAAGGATACAATTGTTTTTTGTTTTCTTTTTTTTCTTCTTCCTTTTTCTTCACGGAAAAAAGAATGGTAAAAAAAAAAAAAAAAATAAAAAAAAAATTATAAAGATTAAATGAATTTAAAAAAAACAAAAAAAAACCAAAACAATATAAAAAACAAACAAAAAATAATTTAAGCTTATATTTTAAAGAATTTATTGATATTTTTTGTTTTGTTTGTTTGTGTATAATTAAAGAAAAATGAAAAAAAAAAATTCTTCAGCGCGATAATCCTACCAAATCACGTGCAGATTAATATAAAAATTGCCATGGCACAATGAATTAAAAATTAGAAAGATTAAAAAACAAATAAAAAAAGCCTACCCCACCAAACCTGCACAATTTTTATATTTACAAATTAAAAAAACAAAAACAAAAACTAAACAAAACACAAAAACAATCAACATGGAACAACAACAACAACAACAATAATTAATAATAATAATAATAATAATAATAAGAGAAGAACAACAACAACAATAATATAATAATTATAATAATAATAATAAGAGGAAAGAACAACACAACAATAATAATAATAATATATAATAATAATAATAAGAGGAGAACAACAACAACAATAGATAATAATAATATAATAATAAATAATAAGAGAAGAAACAACCAACAATAATAATAATATAATAATAATTAATAGAGGAAAGAACAACAACACAATAATAATAATTCGACTCCAGGAAAGACCATCAGCTAACACTGGTGGGGAAAAACTCTAATAATTAATAATAATAATAATAATATAATAATAAAGGAACAAAGTTTTAAAAAAAGAATACCTCAGGAGAACAAGAGAACTCCTAGAACCAATCAAACAGCAGAAATCTAACAAAGGCAATCATACACTGGGCTGTCCCCATTATAAGATTACTCTGGACATTCTTAAAAGTACACAAAAGTGAAAAACTAGATAGACTGACCAAAGGACGAGCAAATTAAATGACCATGCACAAGGCTCTACACCCCTAGAGGCACAATCCATTATAGAAAGCCTCCCCCCCGCAACCGCATCAATTTTTATATTACAAAAATAAAAATAAACAAACAAAAACAAAAAAAACCATCAACATTAACAACAACCAATAATAAATAATAATAATAATAATAATAATATAATAATAAATACACTGGACTAGCCAGAGGAATTGAAAAAGCTGTGGAACCTTGAAAGTGGTCATTATCAATTTGTAGTTTCGTGCATTGGAATGGTCCCAATAACTTGGGAAAAGTCTGGAGGGATCTGGAAATCAGAGGAAGAATTGAGACCATTCGGGACTACTGCACTGCTACAATCGGATAGGATTACCCAGAAGAAGTTCCTGGAGACATAAGGAAAACCTGATGTCGCTCAGCCTCCAGTGAACCACCGGCTACGCATGTATTGAAAACCTTTACATAATAATTAAATAATAATAATAATAATACGGAAAGGAACTGCCAAATCAAAAAGAAATAAGACACCGAGAAAAAGAGCATGTATAAATACTTAGGAATATGGAATGCGGACACCATCAAACAAAACTGAGATGAAAGAAAAATGAAGAAAAGAGTATCTCAGAAGGACAAGGGAAACTTCCTAAGAAACAAAAATCTCGTTTTAAGGGGGGGGAAGAAAAATTAAAAAGGGGAAATATTGTGTGCATAATTATCTAGGTGTCTACCGGAACATGGGATAAAAATAAAAACATGTATTCGGATTTCTAGAGAAAGAGAGGAAAAGAAATCAAAAAAAATCGAGAAGAGTAACACTTAAGTAATTTGACCGAAGAATACCCCGGAAGTGGATTAAAAATAAAAACGGAAGTTTCGGGTGTTGACCGGAAACGGATATACGCACGAGGAGAAACGGAGAAGAAGAATTAATCTGCCTTTCTTTCCTTTCGGCCTGGAGGATTTAGACGTGTCTGCCGGTTCTCCGTATTGACCCAGTTAGTGTACATGATGTACGGACAGAGTAACTTGCTTTCGGCTATCGTCCACCTACCGCAATGCGAGGGATTTTTTAACTATTTTTAAATTCACACAGCTAAATTCACGACCGTTGTTAGTGAGTTCGATTGATTCCATTAGGCGCCGTAGCGTTAAATTATTAGGGTTACCGGGAATTTTGCAATTAAAATAAAACTTGTATATCGGATTTCTGGAGAAAGAGAGGAAGAAGAACAACCCAAGGTTAAAATTTGTTGGAAGAGTAATCACACAACGGAGGTGCCAGTAACTTGACCGAAGAATGACACCGAATAGATTTGGAAGTAAAAACAGAAGTCCGGATGTTGCCGGAAGCGGATACGGACGCAGCGACGAGAAACGGAGGAAGGAGAAATCTGCCTCTTTTCCTTTCGGCCGTTAGTAGCGTCAAGACGTTTGTCCCGGTTCCTTGTGTGGGTGTGGGACAGCAGTCAAGAAGATGACACCATCGTTAGAAGGTAGAATAATTTAACCGTACCCTCTCCCTCTTCTTTCTATTTTTTCCTTCTCTCTTGAGGAAGACGCCCACGAGCCTGGAAATAAAAATACTTAAGTCCCTTGGCGGACTATTACAACTTGTGTGTATATTGTTCCTTGACCTTAACTGGCTACTAATAACGACGGACTACTATTATAACTTGAGTTGGCTCATGCTACATACCTCGTTCTGTTACATATATCGATTGGACCGGTGACCATATCGTTGTTACTACATATGGGCTTGTAAGAAATCTGGTCATTCTCTAAAAGGAACTTCGACAGATGTGACAAAAAGGACAAGGAAACTTTATGAAAATGCACAAGCATTGCACCTAGGGAACAAGATTCACTAAAAAAGATGCAAAATTTTATTGCCTCGCCCGAAGAAACCTGACTGAGGACAAGAGAAAGAGAACAAAATATATTTAAAAGAAAGGAGAGTAGCGAAAGATAGTTTCCCGGTCAAGGAAGCAGGTGAGATAAATAGATAATAACAAAGGTCCGTTATCAGATCAAAGATAAAGATGTGTAGGCGTGGTCGTCAATACAAAAACCAGAGGTCAAGCGAAACAGACTCAGACGCCGGCCGACCAGCGGAAAGGACACTTCAGCTCCCGTATAACACCTTCGTGCACTATTGTAAGCTCCGTGCCTTCACCACCCACACACCGAAGAGGTACTGTGACCATACCCGCTACGTATACAAGATACGGATTTTAGCAACGTGGAAGAAGAAGCGCTATATTACATATTAGGAATTGATCCCAGTATACAACACAAAAAACACATTCACTGGTCTAGCGTTAGTGAAAGGGGATAGATCTCAAGCGTCGGCTGATACCGACTATAGGCCACTCTGCCAACTTTATTCTATTTATTTATAAGAAATAAACCGTGTTTTGATAGCTGAATGTCACATGCAAAGCAGCAGTCAATAGATATCTCATTTAAAACAAACTTACTAAAAATGAAATATCCTCCCCACCCCACTCACCATACACTTTAAGACTTAATATTTTGCCTATCCCATTTGATACATTTCTGCAAATTCCTATAGAATTTTGGAAACCCAAATCAACAGAATTTCTTCTGAGGCAAAGATAATTGATCTCAGATAAGATAAAGCACAAAACCTATCCTCTAACCATCCAGACATAACTATGCGGTTGCATAAGATATTGTCAGTCCCTGCTAATTCTGAGGGGATGGACCCTTTTCATATCATGGCCGGGTCCTTCCACTCGCTGCCAGAATTACAGAAGCGCCGGAATATGTGAAGTCATGTGGACCTTTTAGTCCCAGTTTTCAGTTCAGATCAGGCAGAGAAGTTCGGCCATTTTATCCTGTCCTAAATTGGAATCACGCGTCTATGTTACTGTTAGCAGATGTTGGGGTTGGGGATTGAAAATAAAGTAACATCAAATAAATCGACAGTCTTGTGTTTATTAATTAAAAACTAACCAATGACACAGGGCTTCTGATAGAGAGAAATCCCGTAATAGAAAACCAGACCGAAGCCCCAAGTCAACTCCAGACGCTAGGCCTTAGGAAGATATCCAGATAATCCAAGATCTCAACACTGTACAGCTGCATTGACACCCTAATCATGCAAACTATCCAATTTAAGATATTGCTGGAGAAGCAAGCGAACGACGAACTCATAAGTGGACATTCTCCTGTGGACACCTGCACATGAAACAACCAGTATAGGGTAACCATGCAAAAATCTACAATCAATCAGCACTGTGCATACTGGATACTGTGCAGAATAGATTCTATAAGGTAAAAAGTAAAAGTCATCGGAATTAGACACGCAGTGAGGGATCTATGCCCTTATTCACTTAGCGCTAGACCAGGCAGATGTTTTGGCGTCTGCGGTGGACGCCCACACCTAACCATCAGCTCTCACTATTAACTGCACAGATTCCCTGTGTAGCATACGCTTGAGTTGCCGAATACCGGTATCGAATCCGAACTTTGTGGTTCCTAGTCCGATGCACCGACCTTGAACAAAACCGGCCGTATAATAACCTCCCGTGGAAAGCGCGTGTAATGGTTAAAGTCATGGGAAATGGACTCGTCGCCCCGGTTCAAATCCTGGAGGTAATTGCCATTTCCATTTAGCGCTAATATCTTGGGCAAAGGTATGAATCCTACTCTCCCTCCAGCTATGAGTAAATAGTAGGTCTTTAACCTTGTTAGGCAACCGGTTTGTTTTTCTAGGGAAAAAAAAAAAGGGGAGGAAAACTCTGATTCAAACCTGTTAAAATCTCCGTTAAGAAATTGACTTGGTCACATCCTGCTCGTGCGGGCCGGATGGTACTAAATATATAAATATATATAATATATATACTAGGACCATATGACCTTTTAGGCACCCTTTTTGATTCTCGATTAAGAAAGACATTTTCTTTCATTTACACCGCAATATCCGGTTGTTTTAACAGACGATTTTTAGATTTAAAAATTTTTTATAAAACTAACCCCTAACCCTAACCCCTAACAAAAACCGAATTATGACGGTGTAAATGAAAAACATGTCCTTCTTAATCGAGATCAAAAAGGGGTGCCTAAAGGTAATACGGTCCATTATAGTATATATATATAACCTCCTGAAAATCGTCAAAGATCAAAACAAAGACATAGAACCAGCCAAAGAAAAATGATTTTGAATTGAAGCATTCTTTTTTTTTTTTTAGATCCCGTATCGTTGTAATATACCGAGCAAATTCAATTGATAGGAAATACATATTAAAACAATGTTCTTCTGCATCTCTATTTTTTAAAAAGAAGAGTAAAATACTCCAAATTCCAAAAGAAAGTTTTTATCTACGTTTCCCCATCAAAAAGTAACAGGAACAACACAGTAAACAAAAAGACAAGAGAACATAGAAACTAACAAACAAAACAAAAAAAAAAAAAAACAGACGATAACATCCGCCATTTTGAAAAAAAAGAATTATGCATTTCTTTATATAAGGACTGTTCAGATCAGTTTCGTTAAGTGTCGACTTCTCTGTATGCTCTCTGGCGTTTTTTCATCAGCATTGTCTGCATCTGTGACATTCTGGGCGGGATATCGCCTGCTTCTTGCTTTTTTTTTTTAGTGTGAAACCTTTTTCTTTTATGGTATCTAATGATATTCGGAGTACATAGTCTAGGCATATTATAGATATATATGGTGCTAATGTATCTCCTTTTAGGATTCCAGCGGTGATGTCAAAGAAATCTGTGTCGCCATCAGGTGAGCGTACCATTGCTTTAGTGTCTTTGTAGAGCATCATTATAGCGGCAACCGTTTCTTTGGGGAGACCGTATGCTAGTAGTATTTGTTCCATTTTCCCTGTGTGTATGGAATTAAATGCCTTGGAGAAATCTACGAATAGCAGCGTTGCCTCTAGATTCTTCGTTCGAACCCCTTCTATTATCCGTCGAATAGTCAGGATCTGAGAGGCTGTGGATCAATTTCTGCGGAATTAGTCCACAGCCTTTCCCGAGTACTTTCGGCACTTCGAAGTGCTGAAAGTACTTGGGACCTGAACTTTGGTGGACTTATCCACGAATTACACCCAAATATTAAAAAGTTGGCCAGAAAACTCGAAACGATCAAAAATAAAATTGTTAAACAGGAGATGTGTCTTGTTTAATTCTACATGTATAAATGAAAGAATGCTGCGCAAATACACACACACACACACACATATATATATATATGTATATATATATATATATATATATATATATATATATATATATATAATTCAACCAACCAACCAACCAACTAACGGGTTCATTTTAATGCGAAATCAAGTTATTTTGATAAACAAAGGACTCAATTTGCTAACAGTACGTTAGTAATAAGTGATATTCTCCTGTGGACTCCCAATACATGATACACCAGTGTTGGCCGACTAGCAACCTATCAAATTATATATATATATATAGCGTTAGACTTTTATTTGTAGATTTACAACTATTTCTTGGAGAGGAGATATCCTATCGAGCCAGCTAATAGCGTGTGTACCCAACAAAATTCCCGGTCTAAAAGTAAGGGATTCCTTTTTGCCGCCAATGAGGGGACTTTTTTTCTGCGCATGCCTAGAGGGCTCTTCCTGTCTGAGGCCTCCTGGGAGATCATGTTGTCTTTTTGTAAGTGTTTTATTTAATTTAATTTTGTTTTATTTCATTTTTTTAATACCCACAAGATTAGTGAAAATTACAATGTTAGGAATAATCGTGTGAGATTAAAGAGACCGACATGAATTGAAAAGCAGAACAAGATTTAAAAGATTGTACAAAAATTATTTAACAATCAAATGAAATTGGGCAGTACACATAGCTAGAAGGGTGAATAACATCGTGTAAAAAGGTTAATAGAAAGGTGCCCAAGAAATAACAAGCATAGTAGTAGTCGTAGTAGTAGTAGTACTAGTAGTAGTAGTAAAAGAACTAATTAAAGATGGAGGGATGAGATAATTGATGTTTGGTGGTAAGACATGTCGTCCCAGAAGAAATTGGGAAAGGCCTTTATCCATGAGTAGATTCAAAATGACTGCTGATGCTGCAGCTGATGATGATGATGATGATGATGATGATGATGATGATGATGATGGTGATGATGATGATAGTGGTGGTGGTGCTTTTTAAGGAACCCCCTTTTTGCATGTTTATCGCAAGTAGACAATGATAGTTTCCTTTTTCTCCTTAACTGTTTGGGACCCCCTCTCTCATTCTCTCTCTCTCTCCCTCTCTCTCCTCTCCCTCTCGCTCTTTCTCTCTCTACTCCTTCTCTCTCTCTCTCCTCTCGCTCTCTTCTCTCTCTACTCTTCTCTCTCTTCTCTCTCTCTCTCTCTCTCTAACCCCTCTCTCTCTCCCTCCCTCTCTTTCTCTCTCTACCCTCTCTCTCTCTCTCTCTCTCTCTCTCAATCTGTCTGTCTGCCCCTCACACACACACTCTCTCTCTCTCTCTACCCACCCTCTCTCAATCTGTCTGTCTGTCTGCCCCCCTCTCTCTCTCTCTCTCTCTCTCTCTCTCTCTCTCTCTCTCTCTCTCTCCCGTTCCGCCAATTGAATTAATGTCGGCTGTTTAATTCTACAAAAGGTTTTTTGCGAAGACATTTGATTGGTCTTTTCTTACCAGAGAACCGGAAGTCGTAATACTCTTCAAAAAGAAGGTAAGAATAACGTTTTCTTTCATGCGTTTCAACATTACTATTTCAGATAGCATTAAACTCAAGTGACCCAAAATTACAAAGTTGCCCATCCCCATTGGTATAAATGGACAAATGATGTATGTTGGACTTTAAAAGGTAAAAGGTAATACAGTTGTATAGTAGTATAGTTGGATTTCTTTGTTTAATGGCATATCAATCTTCGTGGGTTATTTAATGCTAAATTCATCATTGAAGAAGAACAGTAATGGTACTATTTAACCCATAGAGGGGGGATGAAGGGGTTCATACATTTCTCAAGAGTACAAGTCTAACAGTGAACGTAATAGCGTGACTGAAATTCGAACGCGCTTACTTCGATTTTGTAGTTCGGCACGTTAACAACTATGCCCCTGTGTCAGTATATATATTTACCAACCCCTCCGCATGAGCAGGATGCGACACAAGGTCAATTTCTTAAGCGGAGTTCTAAAGGTTTGACTTCAGAGTTTTTCTTCTCCTAGACCGGTTGCCTAACCAAGGTTAGAGAGCCCAGTCTGTCCTACTATTTACCCACAGCTGGAGGGAGAGTAGGATTCATACCTTTTCCAAGAGTATTAGCGCTAAGTGAAATACAATTACCACGTCGAGCCCATTCCCCATGACTTTTAACCATTACATCACGCGCTTTGTCAGTAGAGCTGTGACATTCATTGCCGTTAAAATGAATGAATCAATCAACCTATGAAATAACAGACTCAGCAGCAATAACAGCTAAAAACAACCCAAT
>CM042159.1:7955323-7975323 GCA_023376005.1 Doryteuthis pealeii
TCTAGAAAAAAAGTAATGTTCATGATTTTTGGAGAAATTGGAGCCATAAGGTCTGGCTGAAACAATTAGTACCAATTGCTGGGTGGTCGAATCTATTGGGTTGTGGATGGGAGAATGCTGCATATATTCAGTTGACTCGAGCCTCAAAAGAATACATCCAGACCGGCCGTTAGAGTGAGAGCCTCGTCCAGTGGGCAGTTGATATGTAGAAAATAAGTAAATTCACACATCATAGGAAGTCAGCCAAACTTTTAGTTTAATCTAGCAATCGACTTAAGATAACTTCTTGCCAGTTGACGACATAGATTTAGATGTCCTCTGCTCCGCCACAAACCGCACATGTCACACCTTCCTTCACCGTTAGCGTCCTGTCATCAAACTTTGTGTTGTCGTGTTTTTCTTACCCCTGTGAACGTGTCTCTGACCGTGCCTTTCGAACCGGCCAGATATTACAACGTGGGGTCAGCAACAATGTGCAACAAAGGTACACGTGTCCAGAGTTGGTATATCACAGAATAAAGTTTTGGAGAGTAAGAAAATGATCCTTCCATTAGCAAGAGATAAACTTGGAAAATATTCATTTATGTCGTTCTAATAAACAGATTTGCTTCTTTTGAATTTATTTATATTTTTATGTGATTGAAAATAGAGGAGAAAAACTGGATATAACAACACAGCAACTAAATTCAATTGATATTTCGGTAATTTATGAGGAAGTGCGTCCCGGTCTCCTTCCTCAAAATTGCTATCCGGTGATTATTAAAATAACGACCCAGCTCAGTCTATTCAAAACTATCCATCTTCATATCTATCTATCTATCTATCTATCTCAATTTGTTCATATTTATCTATATTACTTTAAATACTAAGATTTTTTATTCATGTTTGTTTAATGTCTTGTTTTTAGTTTAAATAAACAAGAATTACGACAAAAAAAGATGCGACCCCCCCCCAAATACATTTATTTGTCGAAAATATCTATCTCCACTTGTTCATATCTATCTATATTATTTTGTTTGTTTATCTATCTATCTATCTCAGTCTATTCCAAACTATATATCCATCTTCATATCTAAACAACAAGAATTACGAAATTACGATAAATAAACAAGAATTACGACGAGCTGATAGTTATTTTCCGGGTAGCAATTTTTGAGGCAGGAGACCGGGACGCACTTCCTCATAAATTACCGATATTTCGCCTCATTGTTAACAATAAATTTGAAAAAGCTTCAGCCAACAATGAGATGAAAATCAATTGAATTTAGTTGCTGTGTTGTTATATCCACTTTTTTCTTCTATTTTCAACCACATTTTGTCGGATTTGTCCACTCCTTCACTCCTTATATTTTATCTATTACATCCAACAATTTGTTATTTACATTTATGAATAATATGAGGTCTTATCTTAACTTCCTTCAAAAAATGTGTTGAAGGAACCAAGAAGAAAATGATGTTTTATTTATTTACTTTTTAAAAATGTTTATAGAATTTTTTGGCAAGTTAAAGAACCGAGAGACATGATGAGTCAAGTGTGTTGAAGCGCGAAAGAAGATGAGGAAGGGAATGTACATTTCGTACCTCGAGATCAGAGTTTTTCAACCTTTTTCATCTCACGGCAACAGTGAGCTGGGCAATAAATTGATCGAGGTACACCATCAGTATATAAGCATATAATTATTTTATGATTTAATTTTAAAAGAAAAGTAATTGTGAAAATGTGCTACAAGTGTAGCATAATGAAAACAAAAAATAATTAAAACAAAAAAATTAAAATAATAGAATAAAAATATTAGCGCTAAATGAAATGAAACAATACCACGTCCAGGATTTGAACTCGGGGCGACGAGTCCATTTCCCATGACTTTAACCATTACACCACGCGCTTCCTACATTATAAGATTGTTTCCATTTAAATCTAACTCTAATAAGATTTCACCAAATGATTTTTTAAATCTCTATATCAGTTGAAAATAAATACAAAGAATTTCTTTTATCCTTTTTCTCTAGGATTTTGTCCGGAATTTTTGACCCAAATAGAAAAACTAATTTGCAACCAGACGCTCTGTCGGCGAAGGTTAGAATACGCCGATTATATCCGATATACAAAGGAGTAAACCCCCCTTTCCTTTAAAGAAGAGTCTTGATTATGAAACTAAAGTGCATCTGGTGGTGAGATCTAGGACGTGTGGAGCCACCCTTTCATTGCCATTACTCCCAGGTCCACTTTGACCTGGAGTGGTAGTATTTGTTAGGTTCCCATCTATGGCTCAAATAGACCCGTTCAAAATTGTTTGCATTTGATATGAATACTTGAATACCATATAACTAAATTATTTGTATTAAGAATAGTTACTAGAAGTTATAATTATTTACTATGGATTATTGTTATTAGTTACTATAAACTACATAACTATGTACAAACAACTCAGGTACACGTTTCTTTTTAAAAACACTTTTCAGATTATCCTCAACTTTATTCTCACCTGGAGTCGAAGTCCCTGTTATGGTGTCCCATCTATGGCTCAAATTGATCTGTTTAAAAATTGTTTGTATTTGATAGGAATACTTGATACCATATAACTAAATTATTTGTATCAAGAATCATCATCATCATCATGTCGCGCTTGCAGCACGGATATCCATGACAATCTCTCGCCAACCCTCCCTATCACTCATTGCACCTGGTAGGTCCTCTGCTGAGCATTAGCATCCTCGCATAGCTGGTCAATGTAGGTCCTTGCTGGGCGCCCCACACTTGCATGTCCATGTGTAGGCTTCCACAGGAGAACGTCGCTTATGAGCTCGTCCTTGCTTCTCCAGCAGTGTCCTGCATGCCTTGTCCGTCTCACTCGGATAGTTTGAGAGATGGGAGGCAAGTGACCGTACAGCTGTCTCTTCGTGGGGTGCTGCTTCCACGATTTGTTCAAGACTGCACGTAGCATTCTTGTGCAGCTTCCATCTAGCTTATTTTCAAGACGCTTCGTTAGGGTCCAAGTGGTGCAGCCATATAGCAGCACCGATACAACCACAGCCTGGAAGAACTGTCGCTTCAGCTTGTCAGGGAGATCAGACCTCCATATGACTGACAATTTGTTTGTGGCGACCATGCCTTTGCTATTCGTGTGTTAACATCTCTCTCTCTCTCTGTGGATGAGATATTACTACCTAGGTACGGAATTGTTCTACAGGCTTGAAGGCGTGCCGTTGAGTGTTGAGATGTTTCCTTTCTTTTGAAACTCATGAACTCTGTTTTACTGGAGTCACATAGAGGCCGATATTTTCTGCCGCCTCCTCCAAGCTGTGTAACAGTGACTCAGCTTGTGTCGGTGTATCTGCAAGGAGTGCAAGGTCGTCAGCATAGTCTGCATCTGTGACTGTTTGTGTGGGGATAACGCCTGCTTCTTCCCTTTTTTCAGTGTGAAACCCTTTTCTTTTATGGTATCTAATGATGTTTTGAGTACGTAGTCTAGGCATTATAATATGCCTAGTATCAAGAATAGTTACTTGAAATTATAATTGTTTACTAATGATTATTATCAGTTACTTGAACCAATATGGCTAACAAAAACAATTTTGATGTTTTGGACTGTTGTCCTTATCTTTATTGTGCTATGTATAAATACAACGTTTCGCCCGCTGTATCCTCCAGCCTTCTTCAGGTATCCCTGTGTATCCGATTATGGTAATGATCCAACCTGGGAAATCATCTTTATTAATTTGACTGTTGATAAACGTTTTATTTACTTCGTACCCCACTTGTACGGGTTAGGCACAAGGCCCTATTAACGTGGGCCCACCCACAAGCCGAAGTTCATGGGTGGTAGGCACAAAAATGCGTTGATCCCGTCGGCATTCCCCCTAGAGGGGTGCCTCAGGCACTGGGCAATAAAGCCAGCCCTGCCCCTTTAAATTAAGGGGGCAGGTATTGCCTGGGGGATAGCCCCTGGGATCGATGCTGTTAATTTTATTACTGGCCACTCCAGAGGCTGAAACGCTCTGAAGCCGGTACCACGATAAGATGAGGTCAACAGTCCGAAACATCAGAATTATTCACATCAAGGCTCATCTAAAAAAAAAAATTGTAAATAAAAAAAATACTGACAAATAATGTCTAACAAGGTTTTAACGTTTTTACTTGCATCTTGTTCGGCGCAATTAGTTTTTTTAACTTCACTTTTCAGTGCATTTACTTACATTTCTCGTTATTACAAAACGGAGTGGGCTCATTAACACATTCACGCACAGACATGCACGCACGAGCATGCAACTGTACACACGCATGCACACACACACGCGTGCACACACGCCCGCGCACAGGTACGACTATAAACGTATGCACACCCACACACACGTGCACAGAGGCGAGCGTATGCACCCACACAGGCACACCTCAACAAGAGATTTCATCATAACAAGCCCATTCTGCAACTGGAACCACCACCACCACCACCAGACCCCCCAACCCCCACCACCACCAGCAGACCCCCAGACCCCAGACCCCAGACCTCGACCCACGTACACCCGTTAAGCTAACAGTGCTACTTTGTGAAGAGCAGCCACTATACCGTGCCTTTTGCATCTTCGGGTTGAACTTTGACATCGTGCTTATCTAAACGAAGTTATGTTTAAGAGTCACGTGACAGGTTCGGGATGGAAAGATTCAAGAGAATCACGATATATATATAAATATATATATATATATATATATATAATAGAGAGAGAGAGAAAGAGAGAGAGGGGGAGAAAGAGAAAGAGAGAGAGTGTGTGTGTGTGAGAGAGAGAGAGAGAGAGAGAGAGAGAGATTCTTTTTAAATTTTCGCTGCCCGATGATTGCTCTACTTAAAAAATTAACCGTACATAGCATGAAACCAATGGTAGCAGACTTGTCGCTATGTAAACAAATATATACTAGAATATTCATTTGTTTATCTATTGACGCTCTATCACAGATATTGAGCACTCTTCTAATAACACTGTACGTTGGATTACTACCGCTTCTTCAAGTGTAATAGTGTCAACCGTACACATTGATATATATATATATATATATATATATATATATATATATGCTCCCCATCCCCCTGAGGTTGAGCACTTTGGAGGGTATTTCGCTGATGACTGCCAACTAAAATGTAAACGCAACGCTCTCCTATAAAAGGGGTGGAGCACTCTATTGCGGCCTTTACATACAAAGCGATGTGTGTATTAAAATAGTTAAAATCCGCTTCGCATTTTGTGAGTGACGATGGCCGAGTGGTTAAACTGTCCGACTGATGCTGAATCGATAGGAGTTCTATCCCGGCTGTAGATAGCTCTCAAAATGTCTAGCCACACTGAAGAGACTTGATAAGTCGAAACACGTGTCTGTGGATGACTACATATATATATATATATATATATATGTGTGTGTGTGTGTGTGTGTATGTATATATATTGTTAGTATCTCTTTCGAATTGCTCTCGTCGAATATTTTCTGAAAACCTTTCCATTTTTTCTTTTTTAAAAAAGAAAAGGTTTCTCCTAGGCAGGAATATTTTATTAGATATTATTTATCACCAAACTCTACACCATTGAAAATCTGGAAATAAAAAATATGAATATCTCGCCGTCTATAAATACGTACACTCCTTATATATATATATATATATATATATATATATATATATATATGCTATTTTTATTTTTGCTTACAGAGGTGTGGCAATTTTATTTTTGGGTTACAAAGATTCAATGCTTTAGCGTTTGGTAATAAATAATACCTAACAATATCCGTTTTCATTCTACTATCTTTGGTTTACAACAAAAGTAATTGTATTATCATCTGCATTATCTCTTAGATAAATTTCGCTTACCGTTTTTTTGTTTGTTTGTTTTTTTTGTTTTGTTTTTGTTTTTTTATTTTTTCGCTTTTATGTATAAGACGCATTTCCAGTTTTTCACCCAAATCGTTAGGCGTGCGTACTATACACAAGAAATACATAATTAACTGGTACAAATTCAAAATAAGCGCGTAAGGGATCATATCATTAGAATCACATTTTACGTATAAATAGCATTAGATTACGGAAACTCCCGAAGTAACCTAACACTCACCCTAATCCTAACCTTAACCCTAACACTAACCCTTACCTTAACCCTAACACTGACCCTAATACTAACCCTAACCGTAAAACTGACCCTAACACTAACCCTAATCTTAAAACTAGTCTAACCCTAACCCTAGCGTCTCAAATGTTTCGGGTATTTCCAAGAAATGTAATGAAATGTAATGCTTTTTATACGTAATCTAATGATATCATCTCTTGCGTGCTATTCTGCATTAGTAGCCTTTAACTTTTTCCCAGCTACATGTCTCCTCATATTCGGGACGGAATGACCAAAAGTAAGTTGTGATTGTTTTGTTTTCATAAATAAACATCCAGATTTCTTACATACCTACTGTTGCTTAAGTGGTCACCCAATCAAGTACTGAACATGATTTTTGTTGCTTAACTTCGGTGATCTAGCGGGAAACGGTGCTTTTAGCTTGATTTAACCGTTTAAAAGTCATATATCTTTAGTCTAATCTAATGTGTTTACACCGTTACAGAGAAATAAATATCCACTGGAACGTGTGTTTGTTTATAATTTTGTTTCTCCTAATGTGAGTTTATTTTTGCTGCAAGCTTGTATAAAAATGTCCGTGTATTTTCTCTAAACGCTGTGTAAATTTTGTGTTTTAACACATGATGTAAACTGTATACATTCTTATTTTTGGTCAGTGCGAACCGATAAAAAAACTGAACAAATGCTAAATTTAGTTTATATTTTAAAAAGTCACTGCGTATTATACGCGAGAAATCTTTATTTTTTCCATTTTCGTTATCCAAAGTTAAGGGTGCCTGCTATGCATGAATGCGCCTTATCTATATATCAATACTCGTATTCCTTAATTGTATGTCCGTTATCATCTTGCGACACCCTCTCGTTAAAAATGAAACTGTCCAAATTGTCAAAGATGAAATGCAAAAATGTAATTCCTGATTATCTGCTGTTGCTTATCCGCCAAATTCTTATTTCTCATGAGTGTCGTCACCTCGGCGAAATAATGGACCATTCCGTTTTTATTAGAAAGAATGGAAGGTAAGAAAAGGACATGCTAGACAGAAATAATATAGCAAGAAAGAAAGAAAGAAAGAGTAAGGGTAAAGATAGAGAGAAGGTGATGAGTGCGTGGAAGCGATAAATCTAACCTGTTTCAATCGAACATAACGAAAAGATGAAAAAAAGAAAAGAAAAAAAAAGAGTGAGAGAGAGTTAAATGAAGATTATTATACTTTTTACATATTGAACTATTCTGCAATAGCTTTTAAGTAAACATATCAAACATTGTAATAATTGAATTATCATACTGTGGTATATCCACAGTCTTGCTAGTACACAAATAATTACAGTAAGGCTTTGATTTTGAAATTTGTTCTTTTTGTAAATCTGTACAAAAAAAACAGAGAATATTTTTGTGTAATTTGAAGAAAAATTCGCCAGAAAACCTTTTGAAAGCGAATAATCCAAGATGGCGACTATGATGATAAGAAATGATAGTCGGTGATTTTTTTTTTTTTTTTTTTTTTTTTTTATCCGAAGTTAAAAACAGAAGCGGAAGAATTGCTTTAATTACCGGTTACCGATCGCTGATGTCATTTCACATTAACTCATTTACTAGCAACGCAAGTAAAATTATCTGTCTAGAAAAAGTATATTTAGTCTGGTTGAAAGAGCAGAAAAAATGCCATTAGGTTTAAAGATCTAAAAAAAAAATGATCTATAAATATTATCCTGCAGAACTATTGACAAGATGGTAAAAGTTGTGAATTCAATCTCTGGGTCCGGATTCAGCGGTCAGAAAAGTAACATTACTTGGGATAAATTATTGGTGGTTGGTTGGTTGGTTGGTTTGTTTTACGGAATATCAACTCTTTCTTTTTTCTTTTTGTTCCTACGCGATTTTTGTTGTAGTTTTTGGTTGTTTAATGAGTCTCTTTTATTCTGTTTTGTTTGTTTGTTTATTGATTTTAATGGCATATCAACTTGTCTAGTGTTATGTCATGCCTAACTGATACATATCGTGTATTTATATTTATACTTTTTAGTAATTGGTTTTAATAATGTGTTAGCATTGGGGGATCATGTTGTATGGTATTGATTTGTTTCATGTCTATATTCTATGGTATAATTTTATTTCCCTCAAAAAAGAGAGAATATCCTCCATGTTGACATTTTCAAACAGATCTTTCATATTGTTTGCTTTAAAATAACAGTTCTGATGTGAGCAAGAAACCTGCATTCCATGAATAAGTGTTTAACTGTCAAAAACTGTTTTGTGTATTCTTTTGTAGTTCCCGAATTGCTGCATTGGTCAGTCTTTTTCTCCTTCTTTTCTTGTGACATAGAGTCTGTTGACTTTCATCTCTTGGGTTCAGTGTAAGGCTTTAGGTATCATTATTAGTTTCCTCGTTTGCTGTTTCAGGTATCTGAATTTTTCTTTTGTGTAGTTAACTAACTTACAAAGGGACATTCTCGGGTATTATTATTATTATTATTAATTATTATTATTATTATTATTTCACTTCTTTTGAGTTTTTCACATCAGCGTTAGCTGATGGTATTTCACTGGAATCTGAGTGACAACAAGTCTCTTCAGGTCTCCAGGATTCTTCTGGTTCCGATTGCAGCAGTGCAGTAGTCTTGATGGTCTCAATTCTTTTTTTCCAAGTTTATTTGGACCGTTCCAAGTCCACCAACTGCATTGGTATGACTTTCACTCTCATGTTCCACAGCTTTTTCAATTCTCTGGCAAGGTCCAGGTATTTATCCATCTTTTCATTTTCCTTCAGCTTCACCCTGTAATCTGCTGGGACTGCAAAGTCCACCAGTTGACACGTTCTCTTTTCTTTTTAAATAATTAACACTAGGCCTGATCTCTTGGCCGGGATAGGGTGATCCGTCTTTATCTCAAAGTCCCAGAGAATATTATTATAATTATTAAAATATTATTTCTTGACTCAAGCTGCTTACAGTACCTGTTGTTACTTAAATGGTCACCCAATAAAATATTGAACACGCTCATTGTTGCTTAACTTTGGTGATCTAGTGGGTTGGTTGGTTGTTTTGTTTCATGGCATATCAACCCTTTCCATGTCATTTAATGCTAAATTAAGTCACTTTGATAAACAAAGGACTAGGATTGCTTACAATACCTGATGTTACTTAAATGGTCACCCATGTAAGTATTGAATAGGCTCATCGCTGCTTACCTTCAGTGATCTAGGAGGAACTGGTGCTTTCAGTGTGACTTCACCGTAATATGGTCGAAATAACGAAGGTGAATTAGTTATTTTAAGGCATGAATAGCAAAATGGAAGGATGGAGGATACAGCAACCGAAACGTCGTGAATGTAACAATTAATCGCCAGGGAAAAAAGTTATAAACTATCCGCCTGATGTTATGAAATCTCTTATGAGCATAAATTATCAGCCACTCGGTGAGAATCAACTTCACGACTCAATAATAATTGGGGTGTCTAAAGGCAAAATAAACTAAAATTTCCTTAAATATGTGACTAATGCAGACATTCTTGTCAATAATCCAGGATAATTTATGGACCCGTGTGTAATAAGGGTTATAGATAATATCAGTGTGCTTTAGAAGAGACTAAGGAAAAGCTGTATGACGATTATCGTTGATAAAATTGGACTCGGCTAGCTGAGTTCAAATCCTGGACAAGACTATTTCTATTTTACCTTGCCTAATGAAAGGCATCCCCCCAGCCATGGGTAAATAGTAAGGCAAACTGGACTCTTTAACCTTGGTATAGCAACCGGTCTAGGAGAAGGAAAAGCTTAGAATTTAAATCTGTGCTTAAAATTAATCTCCAGTTATGAGTAAATAGTAGGGCAGACTGGAAGACGGGTTGGATAAATACACAAGGACCAATTATATCAACGCAAAAATCGATAAGACGCAGTTATAGACCTAGATAGGAATAGGATCCGCTAGGCTATTACTGCATAAGACATGTTACATGTGTAGTAACATCCTTGACAGCAAGTCTCCTTGGGTCTCCTTGTTGGAATATTTGTGATATAAGGTGTGCTCCAATTCCCATCCTGAATTTATAGACTAGCCGAGGTTATGTGGTTTACTCCTCCGGCCAATCAACAACCATAATGCATAGCTGATTCACTACTTAAACACTGATACTTGCCACCGTTCACTTACAATCATTGAGGAAGAACTTACGACCATTGACGAAGGAACTGAGGACTCTTTACCAGAAGAATCAAAGGATTCATTATCGAAGGACTCTTTACCAAGGATCCAATTCCACTGGACAAGCACTCTTGCTTAAAGCCTACAGGATGGCCCATAATATTGTAACAGGAACGCAAGGATTTTCTTCGATGGCGAACAGACAAATTTTGAACTTTAGGAACTCCTGGAGTCATCTTGGTGTTCTTCCCGTTCTTAACAATTCCGGAATTTGGTCTCGATTCTTTGATTTCCAATTCCTCCAATCTTCGTTCTAAGCGCGCCACCTATAATTGGTATTCTTGTCACCTTCATGTTTCACATATCTTTCATCTCTTTTGACGGTTATTTCCTATAAGTCTAACATGATCAAAGGGGAATCACTCTTGACTGATAAATTATTTATTTATTTATTGATCAACAAGGAAAAAAGAAGACGGGGTTAGGGTTAGGGTTAGGGTTAGTTTAATGGGAAAATGAATAAATAATTTATCAGCCAAGAATGGTTCCCCTTTTGATCATGTTAGACTTATAGGAAATAACTCTTTTGGCAATATCAAAGTATTTGACTACATTTTCGTTTTCTTTTATTTTTACTCTGTGGTCCACTGAAACAGCAAAATCTACAAGATTACAATTTTTTTTGTTAACACTAGTCCTAGTCTTTTAACCGGGAATAGGTGATCCGTTTGTATCTCAAAATCCCATGGCATTTTATTATGAGTCTCATTCTCTTGGGCGGATTCTGATTTGTGCATATACCATTTTGAAGTATGGTCAAAGTTTAATTTCTTGCACAATTCTCAGTGGATCGCCTTTCTCACCCAGTCGTGTCTAGTCTTGTATTCCTTTTGTACAAGTTCTCTTCATTCCTTTATTATATGACTAGAAGTGGTTACCCGGCCTCACCTGGGTTGAGGGGGATTTTTAAAAAGTTAGTCTCACGGATCCATTATTACTGAATTGTGAGTTGGATCCGCGCTGGATGCCCTATTAAAATCCCTATATAAAAAAGACTTTGCGTTGATCCAGTCACTCTGAAAATAGAAATTTATGTCTACAATATTAACTGGAAAAAAAATCCATGCTGTTATCATTTAAATTTTATTTTTTAGATATCTTGATGAATTTAAATCAAATCTTCATTATTTCTGCTCAAATACCGAGCCCTGGTGATATTTAATGTGTATATATATTTACTTTGTCGTTACTTGTTTTATTTTCGAAGTTTCCTCCGGACATACAGATTCATACAACTGCCCTTTATATATGTAAAGATTAACCCTTTTGGTCACTGTTTCCACAAATCATACATTTACTATTCTGTTGCGTCTGGAAAGAATTGTGTGAATCTGTATGTCCGGAGGAAACTTCGAAAATAAAACAATTAGCAACAAAGTAAATATATATACACATTAAATATCACCAGGGCTTGGCTTTTGAACAAAAATAATGAAGATTTTATTTATATTTAGGAAGATATTTTATAGTAACAGAAGGTAATTGAAATATGATGTTGATTGATTGAATTAATCACCCCATTTATATTGTTGCTGTTTTTTAATTGTAAATTATTGAATTAAAATTTCTTACTATATTGTTATATATTTCAGTGGGGATTTTATGGGGCGTCCAGTGAGGATCTTACTTGCGATAAGTAATAATGGATCTGCGAGACTAACTTAAAAAAATCCCCCTCTACCCGCCGGGTAGCCACTTCTAGTACATATATAAAGGACAGTGTGTGTATGTGTATGTCCGGAGGAAACTTCGAAAATAAAACAGTTAACGATAGAGTAAATATATATATATATATATACACATTCACTATCACCAGATCTTGCTTTTTGTGCAAAAATTATAAAAATTTCATTAATATTTGCGAAGATATTTAAAATATAAAACAGCATTAAAATTCTACTTAAAAATGTCCATGAATCTCAAAGTTAAAATGTTATGGAAGCTCAAAACATTCATTTTTTCAGACCGGATTAACATATAAGGTCTTTTTACATAGGGATTTTTATGGGGCATCCAGCGAGGATTAAACTCGTAACGGATCTGCAAGACTAGCTTGCTAACCATTATACCACTTTGTTTTTTGTTGTTTTTTTGTTTTTGTTTTTGTTTTTTGTTTTTCTCCTCTACCCAGGTGACACCGGATAGTTGCTTCTAGTATAACTAGAATAGTTATTTGAAGCTATAATTGTTTACTAAGGAATATTATTAATAGTTATTTGAAACCATATAACTGTGTGCAAACTAATTGCGCAAACTAATCACTATTATTAATTAGAAATAATTACTTGAAACCATATAATTATTATTATTAGATATAAATGATTGAAACCATAAAACTGTGCTCAAATTATTTGCATCAGATAGGAACACTTGATATCCTATAACTGTGTGCCAAAAAAAAAACACTCTTAAAAAACAACTACTCAAAATGTGTGTGTGTGTGTGTATATATATATATATATATATATATATATATATATATATATATATATATATAGTTAAGAATTAATGCAAAAACGAACCAACGAATATAATAAAAATTAATGGAATGAATAGTATAAGTGAAAAAACTAGCACAACGGGAGAACAAAACCAGACACGACTGGGTTGGGAAGGTGATCCACTGGGAATTATGCAAAAAATTTGATTTTGACCATACAACAAAATGGTATATGCATAAACCAGAATCTGTTCTTGAGAACGAAACGCATAAAATTCTCGGGGACTTTGAAATAAAAACGGATCACCTTATCCCAGCAAGAAGACCAGACCTAGTGTTGATTAAAAAGAAAGAAAGAACTTGCCAACTGGTGGATTTTGCAGTTACAGCAGATCACAGGGTGAAGTTAAAGGAAAATGAAAAAATGGACAAATATCTGGACCTTGCCAGAGAACAGAAAAAGTTATGGAATATGAAAGTGAAAGTGATACCAATTGTAGTTGGTGCACTTGGAACGCTCTCAAAAGGATTAGAAAAGGGTTTGGAAAGTCTGGAAATCAGAGAAAGAATTGATACCATCCAGACTACTGCACTGTTGCAATCGGCTAGAATACTCAGAAGAGTCCTTGAGACTTGAGGAGACTTTCTGTCACTCAGACTCCAGTGAAATACCATCAGCTAATGCTGATGTGAAAACTCAAAAGGAGTAAATAATAATAATAATAACTTTTGAGAGAGGTCATTAATAGAAAAAACCTTTTTCACATTCTATGGGACTCTTTATTGAAGATAATATATATATATATATATATATATATATATATATATATATATATATATATATATATATAATCCAAAAGTCCAGATAAGAAATCTTCCTTACGACACAAGAGTTTTTTGTTTTTTTTAAACCTGTCGCAGTTTGAGAGCTCAATGTGTGCTCTTAATGTTAGAGTCACAGAGCAAATATATAAGTAAAGAAATAACAAAAGACTTAGATATTTAGCATTATAGTCTATTTCAGGGAGCTTAGACAAATTGTCTAACTCTCCCGACTCATCAGATGCGAATGATGAATTCTTTATTACTTTAAAGGCATTTGAAAACAGAAAAATAAAAATCTCTTTTCAAATGCCTTTAAAGTAATAAAGAATTCATCATTCGCATCTGATGAGTCAGGAGAGTTAGACAATTTGTCTAAGCTCCCTGAAATAGACTATAATGCTAAATATCTAAGTCTTTTGTTATTTCTTTACTCATATATATATATATATATATATATATATATATATATATATATATATATATATATATATATACAATGAACACAAATACTTGACATCTAGGCATGAAATAACCCTAGACGGGTTGACATGCCGTTAAAATCAATCAATCAATCAACCAACCAATTCTACAATTAATTTTAGGATATATTTAGATGTCTTCTTTCTTTCTTTCCTTTTATTCCTTCTTCTTTCTTTCTTTCTTTCTTTCTTTCTTTCTTTCCTTCTTTTCTTTTTTGTCTGTTTCTTTTATTTATTGTCTTTCTTTATTTCCTACTTCCTTCTTTATTTAATTTAATTTAATTTAATTTGATTTCTTTTTTTTCTTGTCACTCAATGTAGACACGTGGTGCATCTGTGTATATGGGATTGTGTATGTATATTTACGTACATCTCTTCATAAAAGGTTACAATATGTGTTTATGAAATTGTTTATAGCATAATGTACACTGCCTTAACATGTGTGTGTGTGTGTGTGTGGTGTGTGTGTGTGGAGAGAGGGAGAGAAGGAGAGAGAGAAAGAGAGAGAGAGCGTATTGACTACGACTGAATCTATGCCAAAATGCCGAAAAAGAAATTTTAAGGCAAAATAACAGCTCGAAGACCGAGGAAGACGAAGATTCTTCTCTCTCTCTCTCTCTCTCTCTCTCTCTCTCTCTCTCTCTCTCTCTCTCTCTCTCTCTCTCTCTCTCTCTCTAACTAGAGAGAAGGTGAAAGGAAGGATCTTTGCCTTTGCGCTATTCAGGCCCAGAAATAAAACTGGTTGCTACGCTTTTGTGCATGCGTCAACTCATTCAGCAGAAACTCTAACAGAAAAAAGCAAACGCTAAGCGTAACTTTTGCTGCGAATACCCCCCCTCTCTCTCTCTCTCTCTCTCTCTCTCTCTCTCTCTCTCTCTCTCTCTCTCTCTCTCTCTCTCTCTCTTTCACTGCCCCCCCCTTGCGCTTCTCGTTGTTGTGCCTGGTCGGCCACCGCGCCTCCTCTAATTTCGACAGGCTAACATTTATGGTAAGGCGTGTCAGACGTGAGAGAATGTTTTCTTGGAAAGCGTCTTGAATGTTGTCATGACAACGAGAGGCCCGCGAAAATCCGCTGCAAATTTGGGGAGAACGAAACATCAAGTTAGTAAAAAGAACGAACGAACGAACACACATACAAATGAACACACAAAACGAACACACACGCACATACTCACGCACATGAGGGTACGTATACAATGTTATATATATATATATATATAATGTAAAATATATAATATGTATATACATATATATGTATATAATGTATATATATATATATAATGTGTGTGTATATATATATATATATATATATATATATATATACATAATGTAATATATATATATATATATATATATATATATATATTATATAAAATGTAATATACACACTCTTAGAAATGAACATGTATTGAATCAAGTCTGACACAAGGTCATATTTCGAAACGGCTAAACATGCAAATTGCTCGGAAAGTTAAACGGAAAGTTTTTTGGTGGTCCCCATGATAGTTTAACTACAGTCTATGAATGAACTTTTTGCGAATTGGGTTACGGTTTAGGGGTTTGGGGATTAAGGTTATTTTTAATTACGTATTGCTTTAAAAAAAAACAACAAATAACCCCAAATTACTATACATTTAATGTTGAAAAATATTTTTTTAAACCAAGTTTAATTGAAATTATACATTGCAATACTAACACAAACAACTGAAACTAATGTGTCTACCGTTGGATTCAATGATTAATTTCAATGGTTAATTAAATGTATAGTAATTTGTGTTTTTTTTTGGGGGGGGGGGTTAAGCAATACGTAATTAAAAACAACCTTAATCCCAAACCCCTAAACCGTAACCCAAATCGCAAAAAGTTCATTCATAAACTGTAGTTAAACTGTCATGGGGGACCACCAAAAAACTTTCCGTTTTAATTTTCCGACTAATTTCAAGTTTAGCCTTTGAAACAACTAATCGATACCGATATGAATTCATTCATTGATATTTTCATTTTGAAAGAGTGACAGAGACAGAGACATATTTTAAGAAATAACATTTTTATGAACCCGAATGTAGTCAAAATTAAAATAATTATTCAGTTTATGGATATGAGACGTATACATATATACAGGTATGCACACACACACACACACACACACACACATACGTACACGCATACAGGTATATACACATGTATAGAGTCACACATGCACACACATACAGGTGTACACCCGTTGATCTACGCAACCACTGCGCATGTTTGTGAGTGTGAATGAAAACAAATACTCTAACGGTTGTTGACATATTTTGTATATACAGAAATTCTTACATATATATATATATATATATATATATATATATATATATATATATATATATATATAATAGACATCAAAGCGCGAGTTTATTTCTTTTCTAAGTTATTGTGGTATGCTTCTAAATTAGTTAGTTAAGAATTAATTATTTAGTTAAAAATTATATATATATATATATATATATATATATATATATATATATATATATATGAGAAGTAAACAATGTGTTTTGATATGGCTTTTTTTAGCCTACAATTTTTGGGAGAATATGTGCTTGAAGTCATACCTAATTTTTGAAAATTAATTAATTGATAATTAATGAATTAGGCGGACATACCAGTTCAAATGTAGGGCTAAACAAATCGAGAAAAAGTCCATCTCTGTATGTACATTTATATACAATAATATACAATTTATATACAATATATATATATATATATATATATATATATATATATATATATATATATATATATATATATATACGTTGTGTGTGTGTGTGTGTGTGTCGGTCTGTCTGTCTCTGTGTGTATAGGTGTATGTGTCTATTTGTCTCTGTGTGTATAGGTATATTCGTGTGTGTGTGTGTGTGTGTGTGTGTCTGTCTGTCTGTCTGTTTGTTTGTTTGTCAGCTTCTCTGTGTATAGGTGTGTGTGTGCCACTTTGTGTGTGTGTATACAAACATGTATGCTTCATTTAATGCAATAAACCAGGACTCTAAAAATGGTGATCGCTTGGGGAAATGTTTTCTGCCAAATATAAACACGCACACACGCACACATACACACACACACACACACACACACATACACACATACGCACACACACATACGCATATACTCATATGTAAGTACATTCGCACGAACACATACAAGTACAAATATACACTTACGCTCTTATAAGTACGCACATGCGCACACACACACCTGTAAATACACAGGCACGTACACACGCAAGTACACATATGCTCTACGGTTATCGTCGAGTTCAAATCCCGGACGAGGTGGTTTGCATTTCACATAGCGCTAATACCCGTGGGAAAGGTAGGAATCCAAATATTCTCCCTCCTGTTATGGGTAAAATACTACAACAGACTGATGTCTTTAACCTTAATTAGGCAACCGGTCTAGGAGAAGGAAAACTCTCAATTCAAACCCGTTAAACTTTGCTCAAAAATTGACATTCGATCGCATCCTGTTTGTGCGAAGGGGTTGGGTAAATACATATGTAAACAAATATTAATGTATGTGTACATTCGGCTAGAAACCACAAGAATCCTAGTTCGATACCAGCCCTCGCCAACTCAATGTATGAGTAGCACAGGGATATGTGCGGTAAAGTAAGGAGTTGATTGTAGGTGTGGCGGTCCACCTCAGACGCAAAAACAATCTCCTTGGTCTAGCGCTAGTGAAAGGGGGGTAGACTCCCTCGCTGATTGGCTGATACCGACTTTGGCTACCACGACGACTTACATGTATGGGCATTTGTATTTATGCATACAGTGGTAACTCAATTTCCTCGTATATCAAATCAATTTTCCCCATTGAAATAAACTGAAATACCATTAATCCATTCCAGCCCTTTCAGTGGTACCTTGATTTGCGAGTTTAATTCTTTCTGCTCGTAACTCAATTCCTCGTATATCAAATCAATTTCCCCATTGAAATAAACTGAAATGCCATTAATCTGTTCCAGCCCGCCCCAAAACCACCCTAATTTTGGTAAAAATTTAATAAGAAAAATAGAAACATAAGCATATATGAAGCTGAATCGAAAACTCGTAAACTAGAAAAACTAGTAAGTTTGGGCACTGATAAGTTATGATACCACAGTGTATATATATATATATATATAATATATATATATATATATATATATATATATATGGGAGAGTGTGTATATTTTTAGAATGTTTGAACTGATGTTAAAAATGTCCACTAATCGAAGTGCGGCTATACTTATATATATATATATATATATATATATATATATATATTAAAATATTAAATTATTTATTTATTTTCCCATTAAACTAACCCTAACCCTAACCCTAACCCTAAACCTTAACCCTAAACCTAAACCCTAACTCTAACCCCATCCTCTTTTTTCTTAGTAGATCAATAAATAAATAAATAATTTATCAGCCAAGAGTGGTTCCCTTTGTTTATGTTAGACTTATAGGAAATAACCCCCTGTGTTGATATAAAAGAAGAAAAAAGAACTAATTCTGTTTGTTTGTTTGTTTTTGTTTTTTTTTGGGGGGGGTTCATTATTAAAATCTTTCAATTTCCACACACTTTCAACTCACGTCTGACGTCACACATTAACTTCCACGATCATTATTATTTTATACACGCAATCCCATCTAGAAGACCAGACATAGTGTAATCTAACATAAAAAAGAACATCAAGTGGATTTTGCAGTTCCAGCGAACCACAGAGTGAAGATGAAAGAAAGTGAAAATATAGACAAATACTTAGACCTTGCCAGAGAACTGAGAAAACTGTGGAAAATGAAGGTGAAAATGATATAATTTGTAATTGGCGCGTTTGGAACAGTTCCTAACGATAAAGTTTTGAAATAGATTTATTCTTGATGGATACTCAATTTTTTTATAAATACATTTTTCTATTTAACCCATAGATGGGACCCTAACAGGTACTACCACTCCGGGTCGGAGTGGACCAGGGAGCAATGGTGATGAAGGGGTGCTCCACATTCCCCAAACCTCCAACACTGGAACCTCACCATCAGATAGGGCTTAACGTCATTCCCAGGATATGTAGACCCTCAGACACCGCCTTCTAGCACCCATATGATAAAAAGGATTGGGGCTTGCCATAAGGCAATAGGGTTGGGGCAATCATATAGTTGCCAATGCTTGACGTGACCAGCCGATTGATCGGAGAGGGCCCTCTCCGACCACCCGTCTAGCCCAAGAAAGAGCCTAAATGGAGTATTGCAAGTCATGGACTGCTCAACCACTTGGGTTCTATCCTTAAGCATCACGGGTCGCCACCCACGGCCAACAGGTGGAAGTCTTACCCCTCTGCAGAGGTGCAGTCGGGGAATTCTAACGCCCCAGCCGACAGGGTGGAAGGAGATCTGGGAAGACTTACGGTTACTTAGACTCCAGTGAAAGACCACCAGCTGGCGCTGGTGTGAAAAACTCGCAACTAGTGAAATAATGATAAGAAAAAGAGAGAACGTGTCAACTGGTGGACTTTGAGGTTCTAGCAGATCACAGGGTGAAGCTGAAGGAAAATGAAAAGATAGATAAATACATGGACCTTGCCAGAGAATTGAAAAGGCTGTGGAATGTGAGTGAAAGTGATATCAATTGTAGTTGGTGCACTTGGAACGGTCCCAATAAACTTGGAAAAAAGACTGGAGGAACTGGAAATCAGAGGAAGAATTGATACCATCCAGACTACTGCACTGCTGCAATCGGCTAGAATACTCAGAAGATTACTGGAAACATGAGGAGACTTGTTGTCACTCAGACTCCAGTGAAATACCATCAGCTAACGCTGATGTAAAACTCAAAAGGAGTGAAAATAATAATAAAAACTAGTGGAGTCGTTGATACACCACGGTGTGGTCATTTAGCTATTGAAACGTTTGATATGTTTACTTAA
>CM042159.1:7980323-7982823 GCA_023376005.1 Doryteuthis pealeii
AAGAAGAAGAAGAAGAAGAAGAAGAAGAAGAAGAAGAAGAAGAACCCATCCTGGATAAAATCCCGATAGAAACATGCTTCATTTTTTCCCACCGAGGAATTATTTTTTTATACCAGTGTAAGCTTATTAAAAATAGACACAATGGGCGTCCGTTGCGTAATGGTTATCGTTGTAGGAAATGGAGACGGCGATACGAGTTCAACTCCTGGACGCGGCTGTTGGCATTTCAAATAGTACTGACACCCTTGGGAAAGATATGAATCTAACAATTCGCCCTCCAGCTATGGGTAAAATAGTATGGCAAACTCGGCACTTTAACTTTGGTGTTGTAATCTGTCTAGGAGAGGGAAAACTGTAATTCTAAACCAGTTAAACTCTGCTTCAAAATTGACTTTGCGTCACATCATACTCGTGTGTTTGGTTTGGTTTGTTGGGTTTTACGGCATGTCAACCCCTTGGGTTATTTTATGCCGAATACTTCTATTGGTAATTTGGTATTCAAAAATGTTTAATGCCGACAAAGTTTTGAAATAAATCAATTCTTAATGGATAATACAATTTTGTTTATTAACTCATGTTTTTCTATTTAACCTATAGATGGGACCCTAACAGGTACTACCACTCCGGGTCAGAGTGGACCAGGGAGCAATGGTAATGAAGGGGTGCTCCACATTCCCCAAACCTCCAAAACTGGAACCTCACCATCAGATAGAGTTTAACGTCATTCCTAGGACATGTAGACCCGCAGTCACCGTCTTCTAGCACCCATATGATAAAAAGGGGTTGGGGCTTGCCATAAGGGCAATAGGGTTGGGAAAATCATATAGGTGCTAGGGCTTGATGTGGCCAGCCGATTGATCGGAGGGGGCCTCTCCGACCGCCCGTCTAGCCTAAGTAAGGTTCTAAGTGGAGTGTTGCATGTCATGGACTGCTCATCCACCAAGACTCCGTCCTTAAGCATCACGGGTCGCCACCCACGGCCAACAGGTGGCCCCATTGGGGGAGTCTTACCTCTCTGTAGAGGTGCAGTCGGTGCATTCTAACGTCCCAGCCGAGTTGTTGGGTAAATACATATATGATATCAAGTATTCCTATCTAATACTAATAATTTCGAAACATATATCTATTTGAACCATAGATGATATACTAACAGGCACTATCAAAGAAGGTCAGAGTGGACATGAGAGTAATGGCAATGAAGAGGTACACCATGACCAGAAGCGGCTACCCGGCATCGCCTTGGTAGCAGGTGGATAGGGCAAAAAGTTAGTCTTTCAGATCCATTATTACTGAATCATGAGTTGGATCCTCGCAGGATGCCCCATTAAAATCCCTATGTAAAAAAAAAAAATATCCTAGACCGGATCAATGCAAGGATTCTTTTTTTTTTTTTCTTTTCTTTTGTTGGGCGTCAGAAAAAAAAGTGCACAGATATTTCTGAAAAGAAAAATTAATGTCTCCTATTAAAAATATCAAAGGCAAAAAAAAAAAATCCACGCTGTTACTATTTACATTTTTTTTTAATTATCTTTACGGATATAAGTTAAATCTTCATTATTTTTGCTCAAAATGCAAGAACCTGTGATATTTAATGTGTATATATATTTACTTTGTCGTTAATTGTTTTATTTTCAAAGTTTCCTCCGGACATATATATACACACAACTGCCCTTTATATATGCATAGATTGCTTAAAAACCAAGCCCAGGTGATATTTAATGTGTATATATATTTTACTTTATCGTTAATTGTTTTATTTTCAAAGTTTCCTCCGGACATACAGATTCACACAACTGCCCTTTATATATGTATAGATTGCTTAAAAACCAAGCCCTGGTGATATTTAATGTGTATTATATATTTACTTTATCGTTAATTGTTTTATTTTCAAAGTTTCCTCCGGACATACAGATTCACACAACTGCCCTTTATATATGTATAGATTGCTTAAAAACCAAGCCCTGGTGATATTTAATGTGTATATAATATTTACTTTATCGTTAATTGTTTTATTTTCGAATTTTCCCCGGACATATATATATTATATATATATATATATATATATATATATATATATATATATATATATATATATATTATTATAAAAAACAACAAAATTAAGTCAAATATTGATTTAGAGATAGCCGACGCTAAAGCGTTTCGGTTTTAGTTTTACTTCTTTACATTGGCGGATTTCATGTCCATTTTTCTTATATATATATATATATATATATATATATATATATATATATATATATATATATATAAAGTTTTTAAAAATTATCTCCCAATTTTTTTAACGTGATTCTAGCTATTTGGAAACTCTTTCCCAACTGGACGCACAAAACATTAAAAAAAAGATAGTTTCAGATATTTCAGAACTTTCTTAAATTGAAATCCTTGCATGTCTTTGATTTCTGAAAAATTGGAATGGTAATTCTTTGTCAAAGTTTATTTCTTTATTCCACATTTTTGGGAAGATTTAAAATCCTTGAATTTA
>CM042159.1:7985323-7995244 GCA_023376005.1 Doryteuthis pealeii
TTTCTTTCTCACCTTTATCTAAACCCCCCCCCTTTTCCGCCTTACTCTCCGCCTTACTCTCCTCGACCTCTCACCCAATCTCCCCCGCCCCACTTCCGCCCCCGATTGAAGTGATTTACCAAAAAGGTTACCGTGTTACGATCAATCCAACTGGCCTTTGCTGTTAGAATGACAACTGACAAATTATTGCCAAAGTAAATCTTATCGGTTTAGCTCAGTCGGTAGAGTGTTCGGCTAGGTAATCACAAGGTTCTTGGTTCGATACTGGCTCTCACCTCGCCAACTCAGCGTATGAGTAGCACAGGGATCTGTGCGGTAAAGTAAGGAGCTGATGGTAGGTGTGGCGCTCCACCTCAGATGCTAAAAACAATCTCCTTGGTCTAGCGCTATTGAAAAGGGGATAGACTCCCTCGCTAACTGGCTGATATCGACTTTAGGCCGCCCCGACGACTTTTACTTATATATATTTATATATGTGCTTAATTGGAGTCGTACCTAATTTTGAAAATTAATTAATTAATATTGAATTAGGCGGGAATGCCTATTTAAATGTATGGCTAAACAAATCGAGAAAAATCAATCAAGGCCGAAATGTACATACAGAGATTGATTTTTTTCTCGATTTGTTTAGCCATACATTTAAATAGGCATTCCCGCCTAATTCAATATTAATTAATTAATTTTCAAAAAATTAGGTACGACTCCAATTAAGCACATATTCTCCCAGAAATTGTCGGCAAAAAAGCCATTCCAAACATACCTTGTTTACAACTTATCATATATATATATATATATATATATATATATATATATATATAGAGAGAGAGAGAGAGAGAGAGAGAGAGAGAGAGTTTGAGTTTGATAAAACCAGCAGGTGTTAAGAGTGAGAGGCATTCTTTTTGACTGACAACGGCCTCTTTTCTTTCGGAATCTTTAATCACGTCAGAATGACAGACAAACAATTAAAAGTTGTTTTTTTTATTTCCTTTGTGAAGAATCAGACATTTTATTATCTTTCCTTTAAATATTTATTGATAGATTTATTAAGGAAAGATTATTTTTTTTTTTAGTTATCTTCACGAACATAAATCAAATCTATTATTTTTGCTCCAAAAGTAAGATCTGCTGATATATTTACTTTGTCATTAATTGTTGTATTTTCATAGTTTCACCCGGACATACATACACACCACTGCCCTTAACAAATGGATCTATACATATATAAAGCAGCTGGTGTGTATGTATGTCCGGGTGAAACTATGAAAATACAACAATTAATGACAAAGTAAATATATCAGCAGATCTTGCTTTTGGAGCAAAAATAATAAAGATTTGATTTATATTCGTGAAGATAACTAAAAAATAAAATTTAAATAGTAACAGCATTGATTTTTTTTTATTTTATCTTATTTATTTATTTATTTTCGCATTTAATATCTTAAATGTAAAAATGTAATGTAAAGTCGTCGGGGTGGCCTAAAGTCGGTATCAGCCAGTCAGCGAAGGGGTCTTCGTAAGAGAGTTCGAATTCCAGTCTCGCTATTACGTTCACCTTCGGACTAATACCCTTGGGAAAGTTATGAACACCTTATCCTCCCATCTAGTGATTATGGTAATTTTCACCTTTAGTTGTTAAAATTCCTAGCAAATAAGGCAATTAGAGTAACCTCCCTTGACTTTCACTTTGAATTAAGCCGGTAGCCGTTTTGAAAGACTCCGTGCGAAATAAAAAAAATCATAGAAACTTTTTCGAAAACAATACAACTGCATGCTTTAAAACAAAAATATCATAAAATGTGTTCTTAATAACAATTAAATTCATTTCAGATAATTTTATACTAGGAATTAGCTAACTGACTTTCACTTTAAAACAAGATGGTAGTCATTTTGAATGTGTCCGTGCGAAATATACAAATCTTAGAATCGTTTCGAAAACAATACAAGTGCATGCTTTAACACAAAAATATCATAAAATGTGTTCTTAATAACAATTAAGTTCATTTCAGATAATGCGCAAGCACAATTTTATGCTAGTAATTTAAACAACTAAAGGTGAAAATTACCGTGATTAAATAGTACCACTAACATCTAAACACCCCCTCGCAAGACCAGTTAATACAACGAAAATAATTTTGCTCCACCCAGTATATATACCTGCTTTATTACCGATATTGAGGACTCTTTATATATATATATATATATATATATATATATATATATATATATATATAACAAAAAAATGTTTTTTTTAAATTGGGCGTTATTATGAAGCATTAAAAATGTATAAATGAATGAACTCGATATTATGGAGTATTGGATTCATTTATTTTTTAATTATTTTTTGTCATAAATTTTCAGGTTCGTTAGATACCCTTTGTCAAATGTTATTACTGTTTAACGCTTTCTTTGTCTCTGTTGTTATCGACAATGGCAGCGTCTTTGAAATATTTGTAATAACGGAGAATTCCGATATCTGCGTTTAATCCCTTCACGTGCGTTTGTAATTTTAGAATTCATTTTAACACCTTATCACACAACCTTACACACCTCAAATGCATCTTATTAGAACACGCATTTCCAACAACGCAATCTAGAAAACAATCAGAAACTAAATGGATTCTAAAATTACAAACGCACGTGAAGGGATTAAACTCAGATATCGGAATTCTCCGTTATTACAAATATTTCAAAGACGCTGCCACTGTCGATAACAACAGAGTCAAAGAAACCGTTAAGCAGTAATAACATTTGACAAAGGGTATCTAACGAACCTGAAAATTTATGACAAAAAATAATTAAAAAATAAGTGAATCCAATACTCCATAATATCGAGTTCATTCATTTATACATTTTTAATGCTTCATAATAACGCCCAATTTAAAAAAAAATTTTTTTTTAATATATATACCGAGAGAAGCATATGGAGACTACCTAAAATACAACATATATAATATATATATATATATATATATATATATATATATATATTCAAGTTAAGGTAGCGTGGACAGGAAGTCAACGGCGCCTGGTTACTGAGTGTCTCGCCAATGCGATCTTCAGAAGATCACATAGGTGAGAAACTGTCAGTAACCAGGTGACGTTTACTCCATGTCCACGCTAGGTTAACTTAAATATAAATGCTCTATCCATGATATTCAGCCCTGCTTACTTATAAATATCATCATCATCATCATCATCATGTCGCGCATTCAGCACGGGTATCCATGACAATCTCTCGCCAATCTTCCCTATCATTCATTGCACCTGGGAGATCTTCTGCGGAGCAGCCAGCATCTTCGCATAGCTGGTCAATGTAGGTCCTTGCTGGGCTCCCCACACTTGCATGTCCATGTGTTGGCTTCCACAGGAGAACGTCGCTTATGAGTTCATCCTTGCTTCTCCAGCAGTGTCCTGTATGCCTTGTCCGTCTCACTCGGATAGTTTGTGAGATGGGGGCAGGTGACCGTACAGCTGTTTCCTTGTGGGGTGCTGTTTCCACAACTTATTCAAGACTGCACGCAGCATTCTTGTGCAGACCACCCATATAGTATATATAATATATATATATATATTATATATATATATATAGTATTAAGTGGAGGTAGACATTATTATTATTATTGTTATTGTTTTTATTATTGTTATAATCATATTATTGTTACAGTTATTATTATTATCATAGTTATTATTATTATTATTATTATTATTATTACTACTACTACTACTATTACTACTACACACTACTATTACACTACTACACTACCTACTAGTCGTGCTATTAATATTTAAACTGTTAAAAAAACAAATAAATATTTACATAATAACAATACATAATATAATAATGTCTACCTCCACTTATATATATATATATATATATATATATTATATTATATATATATATATTTCTATATGGGTGGTCTGGCACAAAGGAATGCTGCGTGCCAGTCCTTGATAAGTTGTGGAAACAGCAGCCCCACAAGGAAACAGCTGTACGGTCCACTCTGCACCCCATCTCACAAAACTATCCGAGTGAGACGGACAAGGCCATACAGGACATTGCTGGAGAAGTCAAGGATGAACCTCATAAAGCGAAAGTTCTCAAAATGTGGAAGCCAACACATGGACATGCAAGTGTGGGGAGGCCCAGCAAGGACCTATATTGACCATCTATGTGAAGATGCTGGCCTGCTCGCAGAGGATCTCCCAGGTGCAATGAATGATAGGGAAGATTGGCGAGAGATTGGTCAATGGATACCCGTGGCTGAATGCGCGACATGATTAGATGATGAATGATGATGATATTTTATAAGTAAGGCAGGGCTGAATATCATGGAATAGAGCATTTATATTTAAGTTAAACCTAGCGTGGACATGGAGTAAACGTCCTGGTACTGACAGTTTCTCACCTATGTGATCTCTGAGATCGTATTGGCGAGACACTCAGTAACCCAAGGCGCCGTTGACTTCCTGTCCACGGCTACCTTAAACTTGAATAATATATATCATATAATTATATATATATATATATATAATATATATATATGTTGTATTTAGGTAGTCTCCATATGCTCTCTCGGTATATATATAAAAAAAAATTTTTTTTTTAAAATGGGCGTATATCGAAGCATTAAAAATGTATAGAATGATGACTCGATATTATGGAGTATTGGATTCACTTATTTAATTATTTTTTGTCATAAATTTTCAGGTTCGTTAGATAGCCCTTTGTCAATGTTTTAACTGCTTAAGTTTCTTTGACTCTGTTTGTTATCGACAGTGGCAGCGTCTTTGAAATATTTGTAATAACGGAGAATTCCGATATCTGAGTTTAATCCCTTCACGTGCGTTGTAATTTTAGAATCCATTTAGTTTCTGATTGTTTTTAAGATTGCGTTGTTGGAAATGCGTGTTCTAATAAGATGCATTTTAGGTGTGTAAGGTTGTGTGATAAGGTGTTAAAATGAATTCTAAAATTACAAACGCACGTGAAGGGATTAAACGCAGATATCGGAATTCTCCGTTATGACAAATATTTCAAAGACGCTGCCATTGTCGATAACAACAGAGACAAAGAAGCGTTAAACAGTAATACATTTGACAAAGGTATCTAACGAACCTGAAAATTTATGACAAAAATAATTAAAAATATGAATCCAATACTCCATAATATCGAGTTTCATTCATTTACATTTTTAATGCTTTCATAATAACGCCCAATTTAAAAAAAACATTTTTTTTGTATTATATATAATATATATATATTAATATATAATAATATATATATATATATAAAGAGTCCTCAATATCGTAATAAAGTCAGGTATATAATACTGGTGGAGCAAAATTATTTTCGTTGTATTAACTGGTCTTGCGGAGGGGTGTTTAGATGTTAGTGGTATTTTAATCACGGTAATTTTCACTTTAGTTGTTTAAATTACTAGCATAAATTGTGCTTGCGCATTATCTGAAATGAACTTAATTGTTATTAAGACACATTTTATGATATTTTTGTTTAAAGGCATGCACTTGTATTGTTTTTCGAAACGAATTTCTAAGATTTGTATATTTCGCACGACACATTCAAAATGACTACCATCTTGTTTTAAAGTGAAAGTCAGTTAGTGCTATTCCTAGTATAAAATTATCTGAATGAATTTAATTGTTATTAAAGAACACATTTTAATGATATTTTGTTTTAAAGCATGCAGTTGTATTGTTCGAAAAGTTTCTATGATTTTTTTTTATTTGCACGGAGTCTTTCAAAAACGGCTACCGCTTATTCAAAGTGAAAGTCAAGGGGGTTACTCTAATTGCTTATTTGCTAGGAATTTTAACAACTAAAGGTGAAAATTACCATAATCACTAGATGGGAGGATAAGGTGTTCATAACTTTCCCAAGGGTATTAGTCCGAAGGTGAACGTAATAGCGAGACTGGAATTCGAACTCTCTACGAAGACCCTTCGCTGACTGGCTGATAAACCGACTTTGGCCACCCCGACGAACTTACATTACATTTTTACATTAAGATATTAAATGCGAAAATAAATAAAAATAAGATAAAATAAAAAAAATCAATGCTGTTACTATTTAAATTTTATTTTTTAGTTTATCTTCCGAATATAATCAAATCTTATTATTTTTGCTCCAAAAAGCAAGATCTGCTGATATATTTACTTTGTCCATTAATTGTTGTATTTTCATAGTTTCAACCCGGAAATACATACACACCAAGCTGCCCCTTTATAAATATTATAGATCATTTGTTAAGGGCAGTTGGTGTGTATGTATGTCGGGGAAACTATGAAATACACATTAATGAACAAGTAAATTATCAGCAGATCTTACTTTGGAGGCAAAAAATAATAGATTTGATTTATGTTCGTGAAGATAACTAAAAAAAAAAATTAATCTTTCCTTAATAAATCTATCAAATAATATTTAAAGGAAAGATTAATAAAATGTCTGATTCTTCACAAAGGAAATAAAAAAACAACTTTTAATTGTTTGTCTGTCATTCTGACGTGAATTAAAGATTCCGAAAGAAAAAAGAGGCCGTTGTCAGTCAAAAAAGAATGCCTCTCACTCTTAACACTCTGCTGGTTTTATCAACTCAAACTCTTCTCTCATCTCTCTCTCTCTCTCTCTCTCTCCTCTCTCTATATAAGTATATATATATATTAATATATATATATATATATATATGATAAGTTGTAAACAAGGTAATGTTTGGAATGGCTTTTTTGCCGACAATTTCTGGGAGAATATGTGGCTAATTGGAGTCGTACCTAATTTTTTGAAAATTAATAAATTAATTATTGATTAGGCGGGAATGCTATTTAAATGTATGGCTAAACAAAATCGAGAAAATCAAATCTCTGTATGTAACATTTCGGCCTTGATTGATTTTTCTTCGATTTTGTTTAGCCATACATTAAATAGGCATTCCGCCTAATTCAATATTAATTAATTAATTTTCCAACATTAGGTACGACTCCAATTAAGCAGCATATATAAATATATATAGTAAAAAGTCGTCGGGGCGGCCTAAAGTCGATATCAGCCAGTTAGCGAGGGAGTCCTATCCCCTTTTCAATAGGCGCTAGACCAAGGATAATTGTTTTTAGCATCTGAGGTGGATGCGCCACACCACCATCAGCTCCTTACTTTACCGCACAGATCCCTGTGCTACTTCATACGCTGAGTTTGCGAGGTGAGAGCAGTATCGAACCAAGAACCTTGTGATTACCCTAGCCGAACACTCTACCGACTGAGCTAAACGATAGATTTACTTTGGCATAATTTTTCAGTTGTCATTCTAACAGAAGGGGCCAGTTGGATTGATCGTAACACGGTAACGCTTTTTGGTAATCACTTCAATCGGGGGCGAAGTGGGGCGGGGAGATTGGGTGAGAGGTCGAGGGAGTAAGGCGGAGAGTAAGGCGGAAAAGGGGGGGGTTTAAGATAAAGGTGGAGAAAGAAAAGAAAATAGAATGAACTTAGAAGAGGAGACCTTTTTCGCAAGATTTTTTTTTTTTTGATTTTCAAAAGTTTCTTTTTCTGGGACACCTGGGGTGGGTAATACCTGGGGGTAATGGCTTGTCAGACGGACACGCCACACAGTGAAGCGCGAGGAGAAACTTCGAGATTGTAGTTTCGCATTGGATGTACCTTTCAAACATCACTTTACTGGCCTAATGCTAATACCTATGTTGGGATGGTTGGGGGGGGTGGTGTTTGGGGAGTGGTTGGGGGGGTAGGGGCTGAGGATGGGTGTGTGTGGTGTCGACGGTGATGCAACCTGGAAGTAAAAGTCTAGTGACTCACAGCGGTTCTTCTTCTTTTTCTCATCACATTCCGTCGAACTCGTGCTCTCTTCCCCTGCCTGGTCGCCCTCATTTTGCTTTTTTACACACGCAAATACGAGAGAGAGAGAGAGAGAGAGAGGAGAGGAGAGAGAGAGGAGAGAGAGAGAGAGGGGGGAGAAGAATAAAGGATATATATAGAGATATAGATATGTAGATATTAGAGAAAGGAGAGAGGAAAGAGAGGGAGGGATATGTATGTGTTATATATAAGATATAGATATGTAGATATATAAGAAAGAGAGAGAGAGAGAGAAGAGAGAAAAGAGAGAGAGGAAGGGAATATATATATATAATATATATATATTATATAGAGAGAAGAGAGAGAGGAGGAAGGTATATATATATATATATAGAGAGAGAGAGAGAAAGAGTAAGAGAGAGAGTAAGGGATATATATAATGTTATATATATAGAGAGATAGAGATTGACAGAGAGAAAAGAATAGATGAGAGAGGAAGGGTACTTTTTATTTATATATATATATATATTATATATATATATATAGAGAGAGAGAGAGAGAGAGAGATGAGAGAAAGAGAGAGAGAGAGAGAAGGAAGGTACTTTTTATATATATATATTATAATATATATAAATATATAGAAGAGATGGAGAGAGAGAGAGAAAGAGAGAGAGAGAGAGAGGAAAGGGGATTATATATATATAGAGAGAGAGAGAGAGAGAAAGGAGAGAGGAAGGGATATATAATATATAGAGAGAGAGAGAGAGAAAGAGAGAGAGGAGGATATTATATATGTATATATATAGAGAGAGATAGAGAATAGAAGAGAGAGAAAGAGGAAAAGTAGAGAGAGAGGAAGGGATAATTTATATATATATATATATATATAATATATATATTATATATAGAGAGAGAAGAAAGAGAGGAGAAGAGGAAGTTCTTCTTTGTTATGAAAATAAAAGGCTCTTCAGGCGTGTTAGAATAACTGAAAGACTTGCAAACAAATCCGTTTTTCCTATCCGAAAAATGTCATTCTTCTTCTAATTCTTTTCTTTCTTTTCCTGACACGTCAAATTATTAGACATTCCGCATGGCTGTCTCCGGACGAATAAAGAAATAGAGAAAAAGATAAAGAGAAAGGAAAGTATGCGTGTGTGTGGTGGGGGGGGGGTGTTACGTTCTAAAACGGTAATTTCTTTTTTTGTTATCCCACAACTCGTAAGAATTCAGAATTTAATGTCATGGTCAGAGAGAGAGAGAGAGAGAGAGAAGAGAGAGAGAGAGAGAGAGAGAGAGAAGGGAATATATATATATATATTAATAATATATATATATATATATATATATATTTATATATATATATAATTAATATACAAAACTTGTTGGTAAATCCTTGCGGTGAGAAAAAAACAGAAAATAGTTTGATTGTAAAATATACTACCAAACATCACCCGAGAGAAAATTTTTTGGGAAAAGAAGAAAATTTATATATAAATAATATATATTATATAATAATTATATATATACAAAAACGCCAGGTAAACTAAAGCTAATAAGTAAAAAGGTGCTCCAATACCTAAATAGAGCAAATAATAAAAATAAAATTATGAGTCAGATAAACCTATTAAATTTTAGTAGGTTTATCTGACTCATTAGGTTAATCTTTATATATATATATATATAATATATAGTATAATATATATATACTATATGTAGATGTAGATGTGATGTATAGATATCATATATATAGAGAGAGAATATCGATGGAAGAGAATCTTTCATAGAAAATTCCTCAAACATTAACCCTTTTAAAGTTAAATCGTTGTCTTATTTACCGGCTTGAGATGATTGTGCATTTCTGACTTCTTAAAGGCATATCAAACCTTCATGTGTCAATTTACTGCAGCCATCCTTGCGAAGAATAGTAGCAGTAGTAAAGTTTCCGGAATGCCTGTTGTTGGTGTCTCTTGTTTAATGCCAATAACACCTTCGAGATCGGACGCAGTCTTTCGAGATTAGCACCTAAATCAGTGTTTTAATCAGTATTTAGCCAGTTCTTCACAAGCGCACATGCATCCAGCGAGGACGAATTCGTA
>CM042159.1:7995344-8005344 GCA_023376005.1 Doryteuthis pealeii
TTGAAGCAGCAGCAAATTAGGACACGTCCTCATCTGTTTTTTTAAACAAGTTAATAGAATACATACCCAGTATCATATATTTATTCATAGTTTGTTTTATTTTAATAGATATTCAAAGTTAATAGAACTTGTTTTTTTATACTCCTTAATAAATTTGATGATTTGATGATTTATGGTTCAAACTCTTCGACATTTAATTTAATTCTAACCTCCTCAAGGCAATATCTTTCAAAAATTTTATTTTTACATCGCCCGGAGGCGTTTTTTTATTTGCTAGTCTATGAATAATGGAGATTGGCTGTATTTCTGTCTGTAACAAAAACTACGTCATAGCTCTCGTCACAGCTTACGTCACAGCTTACGTCACAATATTCTTATGCCTATATACACCCAAAATTTGAGTAAAATTGATTTTTACTCTCGTCCTCTTTTTTTTTTTTACCAGTACCAAGAAGTTAACTAAATTATCACAAATAATAAATACTAACGATTTTGTGAAAATTGATGTGGAAAATATTCGAATTAATTGTTTGATTATTACATGCACACAACATTTATTTGAGAGGACGGGGCTCAGTTTTCATTTTCAAACTTGTTTTATTTATTATTTATTTTTTTACTCCTTTAATAAATATGAGGATTTTTGCTTACTTATGATACAAACCCTCTGACATTGAATTTTTAACTCCCATCCTCTCAAGCAATGTCTTTTCAAAAATTAATTTTTACGACGCCCGAGGGTGTTTCTGTTGCTAGTATATATTATGTACATAATATGGGTGCTAAATTTTATAAGTAAACAGTGCTCAATATCATTGATAGAATTATTATAAGTTAATGGTTGCGTGTATATGGAGTCAAAAGAGAAGGAAAACTCTGAATTCAAATTTGACCATATGTGTGGAGGGGTTGGTAAATATATACTCTATAAAAAAGATAATACGGAATTGCTCAAGAAAGCAAAAGGAGATAAATATATGAGAGTGTCGACTTGCTCTCCCAACGGCACCTCCCCAATCCCGATAGAATAAATGGTGAGAAGAATTAACAAAACAAGAAACGACAAAAGGTGTGGTTGATTTTTTATATTGTTTCTTAGTATCATCTTTTCATCTGTTGATTGTTAGACATTTACAACTTAAAAGGTTATTCTTTTTCTTCTTCTCACAATCTTCTTTCTTCTTCTTTCTATCTTCTTCTCTTCTTTCTTCTTCTTCTCTTCTTTCTTTCTTTCTTTCTTCTTTCTTCTTCTTCTTCTTCTTCTTCTTCTTCTTCTTCTTCTACTTCTTCTTTCTTCTTCTTCCTTCTTCTAGCTTCTTCTTCTTCTTTCTCTTCTTCTTCTTTCTTTCTTCTTTTCTCTTCTTCTTCTTCTTCTTTCATCCTAGCTTCCTTCGTCTTTCTTCTTCTTCATCTAGCTTCTTCTTCTAGCTTCTTCTTCTTCATTCTAGCTTCTTCTTCTTCTTCTTTCTTTCTTTCTTCTATTCTTCTCTTCTTCTTCTTCTTCTTTCTTTCTATCTTCTTCTTCTCTTCTTCCTTCTTTCTATCTCTTCTTCTTCTTCTTCTTCTTTTCTCATCCTAACTTCTTCTTCTTCTTCTTTTTCTTCTTCATTCTAGCTTCTTCTTATTCTTATTCTTATTCTTCTTGGTTTCTTCTTCTTCTTCTTCTTCTTCTTCTTCTTCTTCATTACAATGATTTATGATACAAACTATCAATCTGTCTCAACAAAAAACTCATTTTGCATTGTTAAATTGAAAATAGAAGTAAATGCCAGCGAAGTGAATCCCCCCTCGCTGTCTGTATGAACGCAAGGATAGAGACCCGAGGAAAGGAATGAAACCTCCTTATCTTAGAAAGGTATGATCCCCTCCCCCATCTCCACCCCAAAATAGCTATTTATTTACCCAACCCGTTGGCCACGGGTAGGATATGACACAAGATCGCAAACACATGTATGGGGCATCCAGCGAGGAACGGACTCATTATTCAGTAGTAATGGATCTGCGAGACTAGCTTGCTACACATTACACCATGACGGGACGCCCTTAACGTCCAAGAAGTATATTTAGTGTATTAATAGGTAAGTAAGTAAGTAAGGTAAAGTCGTCGGGGTGGCCTAAAGTCGGTATCAGCCAGACAGCGAGGGAGTCTATCTCCTTTTCATTAGCGCTAGACCAAGGAGATGATGTTTTGGCGTCTGAGGTGGAGCGCCACACCTACCATCAGCTCCTTACTTTACCGCAGATCCCTGTGCTACTCATACGCTGAGTCGGCCTAAGTTATTTGTCTGTATTTTTTTAGATGAGGCTTGATGTGAATACTTTTGAGGTTTCGGATTGATGTATTCATTTATATTGTGGTATGTGTTGGCAACCCTCAGTCTATTTAAGACGATGGCGTAGTGTCCATTTTAAATTTTTTTTACCTACAGCTACGTGAGTGGCTGAACAGACCGATCTTTGAATGGCAGTCTCTGGTGCAGTGGCATGCAACAAAAGGTGATGCTTTCTGTAGGTGTTGGGGGTGCTGTTGTCTCTCCTTCCTTTTAGCTCTCTTTTCTGTGGCGGCTTCTTTCCTCTCTTTTTCACTCCCTTTCGTTCCTTGTTTGACGAGGAGGCGCCAGGTCGCACGGTCTTCTGCACAAGCCTCCCACGTGTTTATGTCGATATGACATGTCTTCATATTGGTATGTATAAACATATTTTAACTCAACGCTCGAGGAAGAATTCAGTAGACGTAAACATGCGTCAAGCTTCTAATTCACTCGCTGATTCTCACTTAACTAACGCGCTTGTTGCTTAAATGGTACCCATCTAAGTATTGAATAAGGCTCATTGCTGCTTAACCTCGGTGATCTAGCTGGGACCGGTGCTTTCATCTTGACTTGACTGTAAGCCCTGAAAAAAAGGGAAAAGGTATTTTAGCTATTAGGAATTAAATAGTACCATTACTGTGTTAACAAGGATGGATTTGGCATTAAATAACCCACAAAGGTTGATATGCCATTAAACGAAGAAAACCAAACCAAACTAATCTCCATCAGGCAAATGTCGGTTATATGACATCATTTAGAGTAAATGACATTATTAAGAATCACACTGACAAGATGAAAATTTGGGGACTGTCTTTGGTTATTTCCTATAAGTCTAACATGATCAAAGGGGAACCACTCTTGACTGATAAATTATTTATTTATTTATTTTCCCATTAAACTAATCCTAAACCCTAAACCCTAACCCTAAACCCTAAACCCTAACCCTAAACCTTACCTAACCTAATTATTGTTATTTTGACACATTCTAAATAATTCTCAATATTTAATTTGCTGATCACTTAAGCAACAGCTGGTACTGTAAGTAACCTAAGTCCTTTGTTTACTGAAATGATTTGATTCGGCATTAAATGACCTGAAAGAGGTTGATATGCCGTAAAATGATGCAATATAACAAATAATTATTTTATTTAATTTTCGGTTATTTCCTATAAGTCTAACATGATCTAACATTGACTGATAAATTATTTATTTATTTTCCCATTAAACTAACCCTAAACCCTAACCCTAAACCTAACCCTAATCCCGTCTTCTTTTTTTCTAGTAGATCAATAAATAAATTTGATCATGTTAGACTTATAGGAAATAACCGTGTCTTTTCTTGGGGGGGGGTGACGGTAATGGCATCTGGCCAACGTAAGGAGAAGCAATATTGACAAAAACAAATAAACGGTCCGTATATATTTTGGGGGGTGGGGTTACGGTACCTCTCCTCCGATTGGAAACAGGACTCAGAGATGATAAGCTTCAAATACACACGAAGTGACGCAGTAATAATCACAGTCTGTCACTTTGTCTGTCTGTCTGTCTGTCTCTCTGTCTGTTTGTATGTATCTCATTCATACACATACACACACACACACACACATGCACACACACACATACATGCACACCCAGACACATGTACACGTGCACACGCACCTGTACACGCACATGTACACGCACACGTACGCACAAACGTGAACAAAAAAATGGTCTCCCTACATGCTACGTTTTTTTTCGACCCCACCAATGATACGTGTTTTGAAATAAGATGTGCCTCCCCCCCCCCCCATCCACACACACACTTTGAGACTGAGGGTAAAAACGAGACTGACAATTTCTTTCTATGCGACAAGTTGGCATTTTCATATTTATAGGGTTAATGAAAAGTTATAACATCCCGATGCACGACGTATTGGTGTGCGTGTGTGTGCGTGTGTTTCCATTTGCTTCACCGTGTGGTGTTCCTTGCTACATCTAAACCCGATAACTTCACCCATTTTTTTTTTTTTTTTTTTTTTTTTTGACCCACAAGACGCGCAAAATGAGTCTGTAATATTCACAGACTTTCAACAAATCCATAATTTCCGGCCTTGAAGAATCAAGGAATAACAAAGAACGTCACATTCAGTTTCATTCGGATTTCTCGAGTGGATCACAAGAAGAAGGATCACTGGTCAGTTTGCCGCCGTCGTCGTCCTGTAGTCGACGCCATATTGAGAGAAGATAATGTTGGAATTTTTCACATCGAAAATAAATATTTAATTCATTGAATGAAAATTGGAATAACACTAAGAAAAGCTGTTTTTATTGTTTTTGTTTTTTGTTTTCTTTTCGTTTTGTTTGTCAATGAAACTTTTCTATCAAATTTGTTTGGATCCCTCCACAAAAAAAGATATCCAATGGTCAACCATTCCGTAATTGTTGGAAATTGCTTCAAAGTGAGAAATTGGTATTAACGAAAGAATTTCAAGTAAAAGTATGTATTTACCCAACCCCTCCATAGGTCAATTTTTAAGCAGAAATTCAGTCTTCCTTCTCCAAGATTGGTTACCGTGCTGAGGCTAAAGAACACAGTCTGTCCAAATATTTACCCAAATCTGGAGGACATAAGTGATGGATTTATATCTTCCATAAGCGCAAAGTGAATTCAGAATTTGAACTTAGTTCGTCGAGTCCATTTCTGAAGACGATAACCGTTGCGTATAACTTTTTTCTTTCTTTCTTTCTTTCTTTCTTTATTCTTTCTTTCTTTCTTTCTTTCTTTCTTTTATCCATTCATTAAGTCTTTATCACTTTTATTTCTATTCTTACTTTCTATTCTTTTCTTTTTCTTTCATTCTTTCATTATTTCTTTTTTCTTTTTAGTAAGTTTTTTTTTTTGCCTATTCTGTCACCTTTTTTAATTTTATGTAAAAATGTTTTTATTCTTTCTTACTTTCATTCGTTTTTTTTTAATCTTTTCTTTCGATTTCTTCGTCCTTTCTATTCTTTATTTAGTTATTTCTATTCCTTCTTGTCTTTCTTCTTTTTCTTCTTTTCTTATCTCTCCCACCCTCTCTTTCTATTCAGTCTTTCTTTCTATTTTCATTTCTTTCATTTTTCTTTCTTTCTTTCTTTCTTTGCTTTTAGTATTTTATTCGATCTGTTCGTTCTTTCTATTCTTTATATAGTCCTTACTTTTCCTTCTTGCTTTTTCATCCACCCATCTCTCTCTCTTCTCTCTCTCTCTCTCTCTCTCTCTCTCTCTCTCTCTCTCTCTCTCTCTCTCTCTCTCTCTGAGTGTGTATGTCCCTCCATTTCCCTTGTATTTTCTCTCCACTCTCTCTCTTTTCTTTATTCTCTCTCTTCTCTCTCTCTCTCTCTCTCTCTCTCTCTCTTTCTCTCTCTCTCTCTTCTCTCTTCTCTCTCTTCTCCTCCTTATATTTCCTTTCTTTCTTTCCTTTCTTTTCGGCGTGTTTATCTACAGATTCTTTTAACTTCGCTAATCACTCAGTCATCGTTTCTTACCAAAAAACACGAACGGAACAAGTGTCGCTTTACGTTACAATTTCTAACATTACTACTACTACCACCACCACCACTACTACTATTACTACCAGTAGTAGTAGTAGTAGTAGTAGTAGTAGTAGTCTTACTATTAATACTATACCTGCTATTTCTGGTAAGACCAGTCAACAAGTATAAATATAGAACTGACAGAAGCACGCGAATCGACACACACACTCACACGTGCGCATAAACACACACATGTGCACAAACACACATGTGCACACACACACACACACACACACGCGCGCACATACGCACACCTACATATACAGAGCGTCCAAGGCTAAATTTAATATCACTTTCAAGAATGATTTGCACCTCTAAACAAAAAAAACCAAAGATAGCCGGTTTGTGAATTGTTGTTAGAATAGATCAAATAAAACATTTACAAAAAAAACAAAAAAAACACCCATTCTTTTTCCAAATTGATTTGTTGTCAAGGGAACAAAAGAACAAAACTTGGGGGGTCTTTTTTGTACGGGGGCGTAAGGGGGAGGGACTAATATTTTGTTGTCCTGGGTACACTTTAAACTATATCTAATGGTGAAGTTCCAATTTTGGAGTTCTGTGGAATGTGCAGTACTCTTTCATTGCCATTATTCCCAGGTCTACCCAAACCCGGGGTGGTAGTACCTGTTAGGATACCATCTATGGGTTAAATAGATAAAAACAAATAAATATTAAAAAATGTGTTTGAAAACTAAGTTGGAAAAAAATTGAATAGCCACCAAGAATGAACAAAACAAAACAAAACGTCTTCGGCATAAAATAATCCAACAAGGATTGACATGCCGTAAAATCCAACCAACCAGCCAACTAATCTTTTGAATTCAATGTGCCAGTTAAAAAAAGGAGACAAGCAATCATTTTCTTTTCTTTCTTCATACACACACACACATATATATATTATAGTGTATGTGAAATGCAAATAGCTTCGTCCAGAATTTGAACTCTGTCCGCCATGTCCATTTTCGACAACGATAATATATCTTCATATTTCCATAGAGATCACAGATACTACACTCTGATCCTAGTCAGATGTTCTGAATTACTAGTAAATAATCCCCTAATTTTTTTTTTTTTTTTTTTTTTTTTTACAGATAAATGAATTTGAATTTGAATTCAAGTTTGATTTACAGAAGAAATGAAAACAAAATGTTTGACTGGGTGTCTTGGGTATGACACTAAAAAGCATTCTGATAGTTATGACCCAGTTCTGGATCTCCGGGGTGGTGTGGAGTACCCCTTCATTGCCGTTAGTCCAAGGTTCACTCTATTCCGGAGTGGGATTACCTGTTAGGATCCCATCTAGGGTCAAATAGATCTGTTCGGAAATTACTAGTATTAGAAAAGAATACTTGAAACCTTATAACTGTGTGCAAATTATTTGTATTGGGAATAGTTACATGAAACTATAATTGATTATTATTATCATCATGCGTTTCACACCTGCCGTAGCTGGTGGTTCACTGGAGGCTGAGTGACAGCAAGTCTCCTCGGGTCTCCAGGACTCTTCTGAGTATTCTAGCCGATCCCAACAGTGCTGTAGTTTGGATGGGCTCGGGTCTTCTGATTTCCCGTTCACACAAATTCTTTTCCAGGGCTTTGGGGATCGTTCCAAGGGCACCAATTACGATTATTATAATTATCATTAGTAGCAGTAGTAGTAGTAGTAGTAGTAGTAGCAGGGCTTGTGGATATACCACAGTATGATAATTTAACAATTACAATGTTTGATATGTTTACTTAAGAGCTACTGCAAAATAGTTCAATATGTAGAAAGTATAATAATTTTGATTTAACTCTCTCCCATTCTTTTCAATTCTTTTCATTATGTTCGATTAAAACAGATTAGCGTTATCGACTCCTCTCTCTATATTTCCTCTACTCTCTTTCTATCTTTCTTTCTTTCTTATATTTTTTCTGTGTAGCATGTCCTTTTTCTTCCCTTTCTTCTTTTACAATAAAAACAGAATGGCCCATTATTTAGCTGAAGTAACGACACTCATAAGAAATAAGGATTCGGTAGATAAAGAGCACCAGATAATCAGGATTTACATTTTTGCATTTCATCTCGGACGATTTGGACGGTCTCATTTTTAACCAGAAAGTGTTGCAAGATGAGAACGGTCGGAAGATTAAGGAACAAGCGTATTCGTATATAGAATATTATATTAATTGAAACCATATAACTGTGTGCAAACAAATTATTATCAAATAGAAGTGATTACTTAGTAAAGTAAAGTAAAGTCGTCGGTGTGGCTTAAAATCACTATCAGCCAGACAACGAGGGAGTCTACCCCCTTTTCACTAGCGCTAGACCAAGGAGATTTTGTTTTTCACACCTACCATCAGCTCCTTACTTTACCGCACAGATCCCTGTGCTACTCACACGCTGAGTTGGCGAGGGCCGGTTATCGAACCAGGAACCTTGAGGTTCCTAGTCAAACACTCTACCGACTGAGCTAAAACCATATAATTGTATCAATTATTAAATAGGAACACTTGAAACCATATAACGGGGTATGAAGTATGGTAGCGCGTGGTGTAATGGTTAAAGTAATGGGAAATGGACTCGTCGCCCCGAGTTCAAATCCTGGACGTGGTAATTACATTTCACTTAGGGCTAATAACCTTGGGAAAGGTATGAATCCGACTCTCCCTCCAGCTATGGATAAATAGTAGGGCAGACTGGGCTCTTTAACCTTGGTTAGGCAACCGGTCTAGGAGAAGGAAAACTCTGAATTCAAACCTGTTGAACTCCACTTAAGAAATTGACCTTGTGTCACATCCTACTCGTGTGGAGGGGCCGGTGAATATATATAATATATATATTATATATATATATATTATATATATTTATATATATAAATTGACCTTGTGTCACATCCTGCCTGTGCGGAGGGTTGGTAAAATATATATAATGGGGTATAAATTATTCGTAGTTTGACAGCAATATTTGATATCATCTGTGTTCAAAAACTCTGAGAAAATAACTACACAAAAAATTTAAATAGAAATATACAATGAACGCGATTTCTTAAGTTCCAGACATAAAATAACCCTAGAAGGTTTGACATACCGTTAAAATCTATCAGTCAATTAAAAAAGCTTTTGTAATAATTAGACTGTAACTCTTCGCCTTAAAAGGGAAAGGAATTCTTCCATGAGTCATCGTCTTAAATTGTTGGTTTTTTTAAAGACATTTAGAATGGTAACACAAAATAACATGAAAAGGTATAACGATAATGTTGTTATATGGAGTAGTATTTACTGAACCCGTTCACCACGGGTAGGGTGTGGCACAAGGTCACAAGCAGGGGGCATCAAACGAGGATCAAACTCGCTATTATAATAGTAATGGACCTTTCAGACTAACTTGATAGGAAAGCCAAGGGGTTGGTAAATATATATATCACTCGTAGGTATATACCCAACCCGTTCATAAGCATTGGGTATCCAGCGAGGATCGAATTCGCTATTACAGCAGTAATGGATGTGCGAGATTAGCTTGCTAACCATTACACTACGATGAGATGATTACCCTGAACAAATAAGCAGCGATAAAAGATTTTTCTGACTTTGGCCTACAAAGAAAAAATGGAATTTCAGGTTAAGTGGGGTCTGCCGGTACATGAAACTTTGATCCCCCCCCCCCACTCACCTGCAATTAATTTGAGCAATTTGGATCTAATCCAGCCCCACTCAAAGCCCCACTCAAAGCCGACAACAACTGAAGCACCCTATGAAAGACACAAAATCATATTCAACGGATTGTGAGATCTGAACACTGAGGAATGACATACTGTTTATATTTAAATAATTTGAAGCATTGTTAAGTAAAGTATATTATTATTTAAATTTTAATACCACAATAAAGATGAGGACAACAGTCCATGTTGTCCTCATCTTTATTGTGGTATTAGGAACACAGGTTTTGGCTGCTGTATTCTCCGGCCTTCCCCAGGTGTTCCTTGTGTATCCGAGCATAGTAATGACTCAAACTGGGAAATCATTTTTTCATAGTTTGGCATTTGATCATACAAGTGTCAAATAATTTTTGAATATCTTATGATGTCATTGTTTTGCACACCTATCATCCCGATATGTTTATATTCACTTTATATTTCCTTAGT
>CM042159.1:8010344-8012844 GCA_023376005.1 Doryteuthis pealeii
TAGATAGATAGATGGGGAACAGATAGATAGATAGATAGATAGATAGATGATGAACACAGTTAGATAGATAGATAGATAGATAGATAGATAGATAGATGATAGATAACACAGTTAGAAGATAGATAGATAGATAGATAGATGGGAACACAGTTAGATAGATAGATAGATAGATAGATAGATAGATAGATAGATAGATAGATAGATTTAGATAGATAGATAGATAGATAGATAGATAGATAGATACACAGATAGATAGATAGATAGGATAGATAGATGGGAACACAGTTAGATAGATAGATAGATAGATAGATAGATATAGATAGATAGATAGATAGATGGGAACACAGTTAGATAGATAGATAGATAGATAGATAGAGATGATAGATGGGAACACAGATAGATAGATAGATAGATAGATAGAGATAGATGGGAACACAGTTAGATAGATAGATAGATAGATAGATAGATAGATAGATAGATAGATAGATAGATAGATAGATAGATAGATAGATAGGATAGGATAGAACACAGATAGATAGATAGATAGATAGATAGATAGATAGATTTGTCTGTCTTAGCTTTCATAAATCAATTAGAATTTTTTTAAATCTCCGTTAATTTTCAATATCCAAAAATTCTTCGTATTTTTTCATATAAAAAAAAAACGAATTAGCACGAAATCGCTTCTTGTAGATTCTGCCAAAATATCTCATGGAATCTTTTGGCTTTCCACGTGGTGTGTGTGTGTGTGTGTGTGTGTGTGTGTGTGTGTGTGTGTGTGTGTGTGTGTGTGTGTGTGGAATCCGAATTCTCGCTAATTCCTTTAATGATGTTTTAAAATAGCTAACAGATTCTTTGAAACTGCCACCCCCACGTCCAATCTGTTGTTTGAGAAGTAGATATTGTTAGCGTGTAAAATAATCATATCTCCTGAAAATCCCCACTCTTATCCCCCAATCACTGCACACACACACACACACACACACACACACACACACACACACACACACACACACACACACCACGCCCAAACAACAACAACAACAACAAACAACAAGAAAGTCAAGAATTTCGGCCACCGATTCCTCACATTTTCTTTCACACTACACTTGAAAGTTTTGGACCATATTACATTTAGGCACCCCTTTTTGATCTCGATTAAGAAAGGACATGTCAATTCATTTACACCGTCAATATCCGGTTGTTTGTTAGGGGTTAGGGTTAGGGGTTAGGGGTTAGTTTTATAAAAAAAAATTAAATCTAAAAATCGATTGTTAAAACAACCGGATATTGACGGTGTAAATGAAAAATATGTCCTTTCTTAATCGAGATCAAAAAGGGGTGCCTAAAGGTCATACGGTCTAAAAGTTTTTAATAGATATTTAAGGAATTATATTTTTTTCAATCTGTATTAAGTCAGTTTTTCGTATATAATTATTTGATTACAATATTTTTATATAAATTCCAATATATATATATATATATATATATATATATATATATATATTATATATATATATATATATATATATTGGATTGTTTTTTCAAACGTTGATACGTCAATGCTTACCTGGTTTCTAGGCTAACCTTATGAGTATTTAGGTGCTGCTCATTCGCGCAATCATTATATATATATATATATATATATATATATATATATATATATACATGTGTTGTGTGTGTGTGTGTGTGTGTGTGTGTGTGAATATATGTATATAGGAATATATACATATGTGTGTGTGTGTGTGTATATATATATATAGGAATATATGTATGAGTCATATTGAGAACTCTTTACTTAAATATAGCAAACTATATTATCATTATCAAAAGAATGATATATATATACATATATATATGAATATATATATATATGTGTGTATACACATACATATGCATATATATACATATATACATGTATATATATGCGTGTGTGTACTCTATAAATGATATTGAGCACTCTTTACTTATAAATATACCAAACTATATTATCAATATTAAACAAATTATATATATATATATATATATATATATATATATATATATATATATATATATATATATATATATATATTAATAGGACCATATTACCTTAAGGCACACCTTTTTGATCTCGATTAAGAAAGGACATGTTTTTCATTTAGACCGTCAATATCCGGTTTTTTAACAGACGATTTTTAGATTTATTAGTCCTTTCTTAATCGAGATCAAAAAGGGGTGCCTAAAGGTAATATGATCCTATTAATAATATATATATGAATATGTATATATAAATATATATATATATATTTATATATATATTATTAATATTGATAATATAGTTATATATATATATTATCAATATTAATAATATATATATATATACATATATATATATATATTTATTAATATATATATATATATATATTATATATATATATATATATATATATGAGAGGCAAATAAACAATGATGTGTTTTGATATGGCTTTTTTTAGTCGACAATTTTTGGGAGAATATG
>CM042159.1:8015344-8020403 GCA_023376005.1 Doryteuthis pealeii
GAAAATTAATTAGTTAATAATTAATGAATTTTAGGCGGGCATATATGTTCAAATGTAAGGCTAAACGAATCGAGAAAATGTCTTACATTTGAACATATATGCCCGCCTAAAATTCATTAATTATTAACTAATTAATTTTCAAAATTATGAATGACTTCAATTAAGCACATATCCTCCAAAAATTGTCGGCTTAAAGCCATATAAAAGTAAACACTTAACCTCATATATATATACATATATATATATATATATATATTATATATATATATATATATATATATACATAATGATGAGCGACTTTGCGCAATGAACAACCCCCAATTTTTTGCCACAAAAAGGTATTTTTATCGACAAGGTTAGAGGATAGAAACAAGGTACGCTTTGACGTTTCAAAAACATATTTTGTTTCATGAACGACCTCTTGTTCTTGTTAGGAAAAGTTGGTCTTAAAAGTCATTCATTACACGAATATATATATATATATTATATATATATATATATATATATATATAATATATATAATGGAAGTAAGATGAGGAAATTAATCGGAGAGTATGTGGAGAAAATTTAGAAAAATGGATGGATGGAAAATTTATTGTCGATACTCGAGTATTTCGGTTTTACAGTGGAAACCTTCTTCAGGACTAAAGATTTGTGTGGATAGAAGATGAAGGATGTTTAGTATGCGTTGAAATAATGAATATTAAACATCCTTCTGTTTGTTTTTCTAAATTCTCTCTCTCTCTCTCTCTCTCTCTCTCTCTCTCTCTATATATATATATATATATATATATATATATATAATATATATATATATATATATATATATGTGTGTGTGTGTGTGTGTGTGTGTGTGTGTGTGTATATATACATACATATATTTATATACACACTCACAAATACACACACATACACACATATAGATTGATATATATATATGTGTGTGCGTGTGTGTGCATATATATACATACATATATTTATATACACACTCACAAATACACACACATATAGATAGATAGATAGATAGATAGATATAGTTTGTTATATTTATAAGTAAAGAGTGCTCAATATCATTGATACAACATGTATATTTAAGTGTAGCGAAAACATAAAGTCCACAACACTTAGTAACTGTCAGTTTCTTGCCTATGCGATTTTCATATATATATATATATATATATATATATATATATATATATGAGAAGTGAACAAACAATGTGTTTGATATGGCTATTTTAGCCGACAATTTTTGGGAGAATATGTGCTTAATTGAAGTTGTATCTAATTTTGAAAATTAATTAATTGATAATTAATGAATTAGGCGGGCATACCTATTCAAAAGTAAGGCTAAACAAATCTAGAAAAATTTTGATTTTTCTCGATTTGTTTAGCCTTACATTTGAATAGGTATGCCCGCCTAATTCATTAATTGTCAATTAATTAATTTTCAAAATTAGGTACGACTTCAATTAAGCACATATTCTCCAATATATATATATTATATATATATATATATATATATATCTATATATATATATATATATATATATTATATATATCATTTTATATATATATATATATATAATATTTATATATATATATATAAAATCTTTCATTGCTAAAAGATGGTAATAAATACATAATACACTAAAAAAATAGTTATTTATTATACTTGGTTCAGTTGTGGCAAAAGTCCAGAAATATGGCGACTCCCGGTGGGTATCGAACTCACTAACAATGGTTTGCTCATCCAGCTAGCTAATCATTACACCCCCATAAGGTGTCTATATGTATTTGCCCAACCCGTTCGCCTCAACGGGGAGGATGTGACACGATACTGTAAATTTAACTCCAAATCTTGATATACCTCCACACCCAGATTTATCAGTTCAACACTCTTCTAAACTGATCAGATTAAGGACCGGTGCTAGGGCCTCATGCCCACCCTGAATTTATGATACGCCCCCCCCCATCCCATCTTGGATACGGGGATCTCCATTTTACTACATGTCAATTTTCATCAGCCCAGTTCCTTAACCTCTCGGCCGTTGACAGCTACCATTAAGGAGCGGTGTTTTAACTGATAAATACATACATCTGTGTACATATTTTACAATCACCAGAGAGATCAACTCTGTAAACAACAGACGATCATTGCTTTATGCTGGTGGTTAAAGTCAATTAAAGTCATATTTATGGAAAACTAAAAGCGGCTACCTAGCATCGACTATATATATATATATTATATATATATATATATATATATTATATATCCATTCAAAACATTTTTAAACAAACTGATCAATAAAAACTATCACAGTCTCCTTATTATTTGTGATGAAATTTTCCTTTTCCTTATATCAACAAAGCCCTGAAGAAGATCTACTAAACAAGATTGAAACACTGCAGCGTTGGCTGAATAAATATCACTCATTTTATTTGAACCTGTGTTTTTTCAAAATTTTTCACTGTATTACATATATATATATATTATATAATTATATATATATATATATATGAAAAGTGAATGGAAGTGAATCCGACAGTATGAAATAATATTTTTTTAGAAAAAACATGATTATAAATCATTTGTTTGTTTTTTCTATAAAAATATTTATTTCATATATATATATATATATATATATATATATATATATATATATATATATAAAAAGAGAGAGAGAGGGGGGAGGGGGAGAGAGAGAATATGGTTAATTAACGCCTGAAGAAGATATCAGAAGATCTTAAACACGTGTCGCAAATGTAAAATAATAATAATAAAACATTTTTTTTAAATTAATCCATTTTGCGGACCTTCTTTTTTATAAAATATTTAATTTTCTCCCGTTGGACCCATAACAACGCTTTTTGGTATATATAGACAGATATAGATATATTAAACCCATCCTTCCAGGAACCCCAAGCAGGCTCCCCCCCCCACACACACACACACACAAACACACACACACTTCCGTTCAAGGGTTTTTGGGTAATACACACCGGCCATTGATGTCAATCAAATACCAATCACTTAATTAGAAAACAAAAAAACTTTGTCAATAATAAAATCATTTTTTTAGGAGCTGAAAATCATTTCAGTTATTTTTATTCCAAAATTGTCCAGACAAGAATTGAGTTTGGCATTAATACCATCTTTGGAGAAAGTGTTGATTCTTATGTTCATATTAATAAACGGTTAAATAGACAAATGGTAAATGGTATCTCTTGGGCACTGGAATAACAACAACTCCGTTATTAATCGGATTGTGTATTTTGGTGTCAGGTTTGTGGGTATAAATAAAATAGATGAGTTCAGCGAGTAACTGCGCATCCAATACACATATTTTAAATTTCGCTTGCTTAGGTAGATAGATAGATAGATAGATAGATAGGAAACACGATAGATAGATAGATTAGATAGATAGATAGGAACACGGGATAGATAGTAGATAGATAGATAGATAGATAGATAGAGATAGGACAGGGTAGATAGATAGATAGATAGATAGATAGGGAACACGGGTAGATAGATATAGATAGATAGGAACACGGGTAGATAGATAGATAGATAGATAGATAGATAGATAGATAGATAGATAGATAGGAACACGGTAGATAGATAGATAGATAGGAACACGGTAGATAGATAGATAGATAGATAGATAGATGGGAACACAGACAGATAGATAGATAGATAGATAGATAGATAGATAGATAGATAGGAACACAGATAGATAGATAGTAGATAGATTAGACAGGAAACGCTAGATAGATAGATAGAATAGATAGATAGATAGATAGATAGATAGATAGATAGATAGGACACGGGTAGATAGATAGATAGATAGATAGATAGATAGATAGATATGGTAGGAACGGGTAGATAGATAGATAGATAGATAGATGGAGAACACAGACAGATAGATAGATAGATAGATAGATAGATAGATAGATAGATAGATAGATAGAACACAGATAGATAGATAGATAGATAGATAGATAGAGATAGATAGATAGGAACACGGCTAGATAGATAGATAGATAGATAGATAGGAATACGGGTAGATAGATAGATAGATAGGAACATAGATAGATAGATAGATAGATAGATAGATAGGAACATGGCTAGATAGATAGATAGATAGGAACATGGATAGAGAGATAGATAGATAGATAGATAGATAGATAGATGGGAAAACAGATAGATAGATAGATAGATAGATAGATAGATAGATAGATAGATGCGAACACAGATAGATAGATAGATAGATAGATAGATAGATAGATAGATGGGAACACAGATAGATAGATCAGATAGATAGATAGATAGATATAGATAGAATAGAATAGATAGATAGATGGGAAAACAGATAGATGAGATAGATAGATAGATAGATAGAATTAGATTAGATAGATAGAACACAGATAGATAGATAGATAGATATATAGATAGATAGATCGATAGATAGATAGATAGATGCGAACACAGATAGATAGATAGATAGATAGATAGATAGATGGGCATACGGATAGATAAATAGATAGATAGATAGATAGATAGATAAGATATGAACAGACTGAGCTACACCTTGTATCTGTTCATATCTGTTCATGTATTTAAAACTATATCCATTTTAATCCTGTGTCCCCAAACGTGTATGTGGGATAGGGAGAGATTTTAACCCAATCTCTATCGCAATTGTCGCATACGTCAGATTCACCCATGACTCTCTCTCTCTCTCTCTCTCTCTCTCTCTCTCTCTCTCTCTCTCTCTCTTCTTTCTCTCTCTCTCTCTCTCTCTCTCAAGTGCAATAGGGAGATAATGCCTCAGAAACGGATACCCAGGAACAAGGCTCATTCATTATTATTTATTAGGTTTTCCGATCAGGAATAATATAATATAAATGAAAGAGGTTTATAATTATGTTTACCATAAAGGTAAGATTGTATGTGCCAATCTTTCAACTACACAAGGGTCTACAGTGCAGTGTAGCTCAGTGCGGTAGAGCATCCACCAAGCAACCACAGGGTTGCCGGGTTCGATGCGTTTTCCCGCAG
>CM042159.1:8020503-8082763 GCA_023376005.1 Doryteuthis pealeii
TTTTTTTTTTTTTTTGTTTTTTTTTTTTTGGGGGGGGTCTGCTCAGTTCAAATTGAATACAAAATAATTCTAACAGATCCAATTGATCCATAGATGGAACCCTAACAGGTACTACCACTCAAATGGCAAGGTAAATTTCCTAAGGAGCTCAGGGCTTAAAGGTTATAGCCATTTCTTTGTTTTTTTTTTTTTCGTTTTTGTTTTTTAAAAATTATTTTAATTGAAGTTTAGCAAATGAAAATGTAAACTTGTGCCACAATCCTTAGTTTTTTTTGGCTAGGTGGGGAGGTGACATGACTTCCTTTCTCAATTGAAACGACAGACCATCAAAAAACCAAAATCCCACATGCAATTATAGGAAGAAAAAAATGTCTGATTCTTACCGATCTCTCATTTGAATTGTCTCTTATTGAGCTTCGTGTCTCTTTGAGTTTCATCATAATCTGAATGCATTTATCAATTTGCTCTTGGGACGATGTTAGAATTGCTATGATTGGTTTTCTGCATCTTCTGTATTAAAGAATTCATCAGGAAAAGTTTTAAATCAATACCACGAATTTTAACAGTTTATTGGCTTTTCCATCCAAAAAAAAAAAAAAATTGCATCTTTAGACCAGTGCTACTCAAGTGTTGTTATACATACTAGGATTGATATACAAGTCATCAACTCTGCCAGTACGTGTGATGCTCAGTTTCACATTATCATGAAATATATATAAATATATATAAACATAGTGGTAATTCACTTAGTGTGTGTTAAAATTCTAGCATAAATTGTGCGTGCGCATTATTGAAATTGAACTTAATTGTTATTAAGAATACATTTTATGATATTTTTGTGTTAAAGCATGCAGTTTGTATGTTTTTCGAAAAAGTTTCTAAGATTGGTTTATCACACGGAGGACTTTCAAATAGCTTCGCTTAGTTCCAAAGGAAAGTCAAGGATACTCTAATTGCCTTATGCTAGAATTTAACAATAAAGGTGAAAATTACCAAACATGTAATACAAACTGAAAATTCTAAAATCGTATTGTTTATTATTATTCTGATCCCTTGCTGTGATACATAAAACAGATAAAAAGTTATTTCCCTTAAAGCTAACATAAACAAACGGGACCACTCTTGGACTGATAAATTATTTATTTATTATTTATTATTATAGGAAAAAAGGAAGACGGCGTTTAGGTTAGTAAAATGGAAATAATAAATAAGTATGCAGTCGAGAGTGGTTCCCCTTTAGTTAGTTAGACGTTATTAGAAATAAGCGATAGAAATACTTTTGAAATTATGATAATCAATAAATAGATAATTAGCACAAATGACAGTACAGTCCAAGGGGACATTGGAAACTGCCGGTCAGTAAACCCCACATCAGTAGTTTGGAAGTACTGATTAAATTAGTACATGAAAAAGCAAAGATTAGTTTTTTAGAAAAAAGTTTCATCTTTCGTAAAACAAAATGAACAAAAAAAAAAAAAAACAATTCTTTCCTTTAATTATTCTGATATTCATTTAAGAAATAATTAAAAATGCATTTAAAAATTATTTGATCAAATCTTTATGCAACTGTTTTAAAAAAGTTTATTTCATTTTATTCCCCTTAACCACTCATATGAATCATTTGTTAGTGAGATCTGACTGTAACATACATTTACCACCCACCTACACCACACACTGTCTGTCAGACCACAGTGTAACCACCATAAAATTATTAGTTCAAGCAAATAAAAAATTAACAAGTATTTACTTCAATCTTTATGTAACTGTTTTTAAAACTGTTTATCTTCATTTTAATTGCCCCTTACATTACATTACCATTAAACCTTTAAACCCCAATCATAGCATCAGTAACGGGAATTGGTCTAAATTAGTTTTTAGCTAACATGGTTGGTTGGTTGTTTTAAGGGCATACCAACCATCCGGGTCTTATGTCATGCCTAACGGTAGGAAGTGTATTACATATTGTGTATTATATTTATACTTTTTAGAATTTGGTTTTTAACAATGTTTAGCATTATTGGGATTAGTTGTATGGTATTATTGTTTCATGTTTATATTCTAGGTTATAATTTATTTCTCTAAAAAAAGGAGAGAAATATCCTCCATGTTGACATTTTCAAAACAGATTTTCATATTGTTTGCTTTAAATAAAGTCTGATTATGAGCAAAATATCTGCATTCCATGAATAGGTGTTTGACATTGTTTCACAAAATAGGGAAAGGGTAAAATGCATATTTTGGGAACTAGGCCTCCAATTATAGAATTTTTGCAATTGTCGATTTCTTTAATTCCTCCAACAATTATTCATAACTGATTTTTAGTGGGAGATTTAACTTAATGACACTGATACCTTGACCTCAGTGCACAGTGGGAACAACTGTAAAATGATTATTTTCAAAGTAATAAGAACTCCCTACCACCACCCAAAAAAAAGAAAACAACGATTAAATGCAGAAAAGTAAATATCTATACAGTTTTTTTTGTTTGTTTAAAAGAAAAGATTTCAAATAGCAGACTAGTTCCCCTCCCCTCCATATAGCTGTCCTAAGATTTTGACAAGATTTCACAATGAAATTGGGGGAAATGCTAAAAAGAATCAGAAAGGTGCTTAAAGTTAACAAGAAAACAATTATCTTTCAAAGACAAAAAAACAAAATCCTTCTCAGCCAAAGATTTTAAAAATACAACAATGTTTTTTTACATCTTACACCTGCTTTTTTATTATTAAAAAAAAAAAAATTGCCTTTTTTTGTATGGTCCGGTTTAGCTCAGTCAGTAGGAAGATCACCACCTGGAACGACAAAAGGTTCCTGGTTTCGATACTGGCCTCGCCAATTCAAGCACAAGTAAGCACCACTTGATCTTGTACGGTAATGGGGGTGATGGTACGTATAGTCGCTCCACCTAAGACACAAAAACATCACTCGCGACTCGCACTAGTCAAAATGGGATTAGACTCCCTGCTGTTCAGCCGTATACAATAACAAATAGGCAATTTTGCTTACTTCAGACGATAATAAAGTGAAAAAGAACAAAATAACCTATTGTTTGCTGAAGAAACCCATTTCTGTCTTCAGTTCATTTGCTTGGAAAGTATGATTCTCTCTCTCCGCGTCATGAATTAACTGACAAACAAAAACATAACAAACATTAAAATATTAATAACAACAGAAAGGAATTTTGGTTTGCCATGGACGAAACAACAGTTTGGTATATTCCCTATAAGTTTACATGATCAAAGGAGAACCCTCTGACTGATAAAATTATTTAATTATTTATTGATCAACAGGAAAAAAGAAAGATGGGTTAGGGTTTAGGGTTAGTTTAAGGGAAATAATAAATAATTATCAGTCAGGTGTTCCCTTTGTATGTAGACTTATAGATAACCAAACATTGGATTTGGAATAAAAATAAAATAAAGTAATAAATGGTATTAATTCAAAGAACAATTAAAAAACATTCATTTGAAATCATTTAGATTAAATTCTGTGAAGGTTTGGTGGATTGGTGTGACATAGGACTGTCAATAAACGAGAAAAAATAACACTCTGTAAAGCCAATGGTTGAATCAGTCCCAAGATTAAGTTTCCTCAATCCACTTCTGCTTTAAATCAAAAATCACGGTCTTTCTTCGCACAAACATCCTTCAGAAGTTCATTTTTTTCTATATAGTTAATAGAAGATTCATTCTTTACCGAGATTGCAATGTGATGGTTTTATTCGACAGGAGTTTTCCAGCTGATACCAAGATAATAATACTCCTTTGTAACTATTAATTGAATCAATATTTACTCGTTATATGACCTGAAGATTGTTGGAGGTCGACATGAAAAGCCAGAGAGATGATACTTTGTGAAAAAGCGTTTCTTTTCATCAACTCACAAAGATTCATATCAAGATTCTTCCAATCATAGTTCAGTTCAGATCTAAAAGATGCTCTTTAAGTTGCAGGAAACATCAAATAAATGGCCTTATTTTTATGGTATTAGAAGATTCATTTACCAGAATGCAAATCTATTTACTTTAGACAGGAGAGTCTGCTTTAATGCCTATACAAGAGAAATAACCAAACCATGACCTTTAGGCACCCCTTTTGCTTTGCTGGATTCATAAGTTCATTTTTTCATTTACACATCAACATCGGTTGTTTGTTAACAAGGACGATTTTTGAGGGTTTTTTTTTAGATAAACAACCCCCTACATAACAACCGGATGTGGATGGAGTAAATGAAAGAAATGTACTTTGAATCAGCAAAGTAAAAGGGGCTAAAGGTCATATGGTCTGAATAATCTAACAAGTAATAAACAATTATTTGTTCATGTTGTTTAGAACTTATTTTTCTAAAGTCTTGATTCAAGTCAATTAATAGAAAATATTGTGGGAGCCAAACAAAATCTGTAAGTATTTACCAGTATTATTTTATTTTTTCCAAGTCAAAATAAATCTTGTTTAATAAGGTAAAACGGGTTGGATAAAGACACAGGGTTGGGTGGGTAGATAAGGAGGGGGGGTAGATGAAGACATGGAGGGGTGAGGTGCAGGGATTTCTGCAGAAGTAATCAACATTTTTGAGAGTTTTACTTGGGAAATAAAATAAAAATCTATTGGGAAGCAGGAAGAGATCATTTAGAGTTGTCTTGTTCGTCAACTCTTCACCTTCAGCTTGAAGTTGGGTTGAATTGAACTTGCCTGAATCAACTAATAAAGCCTGACGAATGGCCAATTATAGGAGAGGAATAGAGGAGACTGTCCACACACACACAACACATACATGAAAGGATGTAGAATAATACTAACAGTCCTTCTTAACAGAATTAAAATGGGATTTTCATAGGGGCCTTCATCATTCAGGTTAATATACAAATAATATACAAGTAAACAAAGTCATACATAAAAGTCATGGTTAGTTGCTCTTGACATAACCACACTTTAATGGCTGGATATTCTAATTGGTAACATTTTAGAAAAGAGAAATGTGCATTATTTTCATCTGGAAACAAATTGTCCAACTTCCACCAGCGTGACCAGTGAATAGTATTGGTGTTGTAGTAAAGTTAGTATGGTGGTGTAATAGGATTTTTAATACTTAAGAATGTGAGAGAGAAGAAAGGAATGTTCAAACCTTATCTGTTAACGACTGGTTTTGTATGTTGAAGTTGTTCATATATGTTGATATTGTTCAGACAATTGGTTTCGTCATCCTGTTACAGTTTGGAATGATTCTTGATACTGAAAAGGAAACAAAAAGAACAATAAGATCTTTTGAATGGATTAACAATTTCAGAAGAAAAATTAAATTACAATTTGCTTTCAAGAATGGATTTTGATTGATTGACTGTTTTATGGCGTGTCAACCATCTAGAGTATTCTAATTGCCTAGAGTTAGGAAGTGCATTCATGGTACATTATATTTACATTCGTTTTGTTTTTAGTTGTTCTTTAAGGGTTTGGGAGGTTGCACACATTCTATTGAATATATATTTTTTAACAGACTATTGACCGAAGATGGATCCTATACAGGTACTACCAGCCGAGTCAGGGGGACCTGGAAGTAATAGCCATTGAAGGGGTACTCCATACTTCCAGTATTGGAGCCTCACCATCAGATACAGTTTAGTCCAGGAAACCCCCCTTTTTTTAGTTGGTGGGTCTTAGCCCTTCTGTAGAGGGGATATAGCCAGCAATTCTAAGCCCTGCCGACAGGGCAAAAGAATGTATTTCAATTCCAGATAAGAAGACTATAGTAAAATGGATATACCATCAAGTAATTCCTGTTTATATAAGAAAACATAGAATCAAGTATAAATGTCAAGTGTTTTCTTTTTCTTTTTCAGTTGGCATGAAAATAATAACAGCTTTCATGAAAGTGAAAAAAAAACCCGGATTATAGAAAGTTATTTATTTCTTCTCTTTGTAGTTAGAATTTGACACAAAAGAAAATTGGAATTGATGATAAACAATGAATAAATGAAAGGAAAGGATTACAGAAGGAGGGATGTTTGTATTACTAAATTTTTATGTGGAATTGTGTTCAATATTAACCATTATATATAAAAATGATCATAGAAAATAAAACTTTTATACACAAAATATTTTGCACAAATGGTTAAACGAATAAAAAAATTAGTTACAAATTTTTGTAAGTTTAAAAGACTTCCTAAGCGTAAAATTTCTACTCATGCTTTCAATTATAGACAAGAAAAAAAAAAATCACGTGTTGACCCAAATAAATGTGAAATAAATATTCTAAAGTTTAACAAGCATTCACAATAAAAAAAAAAAAGAAAAAAGAAAAAAAAAGAAAAAAAAAAAAGAAATAGGAAATTTCTATTCCCGAAATACGAACACTATCATTCATTCTAAGAAATCTGGTTTTTTTATTTTTTTTTTTTAAACCAGCCTTCATTTTTTGTATACATTTACTAACCCCCCCCCTCACATAGAAGGTCAATTCCTCTGCATGCAAACTGCAATGTCATAAGCAAAAAACCAACAAAAATTGTGCTTGGATGAAACAACGACAAAGTAACACTTTCTCCTTCGGACCAAATCATGGGACATTCAAGGATTTTAATTCAAATTAGTTTGGAGAGGAACTTTCTCATCTTTCAATTTTCAAAAGACGGTGGGGGGTGGGGTATATCAATTTTATCGTCTGTACATTTAGTCACAAAGTCATATTTTATCCATTAAGAAACAAAACTTACGATTCAATGCCTTGTGACAAAAATCTACTCACTAGAGGTTAATATGATAAGTATTAAAATAAAGGAAATGAATCTGACAGTATCTTGAGTATGAAAAGGTGGAATGAAACACACACAATGCTGTAAAGAGAAAACAATTTATAATATAATAAGCTGATACTGATCAAGTATTCGATTTTACAAAATCAATCATCAGAGCTCATGCACTTTGTGGTGGTTGGGTCGAGAAAAATGTCAAATCAGTTACAAACAAAAAAAAACCTTGAATTCTACAAAAAAGAACGAAAGTTAGAAATCGAAATATTGATCGAGTATCAGCTATGATTATATATAAATTGTTTCTCTTTAACAGCATTGTGTTGATGTTTTTCATTCCACCTTTTCATACTCATAATATATATATATATATATATATAAATGAAGATTCATTCAATAACATCCTAAATATAAGAGAGAAGAATAGCATCACAGAAAGGGCCAGAAAGAGAAGAAAGCGCAGCAGCCCCAGAGCATCACAGTTTGTTGCATTCAGTACACCAAAGACTGTAAATTTTTTTTTTTTTTGGGACATACGCCAATGTCCTTAGTGGACAGAAAGGATCCAATTAAGAAATGAATGACCCTATTGAAATCTACATATCGCTGATGAAATAAACAAAATCAATCAATTACATAAACATCCTAACATGGAATGGTTAATATTTCAGAATTAATTTCACTTTGAAAAAACAAGACCAAAGAAGATTCAAATATCATGTGTTCCTGACTGTGTTTAAAATTTACTACAGTAGTACCTTGACTAGAGACCCTAACTTACAAGCTTTCCAAGTTACAAGTTGCACTTGGTCGTTTTTGCTTTTTGCTGTGGGGTAAAATTTGGAGTAAGAGTGGCTTCAATATGCTTATGTTAATAAGTTTCACAATAAATATTTAAGTTTTCCAATTCATACACCAAAGAAAAATATCATTTATAAAAAAAAAAAAAGCATTAAACTTACGCATAAATTCATTACATCTATTTTATTACATTTTTAATACAATACAGTGAGTTTTCTTATTTAAAAAACTAACAAAAAATTTAGGATATTTTGGGGGGAGATGAGGGGGCTTAGAACAGATTAATTGGCATTTCAGTTTATTTCAATAGGGAAAAATTTGAGTGGAAATTGGTGGAACGAAATTACAATGTGTAAGTCAAGGTTCCACGTATTTAAAAGGTCTGACTCAACATAGTAATATTAAGAAATATCAAAAGAATAAATTATATTGAAAAAGGTAAATTGAGAAAAAAACAAAAAAGCCTAAAAGGATTAGCCAAAAACATCAGTCCAGTTAAAAGCATGGTAAGGAAAAACTTGAACTTATGGTTATTTCCTTAATTCCAAACCATAAAAAAGGGAACCACTCCTGAATTAATTTTATCTGTTATTAATCTATCCATTAATTTCCCATTAAACTAACCCTACCCCGCTCTTCTTATTTTTCTAGTATATCAATAAATAAATAAAAAATTTATTCAGTTTCAATCAAGTGGTTCCCCTTTTAGCGTTGAGGTTTATTATTTTATCGATGAAAGGCTCCAAGTATTGAAAAAATAAAGCTAAAAAGTTATTGCTTTGGTTACTCTTTACACTCTTTATTGTGGACTAATAGTAATATTATATCAAAATATAAAACAGAAAAATCAGATGAATGAACCTTAGATTGTGTTTGTTAACTAATGGTTATTAAAATAAACTAGCAAAATAAAATAAAAAAACGACCTCCTGCAATGTAAAAATAAAATTTCTGAAAGATATTGCTGAGGAGGTGGAAGTTAAAAAATTAAAATGTCGGAGAGGTTTGAACCATAAATCGTGAAATCATAAATTATTAAAGGAGAAAAAAAAAAAAATAACACATTTGAAATCAAACTAAGTTTATTAACTTTGAATATTAAATAAACAAACTATATATAGTGATACTGGGGATGTTCTATTAAAACTGTTTTAAAAAACAATGAGGAACTGTCTATGTTGCATGCTCAAATTTTGAGTTATTTATCCATGTTATGACCAATTTCAGGTATATGACGTAAGCAAAAACTGGAAGCGAATCTCCATTATTAATAGAACATAAATTCTTTTTATAGAACATTCAATAAAAATTAAAAACATAGTACCCTTTGTCATCAGCCATGTGAGTCACTTCACTGAAAGAAACTTTTTTTTTTTTTTAGATTTTATTGAGTTGGGCCCAAAGTCAATAAAATCTAAAGTTTTTTTTTTAGCAGCAATAAAATTCAATTAATGTTTAAACAAAAAAAAAAAAAAAGTTTCCTCTTCCCCACCCCCTTTTGGTTAACAGTAATAAAAAGTTACTGTTCAGACCTGTGGATATTACAGTATGATAATTTAATTATTACAATATTTTATATGTTTACTTAACGAGCTATTGCCAAAATAGTTCATATTAAAAAAGTATAATAATCTTGATTTAACTTTCTCTCCTCATTTTTTATTTCATTCTTTTCATTATGTTCAATTGAAACAGATTAGCATAATCTCTTCCATGCGCTCACCCCCTCTTTATCTTTCCCTACTCTTCTTTCTTATTATTTTCTGTGTAGGATGTCCTTTTCTTCCCTTCTTTATAAAAACAGAATGGCGATGTATTCAGCTGAGGTGACAACTTCATAAGAAATAAGAATTAGCAGATAGCAACACAGATATCCGAGATTTACTTTGCATTTCATCTTTAGATAAGTTGGACGCGTCTCAGTTTTTAACCAGAGATGGCAAGATGATAACTGTCATACAATTAAGGAACATGAGTATTAATCATAGCATAGACACAGATATAAATACCAGAAATAAATTAAAATGAAATCGGTTCCAAAAGCCCCCCACACGACACACACACTTTCCAACATTCTTTACCCCTTCAAAAAAAAAAAAAAAAAAAACAGCTTTAATCTTTATATTCCTCGAAAAAAAAACAAAAAACAGTTGCTTCACAGGAACAGCTCTTTATCATGTCATGTTTTTTGTTTTTTTTTTTTTAGTTTTTTTTTTTTTTGTTTATTATTATAATAATACTGACCACCAAACAATTGGTTGATAACAAAAGGACCAATTTATGTAAGTTTTGGCCTAAATACAGTAATGACTAAAAAAGCAGAGGAAAGAGAGGAGAGAGAGAGAGAAGAAAAAAGACTAAGAAATTAGGTTAAAAAATGCAGTAGAAAAATCTGTCTGCCAAATGACCTGACCAAGTCCATTTGAAATGTAAAGTGAATATCCAACACATTGAATAATCAATGAATTTTTCAAGGTCAATTAGTTTTCAAAAATATCAATGAATAAATTAATAGAGAAAGCATAAAAAGAGAAGAGGGAATTAAAAAAAAATTTTTTTTTTTTTTTAAAAAAGCTCAAAAGTTTAAGATTATAACACAACTTGTTGAGACAGGTGAGGTGAGGGTAAAAAGAATGAAAACAAGAAAGTTTATCTTAACTCTAAACAGACATTATGAAGTAGGTGCACACTTTCAAGAAACAAAAAAATTAGCCCAGGGAATTTAGTTAAGATTAATAACAATTTGTTTTTAAAATATAAAAACAGAAACTGCTGATTATTTATATGAATAGAAACAAGGTGTGTGGTGCGTGGTGGTGTTTATGATAAATAAAAATGAAAAAAAATCTCTTTTCTTGATTTCTTTCCCCAGTTAAAAAGCAGCTGTCAATGTGCCAAACTCAATACATAGTAACAGGAGATCAGGTGCTGCAAGTGAGAGAGAGGGGAAACCAAAAAGAATGTAAAGAGAGAAGGGAAGGGGAAGGCAGTTGAACACAACAACGAATTACAGGATTCAAAATAAGAGATGTAAAAAGTGCGTTAGAAACACGATATAACTTACAGTGTTAGGGTTTCAGTTGCACACTTTTTGAAGGATAGAAAATTTAGTTGTCATCCATCACCCTCCACAGAATTTAATAGGACGACCTTAATTACACAAGAGTCCTCTCTCTCTCTTAGAAGAAGCTGACCTAAGGCGTAGTAGTGTGACAACAGTTGTTGTACATTGGGCAGTAATCTCAGTTAAACAAACTCTAAAACTTAAGGAGTTATTTTTCCTGGTTACTTTACATAATATTTATAATAATATATATATATATTATATATATATATGGTGCTTGCCACTTTTCCACAGTGAGGCACTACTACAAAGTTGTTGCGAGCACGCAAATGGCTCAGGAGTCCGCTTTGCTTTACTGTCCTGTCGTAAAATACACATGAACCCCAACTTCACTGTTACACACACTTTTCTCACGCGGTCATCCGATCATCATGGGACGCATTATGATTCAAGAGACCAGCCCATCTCTGGTCATAGTTATTATATATATTATATATATATATTTGAAAGGTTAAGAAAATGAATTCCTGGAGAAAAAATGTTTGGAGTTCAATACTGGCCTTGTCCAAGAAACGAAACAGAATGAGTCACAATAAATATTGCATCATATAGTATATATATATATATTATAATATATATACAGAAAGCAGCTATTTAGTACCAATATTAAGCAATCTTTAATTATGAATATAGCAAACTACATTATATTATTATATATGATGGTTGAAAAGGTGGAATGAAACATCACACATGGGTTAAAGAGAAAACATTTATATTATAATCATAGCTGATATTGATCAATATTTTCGATTTTACAAAATCATCATCGAGTCATTACTCCGTGGTGTTTTGCGTCGGAGATAAATGTCAAATTCAGCTCAGAACAAAAACCTTAATTGTGCCAAAAAGAACAAAACTTTGTTAAATTATTCACCAATGTGGGCATTCCACATATTTTGTCGGTCATGCCGTGTGGTATAAAACTTTTTGTCGATTAATTCTTATATTGTAGCGGATTTTTGAGATGTTTGGCCAACAGACAAATTAACTTATTCGAAGGGGGATGGTTAGTATTATATATGTGGTTGTGATGTGTGCATGTGTGTGTTGTGATTCCATATTTTGGATAGATCCAATGTAAAGACAATCTCAATGGTATTAAAAATGCATAAATACACACACAATCTGTGTTCCAACAGCATATATATATTGGTGAAGAATATGGAAATAAATCTGACAGTAGGGGAGAGAAAAAAGAAAAGAGTAATGTAAGATAAACATACGTGCAACAATAATATGTTTTAAACTAATTTAATTGCATTTATGGATTAGTCTCTCTCTCTCTCTCTCATCTACTTCTTCACTCATGTAATTCCATCTACAATCCTTTAGGCAAAATACATTACATTTCAAATAGTCTTTCGATACCACACATCACCTTTTAAAAAAAGAAGGCCTGCTAACGGGGGGGGGGGACATCTTTTTACTCAAACACAGTTCTGATCTCTCGTTTCATTTTGAAAAGAATTCCCATCACTGTTTAGGACATACTTGTTCATCCTATTTTAAAAAAATAAATAAACATTTAAATCAACTTCCCATCAAAAATAAATTCATATTTATTGGATACTATTGTTTTTCTATTTCTACAGTACATATATACAGAGCAAAATATAAATAGATAGTGAAAACTTGGGTTATCAAATTATAAATTTATTTCAGCTTTAAGCTTTTTCAGATTGATCACATAATGAACTGACAGAGAGAATGGGAGGAGTGAAATGAAGAAAGGGAGGGAAGGAGGGTGTTGTTAGATACCAACATTTTGAGATGTTGAGTGACACTTTCCAATGTTCAACATATTTCAATTGGCAGATTGAACCATAGGATTAGGTTAGTTGTAATTTTTAACAATTTATTTAGAAGGATTCTTGATTGATAGTTCTTGTGTGAATCTGCTATTTGCAGGCCTTTTTTAATTTTTTTTTTTTTGGCATTGAATATTTTTTATTTGACGATAGTTTTCACATTCTTGTATTGAATTGCATTAATCACCCCCTCCAAAAAAAAAAAAAACATTGGATAAAAGACATATTTCAGAATCTGAGGAAACAATATGGACAAAGATTAAACATTGCAATATTCATTCAGAAACGAAAACCTAATGTCTAAGTATATTACAGAGTCAATGAATCCATTTGGTACATTCCAAAATGATTACTCACATTAGTCCGGATTTATTATTATCTATAAGTATTTGTTCAGCATGTAATCAGGGCTCGACAATTAACGCGGTCCCGTCATCCTGGGATGATAAAAATTACATCCAGGACATCATACGTCATCCGGGACAGTTTGCCAGGGACGGCTAAAATTTTCCTAAAAGTTGTACTACATTCCAATATTGGCCGTCGCAGTGATTGCCCAAATTACTGACCTCAAAAAACAGTTTGAGTTCTAGACTTAAAAATTACTAATGGCAAACAACACTGAAGAAATAGACACAGTCACACAGTATATATTTTATGATTGGAAAATGTCCGCCATAAAAGAGGAAATAGAATAAATTAGTTTATAAAATTTTTTAGGGTTTATTATCTGATTATAAATAAATGTTGTCTGTCAACTACTTCAGCTTGTCTTAATGTTTTATTTACATGTTATTATGCTACTGATGACTGACAAGTATAGATGAGGCCTAATGAATTAAACAAAAAATTTAGATTTCGGGACGGTTGATAATTTTTGTTCGGGACGGTCATGAAAAAGTTAATGTCGGGGAGCCTGATGCTAAATATTTTAGTAGGTATATTTGTTATGAATTGTGCAATAAGTTTTTTGGAAGTTGAGGCATAGAAATCTAGAATTCCAAATTGTGTAGTGTTGGCTTTCTTTTTGATAGTAGAAAATGTTTAAGAGCATCATAAGAGTTATTCATAAATTGTGGTTTTAAATTTCCCTGTAGGTTTAAGATGTTTTTGATAATGTCTTGGTTGGTTTAATCCTATTGTTTTTCTTAGGGTTAATTCATCTGGCTGTTGCTGTTTATGAAGTCATATTTGTTGATCTTTAAGTTAAGTGTACATAGATTATCCCATTCTGTCTGAATGTTACATTTTTTTTTTTGTGAAGTTCAATAGTGTTGTCATTTTTTGAGATATTGATTTGTATGTCTATTTTATATTAATTGTAATGCCTATTAATGAGGATTGTGTCATTTAAGGGATTGATTATAAATAGTTAAAAAAAAAAGTTTTTTTGTCATTTGTCAGCCTTCAACTTCAAATGTCTTTAGAATTATTTATGTCTTAAGTCATTGTGTATTTTTTGTTGAAAATGATTATCGTGTTTTGTAAGATTTTTTTTTCACCAAATTGAAAATAGATCATTTAAAGCATTCAAAATTTGTTGCTGGGGAGTTGTGGGATTTTAGGTTGGTAATTTCCTATTTAAATTCCTATCTTCAGGATGTTTTAAGTAGAGACAAATTTTGAAAAGAAGCATGACGCGAAATAAATTTATAATTTTATATACTATATATATATATATTATATGAAGAGATGGAAGTGAATCGATGGTATGTAGTATATTAAGAAAATTGAAAAACACAGGTTTAAATAAGTTGACGTGGTAATGTTTTGCCGACGCTGCAGTGTTTCGATCTATTAATTAGACATCTCAGGGCATTTAGTTGATAAGGAAGGTGATAAAAAAATTTTATCACATAATAATGAGAAAAGTAATAATACCATTGAAGATGGGGTTCAAATTCTTTCTTGCAAAAAGACATTTGAGGAATATTCAAGTTACTACTACAAAAAAAAAAAAAAACCTTCATTTCAAGGTTCATATTACAAGAGTCAGTGAAAAAGTGATAATGGTGTTAGGTCAATTGGTATCTCTTACTGATCCAGTGTTTCAAGGCTGAATACCCTCTCAACCTCATTTAATGGACACTGTTTTAAAGTTGTGCAAAAATAATACATCTTTTGTTTGGCACAGACTCAGCATGGAGAGCAGAAGGATTGTCTAGTGATGAATGCTCTGTCTCTACTTTTACGAGGGTCGACTGAAAAGTTCATAGGAACCAAGATACTCTTATGAATGTGACCAAAGAAGTTTACTGCTTCAACAAATCTCCTTTGTGGTGCACACTTCTTCCATCCGGTGTGCAGTTGCTTGGATTCCATGGGTCAAAAAACAAAAAACATCAACAGCAGATATGACGCCATCATATGGAACTTTTCATCCCACCCTCGTATTGCTGCTCGTTATTCAATATGCAAATGAATTGATTTCATCCACATGACATTTAGAAAGATTTCACAATGGATATCAATAAAAGAAAATATTATCAACAGAAATAGTTATCTTCATTTCTTTTCATTCGATGAAGTACTATCAACTTTACAATCTCTTTATGAATGTTCACTCCCGAGAGTAAATGATGGACTTTTCAGTCCATTTGGTGCAGTGCATTGTCAAAAAAGGACATACAGCAAGATATGACATCATCCTATAAACTTTTCAGCCAGCAAACCCCACCCACCCTTGCATTTATATTATGTTTAACCCTATTATTAGCATTTAGATACTCTGTACCTAAACAAAATTAAAAATAAAAATAAAAAAATAATCAAGCACGAAATCCATTTAAATATTGCTTTCAGGGTAAAACATTTTGTTTAAAAGAACTCAGCTTCAAGTTTAGTTCTGTGGGGATTAAAAAAATACAAAATAAAAATACGAAATAAAAGAACAACTCCGATGGGGCCTTGACCTGAAGATACCATCTGCACAGGTCCGACAAAAAGGACTGACACCCTTCCCAAAAAGAATCCCTTGAAATTTTGAACTGAGCCCGGTTGCGTCCTGTTAGCCAGGGAGATTTTTCCCCTCCGCTACAGGCCACTATAACCGTGTCAATAAAGCCTGAGTTACTGAAACCACCTTCTTTGATTTTTTTGCTTTGTCTCTTTCCTTTCCTTCTTTGAAGCCTGTCTTCAGCACGCCACAAAAGAGATTGGTTAAAAGAAACCTGAGGGAACACGCACCAGAATATCCAGCTACTTTGAAACCATAAAAACATAACCTTAATCCTACCCCACGATGTTCAGACATTACCATTTTGTGGGTTATTTAAGCCAAGGCCATAACTTATAGGAAAACATAGTAAAAAAAAAAAAAAAAAAAAAAAAAAAGTAAAGTTGGCGGAGGACCTTTTGTCGGCTCAGCCAGACAGTGAGAGAGTTATCCCCTTTTACTAGCACTAAACCAAGAGATTGGTTTTTGTTGTTGTTTTTTGTTCTGAGATAGAGACATCAAAGTCTACGTCAGCTGGTATGAACCTGGCCACTGCCAATTCAAAGTGGGTGCTCTACCACTGAGCTACCAACCAATATAATCCCCCTGGAGGAAAGTAAAGTGGTAATATCTAATCCAAATAGTCAGATGGAATGAGCATGTTCCTACCTTCCCAAGGTGCCAAGTGAATGCAATAAGCGCAACTGGAGTTTGAACCGCTTACTACAAGGCACGTCCAACATGTAGCCACAACATTACAGCGACTCTCCCCCTTAAAGAACTATCATGGTGCCTATGCTAAGCCTTTTACTAGTATACCTGGTGTGATCATCCTGAACGCCAAATATTGGCCTTACAGATTCAAAGGGTTAAATAATGACCAATGTTTTAAGAGCGAAGAAACTTGTTCTCCTATTCACCACAAATCATGGCTTTACGTCACAAGTACTGTTGTGTCTAAGATCACCAAAGTTAAGCAGAGATGGCTTGTTCATACTTAGATGGGTGACTATTTAAGCAACAAAAAAAAATAGTACTGTAGAAACCAAATATCCAAAATGACTTTATTCGCCATAAAAATGATCTGAAAAGGGTTGATGTTTGCCATAAAACCAAAAATAACGCAACCACAAATCAGTGGATTCAAGGGGAGATAATCAAGTTAATCATCAAAGAAGTAATTATCACATGTTTCCAGAAATTGCTATTTTTTCATCAATTTTTTTATGATAAGCCTTGAAAATTTAATGTGTCATTGGCCAAAAAAAAATTTTTTTTTTTTTTTTCAAATTCAAAGTCAAATTGTAAGTTTCGCTGGTGGCCAGAGCATCATCAACATTATTTTCAAGTCAAAAATCTAAATGTTATTATCTATAAAAGCTTTTGGTTATTTCCTATAGTGCAGAGGCACATTGACCAAAAGGTTGTGTATATAACATAAAAATGAGGACAAATAGTCAAAAAATGTAAAAATAATATAGTATCAGATGCTTGCATCTTTTGTATCAAATGTCTCTGTTTGTTTGAAATTTGAGATGAGACTTTGATATATATACTTATTTACATTTTTTTGGACTGATTGTCCTATTATTTTATATAACAAACATTTGTCAATGTGCCCTCGTGGCACTTATAGGAAATACCAAAGCTTTTTATAGATAATAACTTTAGATTTGAATTTGAAAATAATGTTGATGACTCTGGCCAACCGGAACATTACAATTTTACTTGAAATTTTGAAAAAAAAAAAAAATTTTTTTTTTGGGCAATTGACACATAATCTCTTCACGGCTTTATTCTGAAAAAGGATGCTGAGATTCTAGAATGAAAAAAATAGCCAATTCTGGAAATGTGGATTCACCTCTTTGATTGATTAATTGATAATCTTATCTCCCCTTGGATCCACTGATTGTGGTTGGTTATTTTTTTTTTTATGGGCACCATCAACCCTTTTCAGTCATTTTAGGCCTCGAATAAAGTCTGTTGATATTTGGTTCTTACAGTACCTACTGTTGATTAAATATCAACCCATTCTAATATTGAACAAGTCATCTCTGCTTAACTTTGGATGATCTAGATGGGAACGTACTTGGACTGTAAGCCATGATGTGCGTGAGTAGGAGAACATAGTTTTCTTCTCTTCTTATAAACATGGTCAATTTACCCTGGTTGAATCTGTTCAAGGCCATATTTTTGGCTTCAGGATGATCACATCAAGGTATACTAGTAAGGCTTAGCATAGCAACCATGATAGTTTCCTTTAAGGGGAGAGTCACCTGTAATGTTGTGGACTAACATGGTTTGGGACTGTGGACACTTGAGTAAGCGAGTTTCAAACTCGTTGCGGCTATTGATTCACTTTGGACTACCTTTGGAATGTAGGACATTCCTCATCCATCTGAGCTATGGATTAGATATTACCACTACTGTCTCTCCAGCGGATAATATTTGGTTGGTTAGCTCAGTTGTAGAGCACCCACTTGGAATGTGCAAAGGTGCAGTTCAAACAGCTGACGTTAGATTTGAATGCTCTATCTCAGAACAAAAAAAACAAACAAAAAAACAATCTCCTTGCGTTTTGTGCTAGTTGAAAGGGGATTAGACTCTCTCACTGTCTGGCTGATCCGACAAAAGGTCCCTTCGCCAACTTTACTTTTTTTTTTTTTTTTTTTTTTTTTTTTTTACTATTGTTTTCCTATAAGTATGGCCTTAGCATTAAATAACCCACAAAAATGTAATTGTCATTGAACATGTGGGTAGGATAAGGTTTATGTTTTGTATGTTAAAGGTAGCTGGAGTTTCTTGGTGCTGTGTTTCTTCAGGTTTCTTTTAACCCATTCTCATTTTGGTGGGCGTGCTGAAGAAAGGCTTCAAGAACGAGAAAGAAAAGAGGACAAGCAGAAGTGCGTTTCATAACTCAGGCTTTATTGAACGGGTTATAGGCCTTGTAGCGAGGGGAAAAATCTCCTGGCTGAACAGGACCACGGGCTCAGTTCAAATTGTCAAGGGATTCTTTTTTGGAAGGAGCTGTCGTCCTTTTTGTCCGGACCTTGCAGATGGTATTCTTCGGATCAAGCCCCATCGGAGTTTGTTCTTTTTTATTTTATTTTATTTTTGTATTTTTTTAATCCCACAAAGAAACTAAACTGAAGCTGAGTTCCTTTTTAAACAAAAATGTTTTTCCCTGAAGCCAAAATTTAATGGATTCGTGCTTGATCTATTTTTTAGTTTTATTTGGTTTAATGTGTTAGTACAGAGTATCTAAATGCTATTAAAGGGTTTTTAACATAATATTAACATGCAAGGTGGGGTGGGGTTGGGCTGAAATTCATTAGGATGATTGTCATATTCTTGCTGTTTATGTCTTGTTGACCAATGCACGTGCAACACTGGACTGAAATCTCATTTACACTGGAGTGAAACAATTTCATAAAGAGATTGTAAAAGTTGATGTACTTCATCGAATGAAAAAGAAATGGAAGATAATATTTCTGTTGATTAAATTTCATTGTTATTTGATAAATCCCATTGTGAATCCTTTCTAAAATGTCATTGTGCGGCGAATGAAATCATCATTTGCATTTTGAATAGAGCAGCAAATTAACGAGAGGTGGTATGAAACGTTCATTATGATTGGCGTCATATCTTGCTGTTGATGTTTTTTTGTTTTTTTGACCAATGGATCCAGCACTGCACACCGATGGAAGAAGTGTGCACCACAAAGGAGATGTATGTGAAACAATAAACTTCTTTGGCACATTCCATAAGAGTATCTTGGTCAGCCTATGAACTTTTCAGTCGACCCTCGTGTAAAAGCAGAGACAAGGCATTCATCACTAGACATCCTTTCTGCATCTCCATGCTGAGTTCCTTGTTGCCAAACAAAAGAATGTATTATTTTTGCACAACTTTTAACAGTTGTCCATTAATGGGTGAGAGTATTCAGCCTTGAAGACAATGGACAGTAAGAGGATTACCATTGACCTAATCACCAATTAATCACTTTCACGGAACTCTTGTAATATGAAACCTGTGAAAAAAGAAGCGTTTTTTTTTTTTTTTATGTAAGTACACTTGAATATTCATCCAAAATGTCTTTTGCCGCAAGAAAAGAATTTGAACCCATCTTCAATGGGTTATTTATTACTTTTCTCATTATTCTGTGATAAAATTTTTTATCACCTTCCTTTAACCAACTAAATGCCCTGAAGATATTAATTAATAGATCGAAACACTTGCGCGCGGCCAATAAACTTACCACTCAACTATTTAAACCTGTGTTTTTCAATTTCTTAATACTACTACATACCATCGGATTCACTTCCATCTCTTTCATATATAATATATATATATTATATAATAAAATTATAAAACTTAATTTCAGCTTTAGCTTTTTCAAAATTTTGTCTTCTACTTAAACATCCTGAAGATATGGAATTTAAATAGGAAAATTTACAACCTAAAATCCCAAAACTCCCCAGCACAAATTTTTGAATGCTTTCAAAATGATCTATTTCAAATTTTTGAAAAAAAAAAAATCTTACAAAACAGATAAATCATTTTCAACAAACATAACACCAATGACATTAAGGACATAAATAATTCTAAAGACATTTGAGTTTGTGAATGACAATAAAAAAAATTTTTGTTTTAAACTATTTATAAAATCAATCCCTTAGAATACAACAAACTCCTCGATTAATAGCATACAATTAAATATAAAATAGACCAATACAATTCAATATCTCAAATTAAAGGACAACCTATGAACTCACAAAAAAAAAATGTAACATGGCATCAGAATTGGGATAATCGTATGTACACTTTCAAACGTAAAGATCACAAATATTGACTTCATAAACAGCAAACAAGCAGATTGAATGATAACCTAGAACAAACTAGGATAAACTTCAAAGACATTTCAAAAACATTCTTAAACCTACAGGGAAATTTAAACACAATTTATTTGAAATAACTCTTATGATTGCTATAACAGTTTTTACTATCAATAAAGAAACCACACTTACACAATTTGATATTCTAGATATTCTATGCCTCAACTTTCCAAAAAACTTTATTGCCAAAAAAAATATTATAACAAATATAACCTACTAAATATATAGCATTCAGCCCCGACATTAACTTTTTTCTGAACCGTCCCGAACAAAAATATCAACCGGCCGAAATCTAAATTATTTTGTTTTAATTCATTAGAATTTTATTAATATAAAACATGCATTCTATACTTATTCAGTCATCAGTAGCATAATAACATGAAAAACATTTAAGAAAAGCTGAAGTAGTTGCAGAACATTATTTATAATTCAAAGAAATAATTAAAATAAAAATTTAAAAACTAAAATTATTCTATTCCCATCTTTTATGCGGACATTTTCCAATCATAAAAATATGTATACTGTGGACTGTGGTCTATTTCTTCCAGTGGTTGTTGCCATTAGTAATTAAGTCTAGGAACTTAAACTCCTTGTTTTTGAGGTCAGTTTGGCAATCAGTGGGACGGCCAATATTGGAATGTGAGTACTAACTGTTTAGGGAAAATTTATTTACCGTCCCTGCAACTGTCCCGGATGACGATTGATTGTCCTGGATGCTAATTTTATCATCCCGGATGACGGGACAGCTTAATGCGAGCCCTGATTAGCAATCTGGAAAAACAATACTTATAGATATAATATCCTGACTAAATGTGGTAGTAATAATGATGTACCAAAATGGGTATATGACTTCTGTACATAATTAGACATTTAGGATTTCGTTTCTGACATGCAATATCGCAATTGTTAATCTTGTTTCAATAGTTCTCAAGATTCTGAAATATGTCCTTTATTCAAGTTTTTTTTTTATTTTGGAGGGGGGTAGATTAATGCATTAATACAAGAATGGATAAAATATCGTCACAATTAAAAAATTATTCAATGAAAAAAAAAAAAAAAAATAAATAAAGGCCTGCAAAATAGCCAGATTTCGACACAAGAAACTATCTTATATCAAGAATCTTTAGAATATTAATTTTTTAAAAATTAACAAATCTTAACCCTAAATCATATGGTATCAATCTTGCCAATTGAAAATATGTTGAACATTGGAAAAGTGTCACTACACATTCTCACAGTGGTATCTAACAACACCCTCCTTCCTCCCTCTTCATTACACTCCTCCCATTCTCTCCTGTCAGCTTCATTATGTGATCAAATCGAAAAGCTTAAAGCTGGAAATAAATTATAATTTGATAACCCAAAGGTTTTTCACTGTATCTATTTATTATTTTGCTCCTGATTATATGTATGTAGAAATTAGAAAAAAAAAGTATTCCAAAAATAGAATTTATTTTTGATGGGAAGTTGATTTTAAAATGTTTATTTATATTTTTTTAAATTAGGAATGAAAAGATTGTTAAACGTTGATGGGAATCTTTTCAATGAACACGGAGGATCAGAATGTGTTTGAGTAAAAAGATGTCCCCCCCCCCCCGTTAGCAGCTTCTTTTTTTAAAAGGTGATGTGATTGGTAATCGAAAGACTATTTGAAATGTAATGTATTTCCTAAAGAGATGTAGAATGGCAATTAAATGAAAGTGAAAGAAGTCAAGAGAGAGAGAGAGAGAGAGACTAATCCATATGCAATTAAATTATGTTTAAAACATATTATTGTTGCACGTATGTTATTATATACAATTTACGTCTTCTTTTTCTACATACTGTCAGATTTATTTCCATATTCTTCCAACCATATATATATGTGTGTGAACAGATGTGTGTGTGTATTTATGCACTGTTTTTAATACATTGAGCTTGTCTTTACATTTGGGATGATCTTATCAAAATACTGGAATCACACACACACATGCACACACACACACACACATACTATATATATAATACCATCCCCTTTCGAAATAAGTTAATTTGTCTTTGCCAACATCTCAAAATCCGCTACAATAAAGAATTAATCGAACAAAAAAGTTATACACATCGGCATGACCGACAAAAATATGGTGCGAATGCCCACAATTGGTGAATAATGTAACAAATTTTGTTCTTTTTGCAAAATTAAGGTTTTTGTTCTTGAGCTGATTTGACATTTATCTCCGACCCAAACACCACGGAGTAAATGAGCTCTGATGATGATTTTGTAAAATCGAAAATTGATCAATATCAGCTATGATTATATTATAAATTGTTTTCTCTTTAACAGCATTGTGTGATGTTTCATTTCCACCTTTTCATACTCATTATATATATATATATAATGTAGTTGCTATATTCATAATTAAAGATTGCTTAAATAGGTACTAAATAGCTGCTTCTGGTATAATATATATATATTATATATATATATATTTGATGCAATATTTATTGTTGACTATTCTGTTCGTTTTCTTGACAGGCCAGTATTGACTCAAAACATTTTCTCCAGGCAATTTCATTTTCTTATTTCAATATATATAATATATATATATATACTGACTCAAGAGATGGCTGGTCCTTGAATCATATCGGTCCATGATGATGGATGACCGGTGAAAAACGTGTGGACGAGTGTGTAAAGTTGGGGTCTCATGGTGTATTTTATGCGACAGGACATGTTAAAAGCAAAGCTGACTCCTGAGCCATTTGCGTGCTCGCAACCAAACTTTTAGTAGTGGCCTTCATCTGTGAAAAAGTGGCATCACATATATATAATATATATATATATATATATATATTATAATAGTAAAGTAACCATGGAAAATAACTCTTCAATTTTAGAGTTGTTTAAACTTGAGAATTATCTGCCCATTACAACAACTGGTTCACTACTACTACTCTTAGTTGTCAGCTTCTTCTAGAGAGAGAGAGAGACTCTGCTGTAATTAGGTCTGTCCCTATTAAATTCTGTGGAGAGGTGATGATGACAACTAAATTTTCTATCCTTCAAAAGTGTGCAAACTGAAACCCCTAACCCACTGTAAGTTAATCCGTGTTTTCTACGCACTTTTTAAATCTCTTATTTTGATCCTGCTAATATCCGTTTGTTGTGTTTAAACTCCTCCCCTTCCTTCTCTCTTTTAATATCTTTTGGTTCCCCCTCTCTCTCAACTTGCAGCACTGATCTTCCTGTTACTATGTATTGAGTTGGCACATTGACAGCTGCTTTTAACTGGGGAAAGAAATCAAGAAAAGAATTTTTTTTTTTTCATTTTTATTTATCATAACACCAACCACCACCACCACCACCTTTTCTATTCATATAAATAATCAGCAGTTTCTGTTTTATATTTTTAAAAACAAATTGTTATTAATCTTTAACTAAATTCCCTGTGGCTAATTTTTTGTTCTCTTGAAGTGTGCACCTACTTCCATATGTCTGTTTAGAGTTTAGATAAAACTTTTTCTTGTTTTCATTCTTTTTACCTCTCACCTCACCTGTCTCAACAAGTTGTTGTTAATAATCTTAAACTTTTTGAGCTTTTTTAAAAAAAAAAAATTTTTTTTTAATTCCCTCCTTCTCTTTTATGCTTTCTCTATTAATTTCAAATTCATGATATTTGAAAACTAAAATTGACTGAAAATTCATTGATTATTCAACTGATGTTGTTGATATTTCACCTTTACATTTCAAATGGACTTGGTCAGTCCATTTGGCAACAGTTTTTCTACTGCTTTATTTTTACCTAATTTCTATAGTCTTTTTTTTCTCTCTCTCTCTCTCTCTCTCTTTTCCTCTGCTTTTTAAGTCATTATGTTATTTTAGGCCAAACTTACATAAAAATTGTCCTTTTGTTATCACAAATTGTTTTGGTGGTTATTCAGTTATTATGTAATAATTAAACAAAAAAAAAAAAAACTAAAAAAAAAAACAAAACCATGAAATGATAAAGACGCTGATTACTGTGAAGCACTTGTTTTTTGTTTTTTTTTGAGGAATAAAGATAAAGGTTTTTTTTTTTTTTTTTTTTTTGAAGGGGTAAAGAATGTTGGAAAGTGTGTGTGTGTGTGGGGGGCTTGTTGGAAGATTTATTTAATTTATTTCTTGTATTTATATTCCTGTGTCTATCTATGTATTAATACTCATGTTCCTTAATTGTATGACAGTTATCATCTTGCTACACTCTCTGGTTAAAAATGAGACCGTCCAAATTATCTAAGATGAAATGCAAACATGTAAATCCTGAGTATCTGGTGTTGCTTATCTGCTGAATTCTTATTTCTTATGAATGTTGTCACCTCAGCTGAATAATCGACCATTCTGTTTTTATTATAAAGAAAGGGAAGAAAAAGGACATCCTACACAGAAAATATAAGAAAGAAAGAGTAGGGAAAAGATAAAGAGAGGGGGTGAGCGCATGGAAGAGATTATGCTAATCTGTTTCAATTGAACATAATGAAAAGATGAAAATAAAAAATGAGTGAGAGAAAGTTAAATCAAGATTATTATACTTTTTACATATTGAACTATTTTGGCAATAGCTCTTAAGTAAACATATAAAAAGTTGTAATAATTAAATTATCATACTGTATATATCCACAGGTCCTGCTAGTAACTTTTATTACTGTTAACCAAAAGGGTGGGGAAGAGGAAACTTTTTTTTTTTTTTTGTTTTAAACATTAAATTGAAATTTATTGTCTGCTAAAAAGATAAAACTTTAGATTTTTATTGACTTTGGCCCAACTCAATAAAATCTAAAAAAAAAAAAGTTTAATCTTTCAGTGAAGTGACCTCACACTGCTGATGACAAAGTACATATGTTTTTTTAAATTTTTTATGATGTTTCTATAAAAAGAATTTATGTATCTATTAATAATGGAGATTCGCTTCAGTTTTTGTGCTTACGTCACTATACCTTGAAATTGTCATAACATGAGTAAATACACTCAAAATTTGAGCATGCAACATTAGACAGTCCTCATTGTTTTTTAAAACAAGTTTTAATAGATACATCCCCAGTATCATATATATAGTTTGTTTTATTTTAATATTCAAAGTTAATAGAACTTAGTTTGATTTCAAATTGTGTTATTTTTTTTTTTTACTCCTTTAATAAATTTGATGATTTCACGAATTTATGGTTCAAACTCTCCGACATTTAATTTTTTAACTCCACCTCTCAAGCAATATCTTTCAGAAATTATTTTTACATTGCCAGGAGGTCGTTTTTTATTTTTATTTTGCTAGTTTATTTAATAACCATTAGTTACAACAAACAATCTAAGGTCATTCAATCTGATTGTCTTCTGTTATATTTTTGATAAATATTGACTATTAGTCCACAATAAAAGAGTGGGTAAGAGTAACCCAAAGCTAAAACTTTTTAGATTTATTTTTTCAATACTTGGACCTTCATCGAAAAAAATAACTCCAACCTAAAAAAGGGGAACCACTCTGATGACTGATAAATTATTTATTTATTTATTGATCTACTAGAAAAAAGAAGACGGGGTAGGGTTAGTTTAATGGGAAAATAATGGATAGATTAATTAACAGATAAAATTAATTCAGAGTGGTTCCCCTTTTTTAGGTTGGAATTATAGGAAATAACCAATAAGTTTCAGTTTTCCTTACCATGCTTTTAACCTGGACTATGTTTTTGGCTAACCTTTTTCAGGCTTTTTGTTTTTTTTCTTCAAGATTTTACCTTTTCAAAATTTATTCTTTTGATATTTCTTAATATTAACTGATGTTTGAGTCAGACCTTTTAAAATACAGTGGAACCTTGACTTACAAGTTTAATTCGTTCCACTCAATTTCCACTCAAAATTTTCCCTATTGAAATAAACTGAAATGCCATTAATCCTGTTCTAGCCCCCCTCATCTCCCCCCAAAATATCCTAAATTTTTTGTTATGTTTTTTTAAATAAGAAAACTCACTGTATTGTATTAAAATGTAATAAAATAGAATGTAATGAATTATATTCTGTAATGTTTTAATGCTTATTTTTTTTTTTTTTATAAATGATATTTTCTTTGGTGTAAATGAATTTGGAAACTTAAATATTTATTGTGAACTTATTAACATAAGCATATCTGAAGCACACTCTTAACTCAAATTTTAGCCCCACAGCACAAAGCAAAAAATCGACCAAGTGACAACTTGTAACTTGGAAAGCTTGTAAGTTAGGGTGCTCGTAGGTCAAGGTACTACTGTAGTTAAAATTTTAAACACAGTCAGGAACACATGATATTTGAATCTTTTGGTCTTGTTTTTCAAAGTGAAATTATTCTGAAATATTAACCATTCCATGTTTAGGATGTTATTGTAATGATTGATTTTTGTTTATTTCATCAGAGATATTAGATTTCAATAGGGTCATTCATTTCTTATTGGATCCTTTCTGTCCACTAAGGACGACGATGGCGTAGTGTCCCAAAAAAAAAAAAAATTTAACAGTCTTTGGTGTACTGAATGCATACAAACTGTGATGCTTTCTGGGGCTGCTGGCTTTTCTCTCTCTTTCTGGCTCTCTTTTCTGTTGATGCTATTCTTCTCTCATATATTAGGATGTTATTGTAATGTATTCTTCATATATATATATATATATATATATATATATATGAGTATGAAAAGGTGGAATGAAAACATCACACAATGCTGTTAAAGAGAAAACAATTTATAATATAATCATAGCTGATACTGATCAATATTTCGATTTTAACTTTCGTTCTTTTTTGTAGAATTAAGGTTTTTTTTTTTGTTTGTGAACTGATTTGACATTTTTCTCCGACCCAAACACCACAAAGTGAATGAGCTCTGATGATGATTTTTGTAAAATCGAAATATTGATCAGTATCAGCTATTATTATATTATAAATTGTTTTCTCTTTAACAGCATTGTGTGATGTTTTCATTCCACCTTTTCATACTCATACTGTCAGATTCATTTCCTTTATTTTAACTTATATATAAGCTCTAGTGAGTAGATTTTTGTCACAAGGCATTGATCGTAAGTTTGTTTCTTAATGGATAAAATATGACTTTGTGACTAAATGTACAGAGATAAAATTGATATACCCCCCCCACCCCCACCGTCCTCTTTGAAAATTGAAAGATGAGAAATTTCACTCTCCAAACTATTTGAATAAAATCCTTTGAATGTCCATATTTGGTCCGAGGAGAAGTGTTACTTTGTTCCAGTTGTTTGCTCAGTCCAAAGACAATTTTTTTTTGGTTGTTGTTTGCTTATAGCCATTGCAGTTGCATTGCAGAGGAAATTGACCTTCTATGTGGAGGGGGGGTTAGTAAATGAAATATAAAGAAATTGAAGGCTGTTTAAAAAAAAAAATAAAATAAAAGATTTCTTGAATGAAATGATAGTGTTCGTATTTCGGGAAATAGAAATTTCCTATTTCTTTTTTTTTTTTCTTTTTTTTTCTTTCTTTTTTTTTTATTGTGAAATGCTTGTTAAACTTTAGAAATATTTATTTCACATTTATTTGGGTCAAGTGATTTTTTTTCTTGTCTATATTCAAAGCAATGAGTAGATTTACTGCTAGGAAAGTCTTTACTTTAAAAAATTTGTAACTAATTTTTTTATTTGTTTAACTTTGTGCAAATATTTTGTGTATAAAAGGTTTTATTCTCTCTATGATCATTTTTATATATGGTTAATATTTGACACAATTCACATAAAAATTTATATAAAAAAATCCCTCCTTTCTGTAAATCCTCCTTTCATTTATTCATTGTTTATCATCATTCCAAATTTTCTTTTGTGTCAAATTCTTAAACTACAAAGAGAATAAATTACTTTCTATATCCGGGTTTTTTTTCACCTTTCAAAAATGCTGTTATTATTTCATGCCAACTGAAAAGAAAAAGAAAACACTTGACATTTATACTTGATTCTGGTGTTCTATATAGAACAGGATTACTTGATGGTATATCCTATTTTACTATAGTTCTTCTTATCTGGAATTGAAATACATTCTTTTGCCTGTCGGCAGGGCTTAGAATATGCTGGCTATATCCCCCTCTACAGAAGGGTAAGACCCACCACTAAAAAAAAAGGGGTTGTCCTGGCACTAAACTGTATCTGATGGTGAGGCTCCAATACTGGGAAGTAGAGTACCCCTTCATGGCTATTACTTCCAGGTCCACTCTGACTCGGACTGGTAGTACCTGTTAGGATCCCATTTCGGGGTCAAATAGATCTGTTTAAAAATATATATTCAATAGGAATGTGTGCAACCTCCCCAAACCCTTAAGAAACAACTAAAACAAAAACAATGTAAATATAGATGTACAATGAATGCACTTCCCTAACCTCTAGGCATAGAATAACTCTAGATGGTTTGACACGCCATTAAAACCAGTCAATCAATCAAAATCCATTCTTGAAAGCAAATTGTTAATTTAATTTTTCTTCTGAAATTGTTAATCCATTCATAAAGATCTTATTGTTTCTTTTGTTTTCCTTTTCAGTATCAAGAATCATTCCAAACTGTAACAGATGAACGAAACCAATTGTCTGAACAATATCAACAATATATTGAACAACTTCAACAACAAAACCAGTCGTTAACAGATCAGGTTTGAACATTTCTCTCTTCTCTCTTCACATTCTTAATATTAAAAATCCTATTACACACCACTACTAACTTACTACAACTACCAATACTATTCACTGGTCACAGCTGGTGGAAGTTGGACTAATTTGTTTTCAGTATGAAAATAATGCCACTATTCTTCTTTTATAAAATGTTAAACCAATTATATATCCAGCCATTAAAGTTGTGGGTTATGTCATGTAAGCAACTAACCATGACTTTTTATTGTAATGACTTTTGGTTTATCTTGTATATTATCTTGTATATTAACTGAATGATGAAGGCCCCCTATTAAAATTCCCTCTTTAATTCTGTTAAGAGTGATGTTAGTATTATTCTACCATCCTTTCATGCTATGTGTGTGTGTGTGTGTGACAGTCTCCTCCATTCCTCTCCTATAATTGGCCATTCTGTCAGGCTTTATTAGTTGTATATCAGGAAGTTCATTCAACCCACTTCAAAGGCTGAAGGTGAAGAGTTGGACGAACAAGACAAACTCTTAATGAATCTCTTCCTGCTTTCACAATAGATTTTTTATTTTATTTCCCAAAGTAAAAACTCTGCCAAAAATGTTGATTACTTCACTGCAGAAATCCTCTGCACTCTCACCCCCTCCATGTCTTCATCTACCCCCCCCTCTCATCTACCCACCCCCAACCCTGTGTCTTTATCCAACCCGTTCTTCCACTTATTATAACAGATTTATTTGACTTGGAAAAAATAAAATAATCTGGTAAATACTTACAGATTTTTTGTTCTGGCTCCCACAATATTTTCTATTAATTGACTTGATCCAAGACTTTAGAAAAAATAAGTTCTAAACACATGAACAAATAGATTGTTTATACTTGTTAGATTATTCAGACCATATGACCTTTAGGCACCCCTTTTACTTTGCTGATTCATAAGTACATTTCTTTCATTTACTCCATCAACATCCGGTTGTTTGTTAGGGGGTTAGTTTTATAATTAAAAAAAACCCTCTAAAAATCGTCTGTTAACAAACAACCGGATGTTGATGGTGTAAATGAAAAAATGAACTTATGAATCAGCAAAGCAAAAGGGGTGCCTAAAGGTCATGGTTTGGTTATTCTCTTGGTATAGGCATTAAACAACTTCCTGTCTAAAGTAAATAGATATTGCATTCTGGGTAAAATGAATCTTCTAATTACCATAAAAAAAGGCCATTTAATTTGATGTTTTCCTGCAATTAAAGAGCATCTTTTTAGATCTAAAACTGAACTTGATTGAAGTAATCTTGATATGAATCATTTGTGAGTTGATGAAAACTAAAACCCTTTTTCACAAGTTTATCATCTCTCTTGCTTTTTCATGTCACACCTTCCAACAATCCTTCAGGTCATATTAACAGTAAATTATTTGATTCAATAATAGTTACAAATGGATTATTATTATCTTGGTATAAGCTGGAAACAACTACCTGTCTGAAATAAATAGCCATCAACATTGCAATCTCGGTAAAAATGAATCTTCTATTAACTATATAAAAAAAATGACTTCTGAAGGATGTTTTTGTGCAAGGAAAGACCGTATTTTTGGATTTAAAGCTGAAGTGGATTGAGGTAAACTTTAACTTGGGACTTGATATCAACCATTTAGGAGTTTACAAGTTTATTTTCTCTTTATTACTATTCAATATGTCACACCATCCACCAAACCTTCAAATCAAATTATTATCTAAATGATTTCAAATAATGTTTTTTTAATTGTTTCTTTGAATTAATACCATTTATTACTTTTATTTTATTTTTATTCCAAACCAAATGTTGGGTTATTTCCTATAAGTCTAACATAAACAAAGGGGAACCACCCTTGACTGATAAATTATTTATTTATTTTCCCATTAAACTAACCCTAAACCCTAACCCCATCTTCTTTTTTCCTTGTTGATCAATAAATAAATAAATAATTTATCAGTCAAGAGTGGTTCTCCTTTGATCATGTTAAACTTATAGGAAATAACCAAATGTTGTTTCGTCCATGCAAACCAAAATTCTTTCTTTTGTTTTATTTAATATTTATGTTGTGTTAATGTTTTTGTTTTGTCAGTTAACTTCATTGACCGGAGAGAGAGAATCATTACTTTCCAAGCAACATGAACTTGAAACAGAAATGGGTTCCCTTCACAAACAATTAGGTTAGTTTTTTGTTCTTTTTCACTTTTTATTATCTCTAAGTAAGCAAAATTGCCTATTGTTATTGTATAGGCTGGACAGCAGGGAGTCTATCCCATTTTTACTAGTGCTAGTCCAGAGTGATTGTTTTTGTGTCTTAGGTGGAGCACTATACCTAGCATCAGCTCCCCACTTTACCGTACAGATCCAAGTGGTGCTACTTGTGCTTTGAATTGGCGAGGGCCAGTATCAAACCAGGAACCTTTTTGTCGTTCCAAGGTGGGTGATCTACTGACTGAGCTAAACCGGATCCATACAAAAAAAGGCAATTTTTTTTTTTTTAGATATAAATAAAGCAGGTGTAGATGGTAAAAAAAAATTGTTTGTATTTTTAAAATCTTTGGGCTGAGAAGGATTTTTGTTTTTTTTTGTCTTTGAAAGATAATTTTGTTTTTTGTTAACTTTAAGCAATTTTGATTCCTTTTTAGCATTTCACCAATTTCATTGTTGAAATCTTGTCAAATCTTTAGCAGCTATATGGAGGGGAGGGGGAAACTTAGTCTGGCTTTTGAAAATCTTTTTCTTTTAAAACAAACAAAAAAAACTTATAGATATTTACTTTTTCTGCATTTATCTGTTGTTTTCTTTTTTTTGGGTGGGTGGTAGGTTCTTATTGACTTTGAAATAATCATTTTTACAGTTGGTTCCACTGTGAACTGAGTCAGGGTATCAAGTGTCCACTAAAAATCAGTTATGATAATTGTTGGAGGAATTAAATGAAATAGACAATTTGCAAAATTTCCTAATAATTGGAGGCCTAGTTCCCAAAATATGCATTTTACCCATTTCCCCTATTTATTGTGAAACATGTCAAACACCTATTCATGGAATGCAGATATTTTGCTCATATCAGAAACTGTTATTTTAAAGCAAACAATATGAAAGATCTGTTTGAAAATGTCAACATGGAGGATATTCTCTCTTTTTTTAGAGAAATAAAATTATAACCTAGAATATAAACATGAAACAAATCAATACCATACAACATAATCCCCAATAATGCTAACACATTGTTAAAACCAATTACTAAAAAGTATAAATATAAATACACAATATGTATAACTTCCTAACCGTTAGGCATGACATAACTCCGGATGGGTTGGTATGCTATTAAAATCAATAAACCAACCAACCTATGTTAGCTGAAAAATGCTAATTTAGACACAATTTCCTTTAAACTGATGCTATGATTGGGGTTAAAGGTTTATGGTAATTGTAATGTTAAGGGGAATTAAATGAAATAAACAGTTTTTAAAACAGTTACATAAAGATTTGAAGTAAATACTTGTTAATTTTTATTTGCTTTGAAATAATAATTTTTATGGTCGGTTACACTGTGGTCTGAGACAGTGTGTGTGTAGGTGGTGGTAACATGTATGTTAAGTCATATCTCCACTAAAAATGATTCTATGATTGTGGTTAAGGGGAATTAAATGAAATAAACATTTTTTAAAACAGTTGCATAAAGATTTGAATCAAATAATTTTTAAAATGATTTTTAAATTATTTCTTGATGAATATCAGATTAATTAAAGGAAAGAATTGGTTTTTTTTGTTTTTTTTTCATTTTGATTTTACTGAAAGATGAACTTTTTTTCTAAAAAAACTAATCTTTGCTTTTTCATGTGACTAATTTAAATCAGTACTTCTCAAACTATCTGATGTGGGGTGTACTGACAGGATATGTTTCCAATGTCCCTTGGACTGGTACTGTATTTGTGCCATATTATCATTATTTGATTTATAATAAATTTCAAAGTATTTCTATCGGTTATTTCCTATAAGTCTAACATAAACAAAGGGGAACCACTCTCGACTGATACATTATTTATTTATTTTCCCATTTTACTAACCCTAACCCGTCTTCTTTTTTCCTAGTAGATCAATAAATAAATAAAAAATAATTTATCAGTCAAGAGTGGTTCCCCTTTGTTTATGTTAGTCTTATAGGAAATAACCTTTCTATCTGTTGTATTGTATCACAGCAAGGGATAAGAATAATAATAAACAATACAGATTTTATGAATTTTCAGTTTTGTATTACATGTTGGTAATTTTCACCTTTAGTTGTTAAAATTCCTAGCAAATAAGGCAATTAGAGTAATCTCCCTTGACTTTCACTTTGAACTAAGCTGATAGCTATTTTGAAAGTCTCCGTGTGAAATAAACCAATCTTAGAAACTTTTTCGAAAACAATACAACTGCATGCTTTAACACAAAAATATCATAAAATGTATTCTTAATAACAATTAAGTTCATTTCAGATAATGCGCACGCACAATTTTATGCTAGGAATTTTAACAACTAAAGGTGAAAATTACCACATGTTTTATATATATTTATATATATTTCAATGATAATGTGAAACTGAGAACTCACCACGTACTGGCAGTTGATGACTTGTATATCATCCCTAGTATGTATACAAACACTTTGAGTAGCACTGGTCTAGATGCAATTTTTTTTTTTTTTTGATGGAAGAAGCCAAATAAACTGATAAAATTGTTGGTATTGATTTAACTTTTCCTGATGAATTCTTTAATTACAGAAGATGCAGAAAACCAATCAGTTAGCAATTCTACATCGATTCTCCAAGAGCAAATTGATAAATTGCATTCAGATTATGATGAAATCTCAAAGAGACACGAAGCTTCAAATAAGAGACAATTCACAAATGAGTCGGTAAGAATCAGACATTTTTTTTTCTTCATATCATTAGCATGTGGGATTTTGTTTTTTTGGTCTGTCTGTTTTCAATTGAAGAGGAAGTCATGTCACCTCCCACCCCTAGCCAAAAAAACTAAAGGTATCTTGTGGCACAAAGTTTACATTTATTTGCTAACTTCAATTACAAATTAAATTTTTAAAAACAAAAACGAAAAAAAAAAAAAAAAAAGGAAATGGCTAAACCCTTTAAGCCCTGAGCTCCTTAGGGAAAAATTTATCCTTTGCCATTTGATGGTAGTACCTGTTAGGGTTCCATCTATGGATCAATTGGATCTGTTTAGAAATTATTTGTATTCAATTTGACTGTGCAGACCCCCCCCCAAAAAAAAAAAAAAAAAAAAAAAAAAAAAAAAACAACCTCTTAGAAGTACCCAAAAATGTAGATCTGAATGTACAATGAATGCAATTTCCTAACCTTTAGACATAAAATAATCCTAGACTAGTTGACATGCCATTAAAATCAATTAATCCCTTTATTTTCAACTAACAGCGGCTACCTGATGAAGACCGGGTAGAGGAGAAAAAAACATGATTTAATAGTCGTTTGCAAATCTATTACTACTGAATAGTGCGTTTGATCCTCACAGGATGATCCATAAAAATCACCTCGTAAAAAAAAGAACTTCTTTTAATCTGGCTTGAGTATGTGATGTCATTCCCTCTACTCTGACAAAAAAAATTCCCTGACCTCCCACCAGGCCAGATTAAAAGAAGTTCTTTTTTTTATGTGTACAAAATCTTTGCATACTAAAACAATTCTGAGCTCAGATTTTGAATTAGAATGTGATTTGCTGTAAATGATGCATTTTACCCATGCTATTTTTAATATAGAATGCCATGTGGTTATCCCCCTTCCCACATGGAAAAGCTTTTTGTAGTACAGTATAATATTCTACAATTATAATAATGATGATGATTATATTAAAATGAAATAGTTTTATTTTTCATGTGAATTTATTTCTGTTTCTTTAAAAATGTAGGTTATTGGAAGAAAAAGAAGACAAAATAATGGAACTTGAATCTACCATTAGTCAACTTGGTCAAGAGGCTGGTGATAAAGCTCAATTATTAGAAAATATTCAAAGTGATAAAACGGCTTTGAGTCGAGCGTTAACACAAAATAAGGATCTGAAACATCAACTGGCTGAGTTGCAAAATGGATTTGTTAAAATGGTAAAATCTTTTTTTTTTTTTTTTTTTCAAAATTTCTTTTTATAGTTTTCTACTTTTGAATTATAAGTCTTTTGGTATTTATGATTTTTTTTATTGCATAGAAAATAAATAAGTAATGAAAATATTCTATTAAAATAATGTCTGAACTGTTAGTGACATTAGAAATTTTCCTGGGGTGGGGATGGGGTTAAATGATCTTTCAGTTTATCTTTAATAAACTTTATTGCAATTTGTATTGAGGTACAAAAAAAGAAAAAGAAAGTTTTTGGTTATTTCCTATAACTTCAACATAAACAAAGGGGAACCACTCTTGACTGATAAATTATTTATTTTCCCATTAAACTAACCCTAACTATAACCCTGTCTTCTTTTTTCCTAGTAGATCAATAAATAAATAAATAATTTATCAGTCAAGTGTGGTTCCCCTTTGTTTATGTTGGAGTTATAGGAAATAACCAAGTTTTTCAACTCTACATAGTTTCTACTTATTTACTGGAAAGGGGAGATGATTCAAACTTTTACTTTAATCCTGTGTTAGTCTGCTGTGTTATTCAAACATGCTTGGTCAGGTGGGGGTGTTTATACACCCTAATGCAAAAATGCCTATAGTGTTAATATTATATAAAATATACTCATACTACTGCTTTAGTATATCTCTTCAGTCACTGATGAACAGATTGACTTGTAGCTGGTTGTTATTCAGCTAATATAATTTTTAAAATTTTTGATTTGGTGAATAACCCTTTAAAAAAATGTTTATCTTATTTTCTTGATCTATTTTGCCTTCCTTCATGTAATGTATAGCCATTAGTATTCCTTTAAAGCAGTGGTTCTCAAATAGTGCACACTGGTGCGCCCCAGAGCTTTTTCAGGCGTGCTCTGTAGTATTCCTGAAAAATCTATCCAGATATGAAAATTGGATTTCGATCAAAAAAACAACATGTATTGATATCTAAAAAAGCGCTGGCCATTTTATTGCAATTTTCCACCTCATATTTATATGAACTGGGATTTTTAACCCTCGCAACAATTAAGTGTAAAAAGAGAGGAACTCTTCAATGCATTGATGAGGAAATGAGAGTTTGTCTCTCAAACATAAGACCAAACATTGAAGAAATCGCAAGGTTTCATCAAGCTCATGTTTCTCATTAACACAGGAATTAATAAACTTCATAGAGATATGTTGTTTGCTTTTGTTAAATGTGTTATTTTTTATATATTTAACAGTTAACTTAATAACATATTAGTCTTATTTTGTATACAGTGCACTATCAAGTATCTGTAGTACTGTAAGTGCGCCCAGACTGTAGAAAGTTTGAGAACCACTGCTTTAAAGAAAGGAGATAAAAAGATGGATGTTGAAGTGACCAATGGACATGTGATGTGAGAAAGCATACCTACAATCCAAGGGAAAACAATTATCTTTTGTCTCCCTACACCATCTTCCTTCTCTTTTGTCTCCCTACACCATCTTCCTTCTCTTTTGTCTCCCTGTTGTCTGCTGTCCTCCCTCGCAATTATACACATTATAAAATGGATTTTATTTGATCAAATTTGAAGTTAAACCCATTAGTTTTATTTGAAAGATACAATTTTTATTTTATACTTCTTCAAAACTGATATTGTTATATCATACTAAACAATTAATGGGTAGGGGACATGAATAAATTTGTGATAAAAAAAAAAAAGTGGGGCATGGTACTAAAATGGTTGGGAACCACTGGTCTAATGTGTAGACATCCCATTATAATGTCATTTTCTTTTGTGTTTTATGTTTGTTCAGAGTAATGACAGTATGGAATTGATGACAAAATTACAAACAGAAGAACACAGGTCACATGAATTGGCTTTACGTTTAGCCCAACAAGAAGATGAACTAAAGGATATGAGAGATGCAGTAAGTTCCCAGTTTTTCTTTTGTTTTAAAAAATTTTTTTTTTTATCAAATGAAAATCTTTTTAGTAGAAAATATTGACTGACCTTTTGTGTCATTTCCTTTTCACCCTGAAAACTTGACATAAAATTTGACTTCTAAATTGAAAATAATTCTATAACACTTTCTGGCTTCGTCAACCCATATAAAGATGATATAGTTTGCTATATTTATATGTAAAAAGTGCTCAATATCATTAATATTATAATATCATGTATATCTAAGTTAAGGTAGCAAATACATGAAGTCAGTGGTGCTTGGTAACTGTCAGTTTCTCACTTATGCGATTTTCAAACCATTGGAAAATCATATAAGCAAGAAACTGATGGTTACCAAGCGCCATTGACTTTGTCTTTGCTACTTTAACCTTATTATATATATATATATATATATTATATATATATATATATATAATATGAGAGAGAGAGAGAAATAAAATGGGGAAGATCACTGCTATATTTATAAATAAAGAGTGCTTAATATCAGTGATAGAGCATATATATCTAAGTCAACAGTGTTTAGTGACTCTGTATCTACTCTAATGAATATAATAATAATGAAATTTATTGTGTACAGTGCTCAGGTGCACCACAACTCATCAAAGTCTCATGTCTAGTACATAGAATAATGTATTAGTGTCAGGAATGTACAGTAATAATATACATGTATGAGTGCGTGCGTGCATGCATGCATGCATGCATGCATGTGTGTGAATGAGGGTATCAGGTATAGTGTTGGTGGATTACAGGAAGCATGGAGGCTTTGAAAGATGCAGTGTTTCGGCTGCCTACAATGGATGCAGACAGTTTATTCCATGCCTCAGCAACTCTGAGCGTGAAAAAATGTTTCCGAAAGTCATGTGAGCTATGCTGTTTTCTGACTTTGTAGGCATGCCCACATGTGTTAGAAAGATGGAGATCAAAAAGATGCTCAAGAGTTGCTATTGTTAAGATGATTAATGACCTTATGAGTGTTTACCAGGTCAGTTGCCAGACGCCGGAGTTTCAACGAATCCATTCCCAGGGCAGCAAGATGTTCAGAATATGGCAGATGCCTGATGGAGGGTATTCGTTTGGTTGCACATCTCTGTACAGTTTCTAGGAGGTTAAGGTTCTGAGCAAGATAGGGGTTCCAGACTGGTGATGCAAATTTCAAGTGTGGATGCCCCATAGCTTTGTACAGCTTTAAATAGATAGCCGGTGAGCGGCTGACAAAGGTCTTGCAACGCCAGGACACCCTTGGCTTTCTTGACAATTTTAGAGATGTGCTTCGTCCAACGTATATCACATATATATATTATTAGTCAATAATTAAAAATTACCCATTGCCAATCGAGCTGATGATTTCAGCCTTGATGAATAAATTTTAAAAATATGATTTTCCTGCTTCTTATTTGTTTTTTGATTTTCTGATTTCTCTGACCTCCAACAAGATTGTCTGCTCTTCCCTGTTGTGTAGACTTTGTTTCTAAGCCAACGCATTCTTTTTCTGGTTATTTCCTATAAGTCTAACATGATCAAAGGGGAACCACTCTTGACTGATGAATTATTTATTTATTTTCCCATTAAACTAACCCTAACCCCTAGTAGATCAATAAATAAATAAATAATTTATCAGTCAAGAGTGGTTCCCCTTTGATCATGTTAGACTTCTAGGAAATAACCCTTTTTCTTGTGTTAGTATTTTGAGAAAGAGCAGATCCGATTCTAATAATATTAGCATTAAAAACCTGTGAATCTTTTATTTGTTCAACCTTGAAGATGGCACTTTATGTGAAATATCAGCCAAGTTGGAATTCTATCTTCATTTGTTTGTATTTCAAATTCTTTTCTTTTTTTTTTTCTTTTGAGTTGTTTCATCTTGATTCACTCAGACAATCTCTCATTTGTCATTTCAGTTGATGAATCGTGATTCACAATTAACTGAAATTAAAAAAAGTGCAGATTCAATTCAAAAGGAAAGTTATCAACAAGAGCAAATTCAAGATCGACTTCGACATTATGAAGCTCAGGCTCAATTAGTTGAAACTTTACAACGGGAACTCACGGCTTCTCAGGTAAACATTTTTCTTTTATAAAACTCTCAAATGTATTTTTTAAAGACTTATAGTCAAGTCATGTTGAAAGCATCAGTTCCTGCTAGATCACCAAAGTTAAACAATGATGGGACTGTTTAATACTTAGACCATTTAAGAAACAGTAGGTACTGTAAGAAATCAAATATCAAAAATGAATTGATTCGGCATTAAGTAACCCAAAAAGAATTGATATGCTGTAAAACAAAATAGCAAAAAAAAAACTTAAAGAATACATGCTGTTCCATCCTGAATGACAATGCTGCTTTCTCCCTAAATGTGTGAATTGTGTTTTGATGAACAGTTTCAGCAATCGTCATATTTAAGAAAAGTAAGGTGGTCCATAAGAGGTTATGTTATGTTTAGGTAAAGCTAGCGTTCTTACAAAGGGATTATAGTAATTTTCACCTTTAGTTGTTAAAATTCCTAGCATAAAATTGTGCGTGCACATTATCTGAAATGAACTTAATTGTTATTAAGAACACATTTTATGATATTTTTGTGTTAAAGCCTGCAGTTGTATTGTTTTCGAAACAGTTTCTAAGATTTGCTTATTTCAAACAGAGACTTTCAAAATAGCTACCGTCTTAGTTCAAAGTGAAAGTCAAAGGAGGTTACACTAATTGCCTTATTTGCTAGGAATTTTGACAATAAAAGGTGAAAATTACTGACAATTTTAAGGGTTGTATCCTAATAAAAAAAAGAAAAAAAAGGATGACTAAGGAGGTAACTTATAAGGAATCTAATACTAATATGTGGAATTTGTATTTGAGCCCAGAATTTATTAAAATTCTAACTTTGCTTTCATCTGAATTCCCCCCCATTCACTTTAAAAAAATAGTTTTTGTCTCTTTTTCTTCAAAATTTGGATAAAAATTAAAAACCAGATTAAATCTAGTCTGTGGATTGGCCTATTTTCAGTATCAGCCAAACAGCAAGGGAGTCTATCTCCTTTTTCACTAAAGCTAGAGCAGGAAGATTGTTTTTGCTTAGGTAGTGTGCCAAACCTACCATCAGCTCTCAGATGCTTTACCACACAGATTAGATTACCAAGCTGTGCTACTAGGGACTGGTATTGAACTCTTAATCTTACAATTCTTAAGTGACTGCTCTAATAACTGAGCTAAACCAATTGCTGGCATTATGAATTATTATTATCTGTTTGTTTTTTGTATTTCAGGATATGATGGAAGCACTCACTGCTCAAAATTCTGAGCTTAGGAATATGTTGGTAAAATCTCAAGAGAATAAAGATATCTACGATACATCTAATACTGATGAAAGAGACTGCCTTGTAAGTATTGGATTTTATACACACACACACACACACACACACACACACACACAGATATATAAAGAGAAGAAGGTCCGCAAAATGTATACATTTTGCGTACCTTCTCTTTTTTATAAAATATTACATTTTCTCCCATTGGAACCAGAACAACATTATATATATATATATATATATATATATATATATATATATATACACACACACACACACACACACACAAGGTGTGTCAAAAAAGTATTGAGATTTGTACTTTTTGACACACCTTGTATTCTGAAAAAAAAAATTCCATTCATTCTTAATTTCTATCTTGGTAAATACAGCTTCAATCTTGATACATTTTTGACACACCTTGTACATACATACACACACATATATATATATATACCTTATGAAATCAGTTTGTTTCTTACCCACCATGCCTCTTCTGTTGTCATCATGTTGTACTTATTTTCTGTCTCTCTCCCCCCATTGATATTCCAGATGGACTCTCTTCAAGCAACAATCCGTCAATTAGAGGCGGAACGGAATCAACTAATGGATAGTCTTAAAGAACAACGGAATTTGTCTGATGACCTGAGTGTCAAAGTGTCAGATTTACAGGAACAAGTCTCCATGTCGAGTGAGTAAAACTTGGTTTGCATTGACAATTTACAATTAAAAACCCTCTGATCTTTGGTTATTATCCACTTTTAAGAAAATTATCTGAACCAGACAACAATTTGATGGAAGTTTCTCTTATCTTTTTGCCCACCCCTGATAATTCCGCTTTTTATCACCCCCCTCACTAAAGAAAAAATAAAGTAGGTCTATTTTTCTATCTTCCAGTTATATTAAATTAAGTAAAATAATAGTTTTAGATTTCTTGATGGCCATAACATTTTGTCCAAGGATGATCTTCCCTATTTTATGCCAAATACTCCTTCATTGCCATTACTTCCAGGTCCACTCTAAACTGGTGTTGTACCTATAAGGGTTCCACTTAAGGGTCAAATAGATCTAATAGTATTTGGTAATTTGCTTGAAGCATTGTTAAGTATGTTATTATTTATTTATGTTAGGAAAACAATTACAATGCGTATAAAATAAAATAATGTTCAGTCTTATTGATTTCAAAGTAACTTTATCATCAGAGACATTTTCAAATAGATCTGTTTGAATATTTGTATTTGATTGGACCTTCTGCAAAAAAAAAAAAAAAAAAGAAGCTCTTTTAAACAACTACAGAAAAAATATAAAATATGAATGTACAATAAACAGGATTCTCTAACCTGTAATAAATAATATTGATAATAATAATAGATAATATGAAATAACCCTAGATGGGTTGACATGCCATTAAATATGCTTAATAAGTGAGCTTTGGATTGGTTTCTTTATTTAATGGCATATCAACCTTTCTGGGTTTATTTAATTCTCAAGACATCTTTGTAGAAGAACAGTAAGGTACTATTAACCCGTAGCTGGGGGATTGGGGGGGTATACATTCACCAAAGGTTATTAATCCAAAAGTAAATGTAATCATCCACTCTCTCCACTCTCCTCCACCCCCTCTCGCCTTCTCTCCTCCACCCCCTCTTCGCTCTCTCTCTCCACCCCCCTCTCGCTCTCTCCTCCACCCCCCTCTCGCTCTCTCCTCTCTCCTCCACCCCCCCCCTCTCGCTCTCTCCTCCACCCCCCTCTCGCTCTCTCCTCCACCCCTCTCGCTCTCTCCTCCACCTACTCTCTCTCGCTCTCTCCTCCACCCACCTTCGCTCTCTCCTCCACCCACCTCTCGCTCTCTCCTCACCACCTCTCGCTCTCTCCTCCACCCACCTCTCGCTCTCTTCCCACAAATAAAGTCAATAACTGCTCAGTGGCCAAGCTAGTTGCATATTGCACAATCATGACAATGGTCGTCATTTAAGCCCCCTCCCCCTTTTTTAAAAGTCTCTCCACTCCCCTCTTATTATGACTTGATCTCTTGTCAACAGGATCCCCTCCCCTTTTCTCTCTCTTAATTTTTCTGATTTGTTCAGATTTTCTCTGATATTTTTTTATTGTTGTGAATTAAAAATCATTTTTCCATTTTTTAAAATTTCTTAACAGCTAAACCCGATGAAAATATTGTGAGTCGTGTAGAATTTGAGAAATTAAAAAGTACAATGGATATGATTCAGGTAAATATTGAAATGCCTTTCCATTTGAATTTTGCTTTTATTTATACTAGCAAATATATATGCCCTCCACTGGGTACAAGTATTTCAGTTTTAATGTAAATAAAGTATCATATCAAATTAGAAAGACTAACAAAACTAAATAAGAATGCATATAAAGACGTGACACTTGTTTAATTCATTTTAATTAGTTTCTATATAAAATTATATTGATTTTAATGTTTTGGAATGCAACAATATTAGAAACAATAACATCAAGTAATTATTTATTAAACCCACTTTTGATAAAACCAGTATTCAAATTATTCACCTCCTTATTACTATGTAAACCTTTATTTGTTAATGATACGTTGCAGGATTTTAAATGCATGGGATGTTTTAAGATAAATCTAACTCAACTAGACTTTAATAAAGACATTGTTAATAAATAAGATGCTAATTAAGGTTAAATAATGATTACTTAATAATTATTGAGAATATAACATAAATAACTAAGAGAATTGTGACATCAGTGATGGCATAGTTTTAGTTACACACATAATCTCCATTATAATAAGATATTAGATAAATGAAATTAACTCTTAACATCCTGTTGAAAATTTTCTAAAAATGCCCTTTTCACTTAAAGTTACCTGTTATTTTCCTTATATCAAAGAGTTTTAAATATCTTTAATATTACATCTAAACAAAGGCTATCATTTCGGGGTACATTAGGAAAATGAATGTGACTTCCACCCGGATGGAATGAGGTGGTATTGGATGTTAAGAGTTAAAGATATTATTTTCTAATTGAATCTGTCAATATCTTTTATGTTTGGCTGTTATTTAATTGTGTTTATTGTGATTCCGTTTTTAGGAAAAATACACTTTAGCAATGAGAGACAAAGCTGATTTGTCAGACAAGGCTGAACAACTTGAACATTTGGTGTTACAACTTCAAGGAGAAACAGATACGATAGGTGAGAATCATTTCGTTGAGATTTTTCTATTTATTTTCTCAATTTGAAAACAATCACAGAAACTATTTCAGGTAACAATTTATATACTCGAGCCAAACATGTATATAACATGATATCTCATGGTGCAGTCAGTGTATTCTAAATCCTCAACTGACAGGGTAACCAAATAAAAAGTGGAAGGAAGTGAAATAGTGAGGAAAGGAAAAAATAAGGAAGGAAGCAAAGAAAGAAAGAAGAAAAATATTCAGTTGTCATATAACATCTGAAAGACTGGATAGAATCACTCATATGGTTGGTTATTTTGTTTAATGGCATATCAACCATTGTGGGCTATTTAATGTCAGATCTTGTTTTTTGTTTATATAATTTCAGTATTTGTCTGAATTTTTGAGATGTGGCTTGATGTGTATAATTTTGATTTTTTGGATTGTTATTTTTAACAATAAAATTACATTTATTACAATATATAAAAACACAATGTTTTGGACGCTGTATTCTACGGCCTTCTTTGGATAGACAGGGAGCACCTGAGGAAGGCCGGAGGATACAGCAGCTGAAACGTTGTTTTTTTACATACCTCTATAAAGATGAGGGCAACAGTCTGAAAAATTATATACAATTTCATGATTAAATAAGCAAGAATAATTTTTGGGTTATTTCCTATAAGTCTAACGTAAACAAAGGGGAATCACTCTTGACTGATAAATTAATAAATAAATAATTTATCTGTCAAGAGTGGTTCCCTTTGTTTATGTTAGACTTATAAGAAATAACCAATTTTTGTTTGGCTCAACATGACTTAATTATATAGGTACTAGGGCTAAACATGACCAGGATTGGACCTCTCCGACCACCTGTCTAACCCAAGTAAGGAACGAAGTGGAGTGTTGCAGGTTACATGACCATTTAGTAACTGTGTTATGTACTGCTCTTCCACTAGGATCTCTTCCTCAGGCATTGTTTTTTGTTTGTATGTAAAAGTTTGAATTCTAGAAAAGAATGTTATGCAAAACTTCAAATTTTGATGTTGTGACTTTGTTTTTCTTACAGGAGAATACATTTCTCTCTATCATCACCAAAGAGCCTTATTACAACAACGGGATTTTCAAAAGAATGATTATATTTCAAGACTTGCCAAAGACAGAGAAGATTTACAGGTTTGTTCATCTATTTGGTTTCCCCTTGAAAAATTAATTTTTTTTCCGATAAGTTAATTGATTTTTTTTCTCTTCATTAAAAAAAAAAAGAGTGGTTGATCCTGAAAAACGAGATCAAATCTGTTACCACTTAAAAAAAAAATGTTCCTGTTGAAAAGACACAAAAAAGAAAAAAAATCTATTATCCACTTGAAATTTTAAAATACATTATGGTTAATTTTGATCAAAGATATTTTATAATTTTTTAATCTTTTCTGTGAAGCATTGTCAATCATCATCATCATCATCATCAATTTTAACTAGTGAGTTGTGATAAAAAAAAAACTTGAATTAAAAAATGAAAGAACATACTAGACGAAATTAGTAATGATTGACAATATTCTATGAAAAGAAAAAAAGTTTCTATTAATATGAATAAAAAAAACAACAGTCAAAAGATGAAAGACTAAGCAAGGGATGAGTTATAGGTGAATGGTAATTGTGTTGACCAGCCAGATTAACTGAAGAAAAACCAAAGGTTTAACCAAGTTATCTCCCTTGCATTGAAACTTGAAGTGCTGTACATAAGACGTTTTCCTTTTGACACGTTTTTGATGCATTTTTTCTTGTTAATGAAAATTTCTTATTGCATTCGGGCTAAAATTAATTACGAAAATCCTATCACACATTTTGAACCCCCCTCCCCTCGTCCAGCCTCAAGTTGGTGAAATTGTTTTCACACATGACTGGTTTTGATATAAGTAGTAAAGTCTGCAGAGTGACCTATTGACACTGTGGGAGTCTATCCCCTTTTCGCTTTCACTTGGATCAGTGTGATTGTATTTTGATGAGGTGGAGTGCCGCACTGACCGTCAGCTCCCAGTTACTTTACCCCACAGATCTGATTACTGCAGCTGTGCTACTCATGCACAGAGTTGGTAGGGACTATTATCAAACCTTCCAATTCCTAGACGAATGCTTTACCAACTGAACTAAACCATCCCCCCCCTCCCCTCTATGAAATTGTTTAAGTTTTATTTATTTATTTTATGTTTATTTGTTGTTGTTGTTGTGATAATGTTTTGTTGTGTTTTTTTTTTTCAGGGCAATGTCTAAGTTACAAGGTCTTGTGGTGCAGATGCTTAGTGAACGAGGTGTTGACGCTAAGAGTCTGATTGCTCAGGCAGACATATATAACGCTTATCACAATTGTAATGAAAAAATGGATGGACAGAAAAATTTGCCTCATCCAATGATTAATGGAGATGGAAAATACCCAGAAGGTGCGTTGTTGTTGTTGTTGTGGAGGAGGATCTTTCTTCTGCTAATCTATTCATATCTCTCACTCTCTTTCACTCTCACTCTCTTTCACTCTCACTCTCTCTCTCCACACACATTCAGATTTTAACTATATCATAAGAGGGTGGAGCTTTGTTAAAATGGGGAAAGTCAGCTGTTAAACAAACAAAAAAAGGTTATTTCCTATAAGGGGAACCACTCTTGACTGATAAATGATTTATTTTCCCATTAAACTAACCCTAAACCCAACCCTAACTTCTTTTTTCCTAGTAGATCCATAAATAAATAAATAATTTATCAGTCAAGAGTGGTTCCCCTTTCATCATATTAGACTTATAGGAAATAAAAAAAAAAAAAAATATTTGATAGACATTTTGTTGGTTAAAAAAATGAATTAAAGGTAAAATATGACAGTACTACCTTGACTTACGAGTTTAATTCATTCCACTCATAACTCTATTTTCTTGAATATCAAATCAATTTTCCCCATTGAAATGAATTGAATTAATTCATTCCGTCCCCACCCACCCAAACACTTAAAAAAAAATTTAAAATAAGAAAAATAACACTGTGTTGTATAAAAAAAAGTCAAGTCATCAGGGCAGCCTAAAGTTGGTATCAGCCAAACAGCGAGGGAGTCTATCCCCTTTTCACTAGTGCTAGACCAAGGAGATTGTTTTAGTATCTGAGGTGGAGCGCAACACCTACCATCAGTTCCTCACTTTACCGCAGAGATCCCTGTGCTACTCATACGCTAAGTTGGCGAGGGTCGGTATCGAACTAGGAACCTTGTAGTTTCTAGACGAGCACTATAAAAACATAATAAAATAGAATGCGATAAATTATGTGCTGTAATATGTTTTAATGTTTATTTTTTTTTTTTACAAATGATATTTTTCTTTGGTGTAATAAGTTTGGAAATTTAAATGTTTTTAATGTAATTATTGATTAACATAAATTTTAATTCTCATTATAAAGCAAAAAATTGACTGAGTGACAACTCGTAATTCTGAAATACTCATAAGTTAGGGCACTTATAAGTATGGAGGCGCGTGGTCTAATGGTTAGAGTCGTAGGAAATGGACTCGTCAATGTGAGTTCAATTCCTGGACGGAACTGTTGGCATTTCACATGGCGCTAATACCCTTGGGAAAGGTATGAATCCAATTCTCCATCCAGCTATGGGTAAATAGCAGGGCAGACTGGACTCTTTAACCATGGCTAGGTAACCAGTCTAGGAGAAGGAAAACTCTGAATTCAAACCTGTTAAACTCCGCTTAAGAAATTGACCTTGTGTCGCATCCTGCTTGTGCGGAGGGGTGGGTAAATATATATAAGTAAAAGTACAACATTGTATTTTGTAATGAATTTCATTTAAGATAAGAGATTATTTTAATTCTTTAATTTTGTTACAACTGATGCCATTTTGTCTACTTAGTTGTGTTTAAGTTTTTCTTTTTATTCAGCTATTTGACTGAATACTTTTTTCAAAAAATGAAAGCTCATGTGTGGCCAGTGCAAAAAGCACATGGTCTTATTAGTATTCCTCTTTAAGTGCGTCTTAGGCAACGAGCAGTAAACTCAACCTGGTTAAATCGGACTTAACGGACCTAAATTCCACTATCATATGTCACCCTGCCGAAAGAAAGAAAAAATACCAAAAATCAGGGAATTAACCAAATTTAATAATTTTCAGTGTTGGTATATCGATGAATAAAAGGTATAATGCACCAGTTATTTTATTTTAAAACTTTTACATTTTTTCAGGTTAGTTAACTTTGAACCATGTATCTTTAAGAATCTGTGTTATTCCTCAAAGATACATGGTTCAAAGTTAATTGACCTGAAAAAATGTAAAAAAATTTTATTAAAATAACTGGTGCATTATATCTTTTATTCATTAATATATCAAAACTGAAAATTTAATTAAATTCGGTTTATTCCCTGATATTTGGTATTTTTTTTTCTTTTTGGCTGGGTGACATATGATAGTGGAATTTAGGTTCGTTAAGTTCGATTTAAGTAAATGTTGTCTGTTAGAAAGGTCCTGTGGGATCACAGAATTAAGTCTTCAAGATTTTCTGATTGTGTATGTGTTTGTAAAATCTGATTTCTGAATTATCTATTAATTTTTTTCCTTTTCTCCTCTTCTTCTTCAGACTGGCCTGATTACAGTAGTTCCAACTCGACTGAAAGTGTTGTGGAAACAATTATTGGTGGAGAGGCATTTGAAGGAGATACAGAAATGGCAACTGATGTATCTACTGCTCAACCACAGTCAGACACCAGTATGCCTCCTCCTCCTCCACACGTCTACGATGTAAATGAAATGCCAATCCAAATGGAAAACAGTCAAACGGCTAAAAAGATAATGGATTTGTTTTCTGAAATTGACAGCAACTTGTGTGATACGGTTCCATTTAATCGTAAGTTCCTGCCATGCAAATATTGTAAAGGAAGCGTGCAGGACTTGTAGGGGTCGGAAAAAAAAGGGTAGGGTGGGTGGGGATATAAAAAAAAAGGTTCCTATTTATAGATGTATATTATATATGCATATCTCATAAACACCAGCCATTATCAAAAAAAGAAAGAAAAGAAAAAGAGAAACTCTAATCATTTCATATGCAAATTTTTATGACAATTTGTTGGCAATAAAATGTTAATAAACTGTAATCCTTTTTTTTTTTTTTTTTCTGCTCTTAGTGTTTGAACATTGACCAGAGGATTTGGCTGACTCCACCCCCATTCCCTCTCCAACACCTCCACTCCCCTTACCCATGATACCTCTCCCCTTCCTGTTTCTGCCCCACCTCCCTCCACCCCACTTTTTATCTGATAAATTTTGATTTGGTTGAAATGATGATAAAAAAAACATCCCTTCAAGAATTGTGTTCATTAAGAAGAGCAGCAAATATTCATAAAAAAAGTAAAGCGCAGTTTCCGTTACGGCAAATTTGGGACAACTTATTTTTTATTTTCTTGCACTTAACAAGGTTGATGAATCCACGTTGGATAAAAAAAACATCTTTTATTTTCTTTTTCTTTTTTTTCTTGTGGAAAGTCGAATCTAAAATCTGCTGCAATTTTTAGTTGTTAAGAAAAATTAATAATTTTACTGTGATACAAAATTTTGATTTCTTTTCATTTTCTTCTTCCTTAATTGTTTTTTGTTTCTTTCTTTTTTTAAAAAACAAAACAACTACCCCCCCCCTCCCAATTGATAATGGAAATTCGGTTATTTCCTATAACTCCAACCTAAAAAAGGGGAACCACTCTGAATGAATTTTATCTGTTTATTCATCTACCCATTATTTTCCCATTAAACTAACCCTAAACCCAACCCTAACCCCGTCTTCTTTTTTCCTAGTAGATCAATAAATAAATAATTTATCAGTCAATCAGAGTGGTTCCCCTTTTTTAGGTTGGAGTTATAGGAAATAACCAGAAATTCTTATGTGAATTTTGGTTAAAGCTGCCATTTTGTTTGTTGCTTTGTCTAAATGTAATTTGGAAATCTTTGAATGTCCATGTTGGTTGGAAGATGAAAAAAAATCTCCTTTGAAATCAAAAGATTCTCAGTGCCTTGAAAGCTTTGACCAAATTCCTTAAATGGAGAATGGTTAGGGATAAAAACAAATCTTAAAAGTATATAAAAACAAAACCCAAACAAAACATGATAATATGATCAGCAATTGTGTGTCCTCGTACAATTGTATGAAAACAATAAAGCACTAACTTATAATTATGATATTTTCCAAAACAACCTTTACACAATCCTACACTACAGCTAGGGGGAGGGCCTTCTAGCAATGTTTTCTATACATTAACATTATACCACAAAAATGTCACTCTGCCTGTGTAACCGGTAGCAACAAAAAAAAAAAACATCTTAAAATCTTCTAAAAGGGATCTCTTTAAAACAGATAAAACCAAACAAACAAATTGGATCAAGTAATGTTATTGTTAATGATTTCTTATTGGTAAAAAGAATAAATGCAATTTCAATTAACCCTTTTGCAAGCATACAATCCTTTTTTTCTTATCCTTGTTGAGTTGGGGGCAAATTATTTTCAGAAAATTTACGAATTTGAGACTGTTTAAACAATACAATTATTCATATAAAAAAAAAAAACTCCAGTCGTGCTATTATATTCAATTTCAAACTAATACCCTTAGGTAAGGTATGAACCCTCATCCACCGGTATGGGTTAAATATTAGCACTGCTGTTCTTCTACAAGGATAGCTTTGGCATTAAATAGCCCATTATGGTTGATATACCATTAAAACAAATAAAAAACCTGATCAACAATTGTGTCCTCGTACAATTGCATGAAAACAATAAAGCACTAACTTATAATTATGATATTTTGCAAAACAAACTCACACAATCCTACACTACAGCTAGGGGAGGCCTTCTAGCAAATTTTCTATACATTAACATTGTACCACAAAATGACAAAAATATCACTTTACCTGTGTAACGTTGGCAAAAATGTCACTTTGCTGTAAAAGGGTTAATATTATTTGGGGTGCCAATTCTAAAACTTGTTCACTAATTTTTTGTAATCATTTTCCTGTTTTTTTTTGTTTTGTTTTTCATGTTGATTTTTCAAAACAACATTTTGCCAACTGATAAGAAAATTGTTTTTTTTTTTTTTTTCTTTTTTTTCTTTTTTTTTTTTCTTTTTTTTTTTCTTTCTTTTTTTTTTTTTCAAAGAAAGCAATTGTCAATCGTTAATAATTAATGTCTTTTTTTTCTGCTTGACATCTGCTGATTAAATAAAGAAATATTCAATAAAAAAAAATTAAAAATCAAATCAAATGTCTATTTGTAGGTTCGATTAATATAGCCTCTTCATTAAAGTCAGAGATTTGTGTCTGTGTGTTCGTTCCTGTATTCTTTAAGTTGATGTGTATTTATTGTCTTATTTGTATTGAAAGACTTGCCTAACGTCTATATTCGTGTTTCTCTACTTAAAATTCTCTAATTATTTTGAATAAAATAAACTATGTTTCCACTCAACTAACAATTAAGAATTAAAAGTCCTTTAACTTAAGAATTATTTGTCTGTATTTTTTTTAATATCATTACTACTAATTCAAGGCACCCCTAGCAGCATTAAATGCCACCAGACTTATTGACAGATATTGGCTAGATCTAAATTTATAGTAAATTCTATTAAATGATAGACATATAAAAAATAAAATAAACTGAGTTTATTGAAGAATGGAAGAAAAATTACCTATTCTAAAATGGAAATTTCAAGATATGTTGTAATGAACGCTATTACTTCCCCCCCCAACCATTTTCATCTGATTTGGAATTTAAAATGAGAAGGTCCCAAAATGTATTAATTGTATCTTCTGATTTCCTGTTGAGAATATTCTGTGAGCTGTAGCCATGGTAATGATATTAAAGCTCTGAAACCACGTCTGATGATGACTTTAGTCTAAGGCAAACAGGGAACACCTGATGAAGGTCAGAGGATACAGTCGCCTAAAAATTGTGTTTATACATGCCACAATAGAGATGAGGACAACAGTCTGAAACATCAAAATTATTAACTTAAGAATTGTCATCGTCATGATGATGATGATGATGATGATGACATTATTTCTCTTCTTAATTAATAAGTGGATTAGAAAAAACTAGTTATTTCCTATAACTCCAACATAAACTAATAAATTATTTATTTTCCCATTAAACTAACCCTAAACCATCTTTTTTCCTAGTAGATCAATAAATAAATAAATAAATTTATCAGTCAAGAGTGGTTCCCCTTTGTTTATGTTGGAGTTATAGGAAATAACCCAAACTGTTTCTGAGCAATTGACACATTTTCCCTTTTTATTTGGCAAAATATTGCTCTGTTGTTTAGTGACTTTTGGTGACTTCTCTGATTTTAACCCTTTGATGAATACTAAACAATGTGGTAAAGTTACCCAAACCCTATTTTCCAAATGGTTGGGGGGGGGGGTAAAGAAATATTTTGGTTATTTCTTATAAGTCTGATATGATCAAAGGGGAACCACTCTTGACTGATAAATTATTTATTTTCCCATTATACATACCCTAACCCTAACTTCTTTTTTCCTAGTAGATCAATAAATAAATAATTTATTAGCCAAGAGTGGTTCCCCTTTCATCATGTTAGACTTATAGGAAATAACCAATATTTTAGTAAACCAGTCAAAGCCTGGCCCCATTTACCAAAATCTTTCTTCATTCCCCCAATTTGCACCTGCATCAGAAAAATAAGGTCTAAAAAGAAAAAAACTTTGACTTCTGTTTAGTTTTAACGCTCTTTTAATCTGTTGATGAAATGTTTTAGTTTGATGTTTGTTAAAGGAAGAGGAAAAAAAAAACCCAAAAAGCAACATGAAAACTGGAAGAGGAAAATCAACCAGAAAAAGAGGATTTTACATTTCACATGTTCCTTAAAAGTAAATCTCACAGAGTAGCAATTTGTAAGCTTGTTAAGTGTGATCTCTTAATGTGATGGCCTTGTGCCCGACAAACAATGTAAATTGTTGGAATCAATTTTGAAACTAAAATTTGATTAGATGTGGCGATTTACCTGCGATTGAATTTTTTTTTTTTTTTTTTTTTTTTTTTTTAAACTTCTTTGAATTTTGTGAATCACAAATTTCTTGTGAGATTTAATGATTGGAAGGTTAAAAAAAAAAAAAAAAAAAAAAAATCACCTCCCACTCCCCAGAGCAAATAACTCGTGTTGATTTCTGCTCTACCAAAATTTAAAAGAAGCCAAGGAAATTATGGCAGATGAGGGTTTTTTTTTTTTTTTTGTTGTAACTAATAAATAACAAGGAATAAAAATTCAGGGTCATTGAGTTCAAATCTTGATGTAAGCAGTGTTTTTTTTTTTTTTTTTTTTGTTCCCCTCCCCTTAATCCTGTTAATATCCTGTGTGTGTGTCTCTCTTTGTATTGTTAAAATGTTCTTAATGAATTTTTGGATAATTTTTACAGCACCCTCACCCACACATACACCCACAGAATGTTCATCCTTTCTGTATATGTGTGTGTGGGGGGTAGGGATATATGTATGAGGGCTAAGTAAATATTTGAATGTTAATCTGAATTTTTGTTGTATATATGTACATCATATTTTTTTTTCTCCACAAATTGAAATAAATTCATTTCTTGAAAATTTTCATTAAAAAGCAAAAGAAGAATTTGATCTTATTTTGAAAATTTAACCAAAAATTCAACAGAATTTCTTAAATTCTGAGGAGTTTTTTGAACTTGGTAATGTCAGTCATGTCATCAGGAACTTAAGTTCCTTGTAGGGTCATCCAAGGCAGATACGGTTGGCACCCAGTGATATTAGGGCCATAGCCCGGCCAAACAGGCTCTGGTGAAAATTCAAAGGGTGTCTTCATCATCAGGAATCAACGGCTTTTGGCATATACAGATTTGAGAAAATCTGCGGCAAACAAGGGCCTCTCCTTCCTCTGACCAAGATATGCATGTGGGGTTTGGGGATGGCTTATGTATTTCCTATTCCCTTGTTATCCCTTCCATGTTAGTTTGAGCCGGCTCAACTTACCTACAGTGAATGTCGTCACTAACAAAACAAAACAAAACAACACAACTTTGTTTTTTCCCCACAATTTAGTCTATTTTAATTTTTACCTTCAGCCTTGAAAGAAACAATAATCGGTTATTTCCCATAAGTCTAACATGATCAAAGGGGAACCACTTGACTGATAAATTATTTATTTATTTATTGATCTACTAGGAAAAAAGAAGTTAGGGTTAGTTTAATGGGAAAATAAATAATTTATCAGTTAAGAGTGGTTCCCCTTTTGATCATGTTAGACTTATAGGAAATAACCCCAAAATCTTTTGAATTTTTTGGGCCTTGGACATTTCTTAATCTCTGTGTCCATTCTTGTTCTTATAGATTAACACAATGACTTAGTATATTTTAGATGTCTTTATTTCAAAACTGAAGTTTCCAAATATAACCACCACACATGGAGAGAGGGAGACCCATTTTCATGACTGTTCACCACATCAACTGGGACGACTCTGATTCTCTAACCTATTCTTATATGATACCAACAATAGCCAACTCTGCCAACTTATGTGGCACTCAGTGAGACTCTAACTCACTAGCAATAGTCTGCTAGAACTTGATTCAGTGCAATCACAACAGTAGGCTTTAGAGACTGGCATGGATAGGGGGGAGGGTGCAGAATCTAAAGTTTTATTGCAATAATCTCCAGTTAGTCAACATTTAAGGCCAAAAAAAAGGCTGAATTTGTCTGTATTTTTGAGATGAAGCTTGATGTGAATAATTTTGATTTTTCAGACTGTTGTCCTTATCTTTATTGTGGTATGTATAAACACAACCTTTTTTTTCCTTCCTTAGATGTTCCCTGTGTACTAATGAGATCTTCATAGTTATTCGACGCATGTTTGATCAACAGTCAAACTATTAACAATGATTTCTCAGGTTGGATCATTGGATCACTCAGATACACAGGAAACATCTGAGGAAGGCCAGAGGATACAGCAGCTGAAATGTGTTTATACATAATACCACAATAAAGATGAGGACAACAGTCTGAAAAATCAAAATTATTCACATCAAGCCTGTTATATATCCTACCTATGAACATTAATGCATATGTCTCAATCCTCATAAATGCAGAAGTTTTATGTTGACTGGGTAGTCTGATACCACTGGCAGTGGTTTACCTTTCTTCAAATACAACAGGAAGGCCAGAGGATACAGCAGCTAAAACATTGTGTTTATACATACCACAATAAAGATGAGGACAACAGTCTGGTATCACTTGACACATGCTCTCTCTCTCTCTCTCTCTCTCTCTTCATCCTCCTCTTTCTTCATCCTCCTCTCTCTTCATCTTCCTCTCTTCATCTTCCTCTCTCTTCATCTTCCTCTCTCTACATCTTCCTCTCTTCAACCTGATTTAAAGCTGTACAAAGCTATGGTGCGGCTACACTTGGAATTTGCTTCACCAGTCTAGAACCCCTATCTCGCTCAGAACATTAATCTCCTAGAATCTGTACAGAGACGTGCAACCAAACAAATACCCTCCATCAGGTATCTGCCATACTCTGAACGTCTTGCTGCCCTGGGAATGGATTCGTTGAACTCTGGCGTCTGGAAACTGAACATTTTTTCATACTCAGAATTGCCGAGGCATGGAATAAGCTGCCTGCGTCAGTTGTAGGCTGCCGAAACATTGCATCTTTCAAAGCCTCCATGCTTACTGTAGTCCTCCAACACTATACCTGATACCCCTCTCCACACATATATGCACACACACACATGTATATTATTAGTGTAAACTGTTCATGTTCCTGACACTAATACATTATTATGTGTACTAGACATGCGACTTTGATGAGTTGTTGTGCACCTGAGCACTGTACATAATAAATTTCATTATTATATGTCAACATGAGAACAAATAAATCAAAAACTCTTGATTTGTCAAAAAGCAATTGGGAAGGGAAAAAAATAAAGGTTATTTCCTATAAGTCTAACATAAACAAAGGGAAACCACTCTTGACTGATAAATTATCTATTTTCCCATTAAGCAAACCATAACCCTAACCCCGTCTTCTTTTTTCCTAGTCGATCAATAAATAATTTATCAGTCAAGAGTGGTCCCCCTTTGTTTATGTTAGACTCATAGGAAATAACCAAAATAAGAAGGGCCTGGTTAGCTCAGTCGGTAGAGCGTTTGGTTAGAAACCACAAGGTTCCTAGTTCGATACCGTCTCTCCCCAACTCAGCGTATGAGTAGCACAGGGATCTGTGTGGTAAAGTAAGGAGCTGATGGTAGGTGTGGTGCTCAACTTCAGATGCTAAAATAATCTTCTTGGTCTAGCGCTAGTGAAAAGAGGATAGACTCCCTCGCTGTCTGCCTGATACTGACAGAGGATTCCTTGGGGTGGGGTGGTTAAAGTGCTAGACTGCAACATCATAGTGAGTTCAAACTCCTGTTGCGTTATTATGTTCACTTCCAGACTAATTCTCCTGGGGAAAGCTATAAAACCCTCTCATTACACCAGCTATGGTACCTCTACTGTTTTTCTACAAGGATGACTTTGGCATTAAATAACCCACAAAGGTTAATATGTCATTAAACAAAGAAACCAAAAACGAAACCTATACCCATTTAGTTGTTTTACCGGCACCACTAGAATCTATCCATTAATTCCAATTCATACTCCGCCCTGTCGGATGGGGCGTTAGAATGCAACTACTGCACCTCTGCAGAGGGGTGGCGACTTGTGATGCTTAAGGATAGAACCCAGGTGGCTGAGCAGTCCATGACTTGCAATATTCCACTTTAGGCTTTTCTTGGGCTAGACGGGCGGTCGGAGAGGCCCCCTCCGATCAATCGGCTGGCCACATCAAGCCCTAGCACCTATATGATTGCCCCAACCCTATTGCCCTTATGGCAAGCCCCAACCCTTTTTATCATATGGGTGCTAGAAGGCGGTGGCTGAGGGTCTACATGTCCTGGGAATGATGTTAAACTCTATCTGATGGTGAGGTTCCAGTTCTGGAGTTTTGGGGAATGTGGAGCACCCCTTCATCACCATTGCTCCCTGGTCCACTCTGACCCGGAGTGGTAGTACCTGTTAGGGTCCCATCTATGGGTTGAATAGAAAAACATGAGTTGATAAACGAAATTGTATTATGCATTAAGAATGAATTTATTTCACAACTTTGTCGGCAATAAATGACCCACCGAGGTTGATATGTCGTAAAACAAAACAAAACAAATCAAACCATCTACTGTTTTTCTACAAGGATGACTTTGGCATTGAATAACCCACAAAGGTTAATATGTCATTAAACAAAGAAACCAAAAAAGAAACCAAACCTATACCCATTTAGTTGTTGTTTTACCAGCACCACTAGAATCTATCCATTAATTCCAATTCATTCTTATAAAAAACAAACAATCTAAAAAATCTTGAAGGAGTGTGTGTGTGTGTGGAGGGGGGGGGCTCTTTTAAAGTTTTACCTGAAAATTAACCTGTAAAGAAATATGCAACCATCTTGGTCAAAAATACTTACAAGAAAAAAATCCCAGATTTACATGAAGCAAACAATATTGTATTCTGGTCTCTGTCAAGGTTGATAATAGCTGTAACAGCTTTTTAGTTTGTTCTACCTGGATATTATGTTGGACCAAATACTCATTTATTTTCTTGTGTCTTTTGTCAAGATATCTAATGATAGTGCAAAATACAGGGACAGGTGGATTCATGCCTTTTCATTGACAGACTCAGCTGAAATTCATTTCATTTTTTGTAGTAATAATCAATTTCCTGCCATTTTGTTTGGGTAATTTTCACCTTTAGTTGTCAAAATTCCTAGCAAATAAGGCAATTGGAGTAACCTCCCTTGACTTTCACTTTGAACTAAGCCGGTAGCTATTTTGAAAGTCTCCGTGCGAAATAAACAAATCTTAGAAACTTTTTCGAAAATAATACAACTGCATGCTTTAAATATCATAAAATGTGTTCTTAATAACAATTAAGTTCATTTCAGATAATTTTATGCTAGGAATTTAGCCAACTGACTTTCATTTTGAAACAAGACGGTAGCCATTTTGAATGTGTCTGTGCGAAATATACAAATTTTAGAATCGTTTCGAAAACAATACAACTGCATGCTTTAACACAAAAATATCATAAAATGTGTTCTTAATAATAATTAAGTTCATTTCAGATAATGCGCACACACAATTTTATGCTAGGAATTTTAACAACTGAAGGTGAAAATTACCTTTGAATTTAAATCTTTCAAAAACAAATATTTCTGTGATTATCAATTTGACAACTTTTTCAATTCTTTTGACCTCCCTTTGACCTTGCCCAGTCAATTTTACTTTTTTGATGCATTTCATTTACATTAGCGTCTTGTTTAGCTCAGTGGGTAGTGCGTTCGCCTAGGAATTGCAAGGTTCCTCGTTCGATACGGATCCTCGCAAACTCTGCGCATAAGTAGCACAGCTTGTGTAATCTGGTCTGTACAGTAATGCATATGTTAGCTCATGGTAGGTGTGGTGTTCCACCTCAGCAAAAACAATCTTCCTGCTTTAGCACTAGCAAGAAGAGGATAGACTCCCTCACTGTCTGGCTGATACTGACAAAAAGCCACTCTACTAATTTTTTTTTTCCATTTACATGTTACAGAGGTGTACAGGTATTTGCGTCTCATTCAACTTATGAGGGCTGGACACAAGGTCTCGTTTTAACATGGGCCCACTCATAAGCCGAAGCTCATGGGTGGTAAGCACAAAAAATTGCGTCGATCCCCTCGGCATTCCCCCTCAAGGGGGCGCCTCAGGCACTGGGCAATAAACCCAGCCCTGCCCCTTTAAATCAAGGGGGCAGGTATTGCCTGGGGGGATAGCCCCCTGGGTTCGACGCTATTAACTTGTAAAGATCCAGGGCCGAAGCCACTGGATCCCCGCCACGAGGGGGGGTTTACATTACAGAGGTGAAACGAAATTGGAGACCGGAGTTCAAATCCTCCATGAGTCAGTAAACTTCCAGCTATGGGTAAATAGTAGGGCAGATTGGGTTATTTAGCCTTGGTTGGGCAATCAGTCTAGGAGAAGGAAAACTCTAAATTCAAACCAGCTTTACTCTGCTTAAAAAAATTGACCTTGTGTCACAACATGTCCGCGGCGGAGGGGTTGGGTAGATACATACATTTACATCTATGTTGACATAATTCTGTAAATCTTTAAAAGAGGTGTTGGTTGTGTAAGGGTTATGGTCATAGGAAATGTTCGAATGTTTGCATTTCACACAACGCTAATACCCTTGGGAAAGGTATGCCTCCATGTACTCTCCCTCAAGCTATGGGGAAATAGTAAGGCAAACTGGACTTTTTAAACTTGGTTAGGCAACCAGCCTAGGAGAAGGAAAACTCTGAATTCAAACCTGTTAAACTCCGCTTAAGAAATTGACCTTGTGTCACATCCTACTAGTGTGGAGGGGCCGGTGAATATATATATATATATATAAAAAAATGGACTCTCCAGTCGATTATCGACGTATGAGGGTTCATACACACAATGAACTCCCACACAGGGATTTGTTTATAGTGGTGAAGGCTTGTGTTAGACCATCCATACTTTTTGGCACAGTCGATAGGAAAGAATTGGTGCACAAGGAATGCCACAAACCCAATCAACGACCGACCTCAGGAATTTTGAATTCAGAGTTATCCCTCTCTTAGACTGGTTACCTACCCAAGGCTGAAGAGCCCAGTCTGCCCTACTATTTAACCCATAGCATATATATATATATATATATATAATATATATATATATATATATATATATAATATAGTGAGTAGATTTCTGTTGCAAGACATTGATTGTAAGTTTGTTTCTTAATGGATCAAATATGACTTCGTGTCTAAATGTACAAAGATAAAATTGATATTTTTCAGAAACGTGAAGTTTTTTTCTCTCCAAACTATTTGAATAAAAATCCTTCGAGTTGTGTCCATATTTGGTCAGAGGAGAAGAAATGCTGCTTTGTCCAGATCTTTGCTCGGTCCAAAGCCAATTTTTTTCTTGTTGGCGGCGGCCGGGTTGTTTTGTTTGTTTATAGCCATTGCATTTGAACGGTTAAATCGCCCTCTCCCACCCCTAATCCCCAACCCTTCATACCATTCACACATTCCGCAAAAGAAGAAAACTACACACGCACTCTTAAATGATAGAACGAAATATTAAGAGTAATTTCTTTCTGAAGAGAAAACAGGCATATATTGGTGTACTATTACCACCAGTGGTTGGCATGTCTGTTGCTTACGAATACAAACCGGTTTCGGTTACATTACAACCATTAAATATGAAACTACCAATTCTATTTTTGACTATGGTTAATTTTGTTCACCAATCAGAACATGTGAAGGGGTTGAGGTAGGTGGTGGGGTCTATTGTGCAATGGGGTCGATTTCCTTTTCTCTCTCTCTCTCTCTCTCTTACTCCCTACACACACCCCTACACCCCTTGCAACAATATCTTCGATTCCTATCGGCTATTATGTCAAGGATTTCTTTGTTTTTGTGTGTCAGTTGCAATTGAATGAAGTTCTTTGTAGGAATTTGATATTCAGAAGATTTTCGTTTGCACAAAATCGTGAATATCTTCTTTGTTTCCAAGAATCTGACTTTCATCGTAACGTGTAATAAATAAATCTGATACTTCCCCCAACCCCTCCGCCGCCGCCAAATCGTTTTTGTTGCTATATTCGCGGCTGAAATGAGAGAACTTTTCTTTTTTTTTTTTTTTTTTAATACCCGGTCATATCGCCTTTTTTTGTTGTTGATATCAACAGTTTCTGCCCCACCCTCACCTATCAGTCCGTCTGTCATGTCGTCCTCATATTGTAGCTTTTTTGTTGTTTGACTAAATTTAAACTGATTAACTTTTTCATTATCATCTTCTCATTTGATGATTTGACTTATAAGGGTATTTGCCTGCTCCTCCCACTTATGAGGGCTGGACACAAGGTCTCGTTTTTACGTGGGCGCATAAAAATTGCGTCGATCTGGGGGGGGGGGGATGGCCCCCCTGGATCGATGCCATTAACTGTACTTCACCGGTCCAGAGGCTGTAGCACACTGGACCCCCAGCCGAGGCCGGGTATAGAAGGTAAGAAGTGTCAAAGCATAGAATCTGGAACAGATACTACACTTTGATCCTCCCTCTAACCAAGGTACGATTTGAACTTATAAGCGAAAGATGTGCCAATTCTAGAAGAAGGGTAGATATATTTGTTTTCATGTCTTCGACAAAAAAAAAAGAAGACTTAAAAAAGAAAAAGGAGGTTTGTGAAGTGAAAACGTTTTCATAGAAAGAGTCGGATATTTTGTCTTCTTCTTGTCGGCCATAAATGGTTGGATGATCGATTTATTTTTTTTCTTTTTTCTTTCAGTAGAAACTATCTATGGATCAATACTCTTGTTCCTTAATCTTCTGACCGTTATCATTTGCAACATCCCCTGGTTAAAAAATGAGACCGCCTAAATCGTCCATGATTGAATGCAAAAATGTGAATCCTGATTATCTGGTGTTGCTTATCCGTCGAATTCTATTTTTTATGAGTGTCGTCACCTCAGCTAAACAATGGACTTCCGTTTTTGTCATAAAGAAAGAAAAGACATAATACACAGAAAAATATAAGAAAGAAAGAGAGTAGGGGAAATATAAGAGGGGTAGGCGCGTGGAAGGCGATAAAGCTAATCTGTTTCAATCGAAATACAATGAAAGAGGGAAGAGAGAAGAGAGAGAGAGAGAGAGGAGAGAGAGAGAGAGAGAGAATAAATCAAGATTATTATACTTTTAATAAATATTAAAGTATAGCATAACCTTAAGTAAACAGGTTATTTCCTATAACTCCCAACATAAACAATGGGGAATCACCTTGACTGATAAAATTATTTATTTATTATTAGATTCTAGCTATGAAAAAAGAGACGTGGTTAGGGTTAAGGTTTAGGGTTAGTTTAATGGAAAAATAAAATAATTTATCAGTCAAGAGTGGTATCCCCTTCGTTTATGTTAGACTTTATAGGAAATAACCAGTAAACATAAGATCAAACGTAATAATTAAATCATCATACGTGGTATAATCCACAGGTCCTGCAAGTTTGCATCAAAACAACACAACATTTTTTATTTTTAAATAGACTACATGAAAAAAAGATACAGATGATTAAAAAAAATTGAATAAGTTATTTGAGGTCGAGTGGAGGAGATTAAAAAAAAAAAATTAACTAAAACATTCTGATCGAAGCAAATATTCTCAATGGTTGGTTATGTGTTTTATTGTGACTCCACCGTGACATGATAACATGGTCGAAATTCATTCTCAGCGAGGTCATAAGCTACAGGAAATTTGAGGCCCTTCTCTTGAATTCCTTTTTTAATGTTAAGTTAATGATAAAGAAAAAAAATATTATTGTATCATTTGTCTTAACGGGTTTAAGCAAAATAAGTCTCACAATAAATATAAAGTTCTTCTTAAACACAGGTAGCAAAAAAGCTGTTAACAACCAATCAACCTCGACAAGGTTTAAACCTGCATGAAGCATCTTCATATGCTATAATTAACATTCCATTCTCCATCATTATACACACACACAACATACACACATACACACACACAAACACAATATATATATATATTATTATAAATTTGTTTCTTGGAACGTTGTTTTTTGGTATTTTGGAAGGCACTGGAAAAAAAGAAAAAAAACAAAAAAACAAATTTTAATATCACTGGGGTTTCTTCCTGGTTCGATTAACCG
>CM042159.1:8082863-8087863 GCA_023376005.1 Doryteuthis pealeii
AGGAGATCGCGACTCAGCGTATGAAAGTAGCACAGGGATCTGTGCGTAAAGTAAGGAGCTGATGGTAGGTGTGGCGCTCCACCTCAGATGCTAAAACAATCTCCTTGGTCAAGCGCTATTGAAAAGGGGATAGACTCCCTCGATGACTATATATATATATATATATATATATATATATTATATTATATATATATAAAGAGAGAGAGGTGGAGGGGGAAGAGAGAAATATGGTTAATTAACACTGAAGAAGATATCAGAAGATCTTAAACACGTGTCGCAAATGTAAAATGATAATAATAAAAAAATTAAAAACAATAATCCATTTTGCGGACCTTCTTTTTTATAAAATATTTAATTTTCTCCCGTTGGACCCATAACAACGCTTTTTGGTATATATAGACAGATATAGATATATTAAACCCATCCTTCCAGGAACCCCAAGCAGGCTCCCCCCCACACACACACACACACAAACACACACACACTTCCGTTCAAGGGTTTTTGGGTAATACACACCGGCCATTGATGTCAATCAAATACCAATCACTTAGAATTAGAAAACAAAAAAGACTTTGTCAATAATAAAATCATTTTTTTAGGAGCTGAAAATCATTTCAGTTATTTTTATTCCCAAATTGTCCAGACAAGAATTGAGTTTGGCATTAATACCATCTTTGGAGAAAGTGTTGATTCTTATGTTCATATTAATAAACGGTTAAATAGACAAATGGTAAATGGTATCTCTTGGGCACTGGAATAACAACAACTCCGTTATTAATCGGATTGTGTATTTTGGTGTCAGGTTTGTGGGTATAAATAAAATAGATGAGTTCAGCGAGTAACTGCGCATCCAATACACATATTTTAAACTTTCGCTTGCTTAGATAGATAGATAGATAGATAGATAGATAGATAGATAGGAACACGGATAGATAGATAGATAGATAGATAGATAGATAGATAGATAGGAAATAGATAGATAGATAGATAGATAGGAACACGGGTAGATAGATAGATGATAGATAGATATAGATAGATAGGAACACGGTAGATAGATAGATAGATAGATAGATAGATAGATAGATAGAGATAGATAGATAGATAGATAGATAAGATAGATAGATAGATAGATAGATAGATAGATAGATAGATAGATAGATAGATAGATAGATAGATAGATAGATAGATAGATAGATAGATAGATAGATAGATAGATAGATAGATAGATAGGATAGATAGATAGATAGATAGATAGGAACACGGCTAGATAGATAGATAGATAGATAGGATAGATAGATAGATAGATAGATAGATAGATAGATAGATAGATAGATAGATAGGTAGATAGGTAGATAGAGATAGAACACGGCTAGATAGATAGATAGATAGATAGATAGATAGATAGATAGATAGACACGGCTAGATAGTTAGATAGGTAGATAGATAGATAGATAGATAGATAGATAGATAGATAGATAGGAACACGGTAGATAGATAGATAGATAGATAGATAGATAGATAGATAGATAGATAGGAACATGGCTAGATAGATAGATAGATAGATAGATAGATAGATAGATAGATAGATCGGAACATGGATAGATAGATATAGATAGATAGATAGATAGGAACACAGATAGATAGATAGATAGATGCGAACACAGATAGATAGATAGATAGATAGATAGATAGATAGGAACACAGATAGATAGATAGATAGATAGATAGATAGATAGATAGATAGATAGATAGATAGATAGATAGATAGATAGATAGATAGATAGATAGATAGATAGATAGATAGATAGATAGGAACACAGATAGATAGATAGATAGATAGATAGATAGATAGATAGATAAATAGGAACACAGATAGATAGATAGATAGATAGATAGATAGATAGATAGATACACAGATAGATAGATAGATAGGAACAGATAGATAGATAGATAGATAGATAGATAGATAGATAGGAACACAGATAGATAGATAGATAGATAGATAGATAGATAGATAGATAGATGGGCATACGGATAGATAGATAGATAGATAGATAGATAGATAGATATGAACAGACTGAGCTACACCTTGTATCTGTTCATATCTGTTCATGTATTTAAAACTATATCCATTTTAATCTGTGTCCTCATACGTGTATATGGGTAGGGAGAGATTTTACCCAATCTCTATCGCAATTGTCGCATACGTTAGATCCATTCATGACTCTCTCTCTCTCTCTCTCTCTCTCTCTCTCTCTCTCTCTCTCTCTCTCTCTCTCTCTCTCTCTCTCTCTCAAGTGCAATAGGGAGATAATGCCCCAGAAATGGATACCCAGGAACAAGGCTCATTCATTATTATTTATTAGGGTTTTCCGATCAGGAATAATATAAATGAAAGAGATTTATAATTATGTTTACCATTAAAGGTAAGATTGTATAGTGCCAATCTTCCTAATAAACAGGGTCTACAGTGCCAGTGTAGCTCAGTCGATAGAGCATCCACCAAGGAACCACAGGGTTCCGGGTTCGATGCGTTCCCTCGCCAACTCAGCTTAAAAGTAGCACAGCTTGAAAGTAAAGTGGGGAGCTGATGGTAGATGTGGCACTCCACCTCAGATGCAAGAACAATCTTCCTGGTCTAGCATCAGTAAAAAAGCGATTGACTTCCTCGCTGATACCGACAATAGACAAATTCACCGATTTTACAACTATATTCGAAATCATGGCTTTTACCTAGATTCGATCACCGATCGCTGACACTGAAAAGGAAAACGCACACAACTTTCTCAGCCATGAAACCTTTTTTTTTTCTGGTGAATGGGAGAGTTTGATGTTTCTCTTGGGAAGTCTTCGGTCAGGGTTCGAACTCAGGTACAAAGACATTGTTTTCGAATGTCGATGTTCAATGCGGGAAAGTCGTCCTCAATTTTAAAGATTGGCGCAACACAATCTTCCTTCCTTCTATTTGTAAATGAGATGACACTATAGATTTTCGCTGGGGGGAGGAGGTCATAATAGCAATTGGATTGAGAATTTCAATTCTGGCAAGAATTTTGTATAAACACTGAAAAAAAATCGAGTATAAAAATAGACATTCTGAAATATCGCACCCACAACTTCCTTTTTATTTTTTTTTTTTTTCAAACTCTATTGACTCACTTAAAGTTGGTGATAGGCACCTCATGTGGTATAATGGTTAGCAAACTAAATTAGCAGACCATTTTTAATGAGTTCGATTCTCACTGGGTGCCCCATACTTCTGATCTTGTGCCACAACTACTTTAAATTTAGTAAATTAAATAACTATACAGAAATGGGCACCTCACGTGGTGCAATGGTTAGCAAACTTGATTAGCAGACTATTGTTGGTGAATTCGATTCTCACTGGGTGCCCTCTTTTTTTCTGACCTTGTGCCACAACTGAGCTGCTCTTTGTAAATAACTAACTAATGATGGCGATCTTGTTCCTTCTATGATTCATTTTTATGGAAATGTCGTTTTGGTTGTTTTACTACAATTCTTTTTAGAAAGTGGGGTGGGGTCATATCTCGTCGCTTAATTTCTATATTAGGTGTTTACCTAATTTAGCCACAGAGTAAAAGGGGAAATGAACGATCAGTCGAAAACGGAGGTAGAGTTTAACAGAAAGCGAACACGTGCGTGAATCCGTGTATCTATGTATGTGTGTCCGTTGCTATCTAAGAATATGTGTCTAAGAATAAGGCCTCCCCCAAATTACCCCCCATATTCAGGGATTCAGATTGTTCTTAATTTCATTTTCTTCAATTTAATATTTTTTTTTAAAACTTCCTAAATTTCATAATTTTCTTCTCATCCCTCCAGGTAAAAAATATTTCCAAAGATTTTTTGAGGTTGGATAGTGGCATTCACTAAATATAGTCCTGTTAGGGTTAAAGGTATTCCCGGGCCGATGTCTTAGAGAGAGACAAAAATAGGTCGATCTCCCCCGCCCCTAAGTTGACCCACATTCGTGACCTTACTCTTCCAATCTATGACCTGTCAGTTTTTCAAAGAGAAAAACTCTCTCAAAACGACCAAGAAGTTTTAGGTTCAAACCTTACTTCCTTTTTTTCTTTTTCTTTTTTTTTTTTTTTTTCGACTTCCGATTTTAGATTTCAATTTGAAAATATTTTGTGAACGGATTTTTTGAAAGAAAAAGAAATGAAAATTTCTTTGATTTGTCGACTTTTATCATTTTTAAGTTCGATTTTTTCTGATTGATTCTTAGGTAATCGATATTTATTTTTGAGGTAATCGATACGTTTACAATTCTAAATTGATTCCAATTAGATCGAATGTAACAAAACAACAAATTTAAAGGGAGGGGGGAATCGATTTTATTTTTTTTTTAAAAAAAGGAAAGTAGATATGTTATCTTACTCCGATGGACACCTCACAAGGTGCAATGGTTAGCAAGCTAATTTAGCAGACTATTGTTAGTGAGTTCGATTCTCACTGAGTGTCCCATACTTCTGGCCTTGCGCAACATCTAAGCTAAGCTAAACTATGTTATCTTACTCCAAAAATCTGATATCTTTTAATAAATCGAATCTTTTTTTAGATCACCTTCAAGACAAATTTTTTTAATAAAGAAAAAAAAATACCTGTAAATTTTTTCTAAATTTTTTTCTATCAAAAATATTTTTTTTCAAATTAGATTTGTTCTTGACAATTTCGAAAGTAAATACTTTTTTAAAAATTTTTCAAAAACGTAACGAATTCGAGGTGGGGGTAAAATTTTTCATTGCAAAAACAAGATTTTTTTCTAAATCTAAAAACCAAAAAAAAATAAAGTAACTTTTTAGAAGAAAACAAAATCGACATTTTTACAATATGTTCTTTTTCTCTTCGTTCCGATTCCAAGTTTTTAATTTTTAATTTTGTATCAAATGGTTTTTATATAAATTCCATCACATGACTCCTTTTTCTTTCTTTTTTCTTTTTAGATCTGAAAACTTTTATATTTAACTCAAGTCTGA
>CM042159.1:8092863-8180363 GCA_023376005.1 Doryteuthis pealeii
TTTATTTTTTTAAGATAAACAGATGACAAATTAGAAAAATAATTTGAAGTTTAGAAACGATTTTAAGCAATCATTTTGACTTTCAAATCAATTCAGTGATTGTTTTTTATTAACAGAAAAATCCGAAATTGATTTTTTTGTCACAGCTCCTTAAATCAGGAGTGGAGAACACGTGGCCATCTAAAAAGGTTAAGTGAAGCCTTCCACGGCTTTTCCCAAATAGCATTTAAATTTCTACGCTTCTACGTTAGAAGTTGATATCCCAATGATTTCTCGTCAAAAAGCAGACCCCCCCCCCCAAAAAAAAAAAACATTAAATGATTTGTAGTTTTTCATTTCTTTTTAGTAGATTATAGTTATTTACTGAGCGTAGCTCAGTTGTGGCACAAGGCCAAAAGTATGGGGCACACAGTGAGAATCGAACTTAGTAACTGGTCTGTGAATCTAGCTTGCTAACCATTACACCCTATGAGGTAACCATATTCTCTTTCTGTATAGTTATTTACTAAGCTTGGCTTAGTTGTGGCACAAGGCCATAAGTATGGGGCACCCAGTGAGAACCGAACTCAGTAACTGGTCAGCTAATCTGGCTTGCTAACCATTACATTACGTGAGGTGCCCACTTTTCAGTAGTTTATATTACTTAAATTTGAAGTAAGTTACTAACTAAAATTTTGAATTTTAGGTTTTCTTGTAAATATTTTCAAAATCATTGAATTGTGGTCTTATTAATAAACAATTCAGGTTATTTCCTATAAGTCTAACATAATTAAAGGGGAACCACTCTTGACTAATAAATTATTTATTTATTTATTGATCTACTAGGAAAAAGAAGACGCGGTTAGGGTTAGGGTTTTTTAGGGTTAGAGTTTAGGTTTAGTTTAATGGGAAAATAAATAAATAATTTATCAGTCAAGAGTGGTTCCCCTTTGTTTATGTTGGAGTTATAGGAAATAACCTGTTTACTTAAGAGTTATTGCAAATACTTCAATATATAAAAAGTATAATAATCTTGATTTATCTCTCTCTCTCTCTCTCTCTCTCTCTCTCTCTCTCTCTCTCTCTCTCTCTCTCTCTCTCTCATCTTTTCATTGTATTCGATTGAAACAGATTAGCTTTATCGCTTCCACGCGCCCACCCCCTCTATATTTCCCCTACTCTCTTTCTTTCTTATATTTTTTCTGTGTATTATGTCTTTTCTTTCTTTATGACAAAAACGGAATTGTCCACTGTTTAGAGAAATATGGAACTGTTTCGAAAGGCATTATTCACTCTCAAATAGATAAATATATATATATATATATATATATATATATTATTCTAATTATTATTATTATTATTGTTTCCACTATTATTATCTTATTACAATGGAGATTGTGTGTTTGTCTGTCTGTAACCGAAACTATATTCCTACTCAAGTCACAATTCTCTTAGTTATTGACATCATATTCTCCATGATATCTAAACCTCAATTATTAATAAAATTGTCACATTATTAATACTGTTAACTATGTCTAACTGACAACATGCAATTATATTTATATATACAACAAAATAGCGGTTTACAGTGTGAACGGGAAGGCTAATTTGCATATGAATATTAAAAAATCGAATTTAATAAATATGTGTTTAGTATATTGATTTCTAATATTTTAATGAATATAAGCAAAAATCTCTTCAATGAATCCTAAATGAAGAGAAGAGAGAGTGATAGAAGAGTAAGTTTCAGTTGTTCTATTTTTCGATTATACCCCTTCTGTTTCAAATCTTTAACTGCATTCTTATTTAGATTAGCCTTTCTAATTTAATGCGATATTTCATTACATTAAAAACTTAAATACTTGCATATATTTGCTAGTAGAGTTAGAAGCATATAAGAGAGAGAGAGAGAGAGAAAGAGGGGAGAGCTATAAGATTAATATGTGTGTGTGTGTGTCTAAACTTTTTCTATACTGAATAATATCTATCTATTACCTAAACCTACTGCCGTTATCTTTTTATAAACGGTGAATATATATATATATATATATAATATATATATATATATATATATATATATATCCATCAATTTTTGTCTATATTCATTCCCATTATTAAAAAAAACGTTTATTTTCATTTACCAACACCCCACCTCCACCCCGATCCCGATTTAACCTTGTCGAGGTTGATTGGGTGTAACAGCTTTTTGCTACTGTTTTGCTACTAAAGAAGAACTTTTATGTATTTATGCGAGACATATTTGGTTAAACCCGTTTTGTTGAATGCGAGTTTTGTATCAAATTCAACGCAATGAGACTGGAGCTTCAACCAAGCAAACATAGAAAGGAATATTTCAGATGAAATTTCTCTACCCTCATCTATGGTTTAAATTGTAACACTACTGTTCTTCTACAAGGATGTCATGGCATTAAATAACCCACAAAGCTTGATATGCCATTAAACAAAGAAACTAAATCAAACTATAGCTTAGGGTTATACTCTCTCGGAGCCTAGTTTCTAAAAATATTTTTTTTATCTTATTAAATTTTATTTAATACTAATTCGTCATATATATATATATATATATATATATATATGTATGTGTGTGTGTGTGTGTGTGTGTGTGTGTGTGTGAGAATGGGAAATGAATCCGACAATATGAGGAAAAAATGAGTAAAGAAAAGAAATGTAGATGGATAAAAATGAATTTTATCAATATCACTTTTAATCGATATCACTTACACATGTGTTTCGGTCTGTTTATCAAAATGTATACGGATTTACGTTATTATTATTATTAAAATTTCAACTCCATCTGATTATTTTAATAATAATAATAACGTAAATCCGTATACATTTTGATAAACAGACCGAAACACATGTGTAAGTGTGATATCGATAAAATTCATTTTATCCATCTACATTTCTTTTCTTTACTCATTTTTTCCTCATATATATATATATATATATATATATATATATATATATATATATATAGATATCAAAGTCATGCCAAATTTCGAACGATTACCATGATCGATTTCAGATGAGTTACGTCACACAATTTCGAAAGAAAAATAACCGCTCAACAACGCCAAATCCTTTCACTTCATTCATTTTTATTCTCTTATGCGCGTGGTGTAATGGTTAAAGTCATGGGAAATGGACTCGTCGCCCCGAGTTCAAATCCTGGATGTGCTAATTGCATTTCATTTAGCGCTAATACCCTTGGGAAAGGTGTGAATCCTACTCTCCCTCCAGCTATGGGTAAATAGTAGGGCAACTGGGCTTTTTAACCTTGGTTAGGCAACCGGTCTAGAAGGAAAACTCTAAATTCAAACCTGTTGAACTCCGCTTAAGAAATTGACCTTGTGTCGCATCCTGCTCGTGAGGAGGGGTTGGTAAATATATATATACTGTATTTAATTTTTCTCCGGATAGTCTCTATTCCCTATACCTTGAAAAAGGGTGAATTTTCACCCGAAATATCGGAAATAATCGAACCAGGGACAGAACAACAGTGAAATATTAAAATTCTGTTTTTTGTTTTTGTTCTTTTTTCCAGTGCTTCAAAATACCAAAAAAACAACGTTCACAAGAACAAAGTTTATACATAACATATATATATATATATATATATATATATATATATATATATGTATGTATGTATGTATGTGTGTGTGTGTGTGTGTGTGTGTGTGTGTGTGTGTATAATGAATGGAGAATGAATGTAAAAAGTATTAGCATATGAAGATGCTCAATGCAGGTTTAACCTTGTCGAGGTTGATTGGGTGTAACAGCTTTTTGCTACTGTTGTTTTAAGAAGAACTTTTATGTATTTATGCGAGACTTATTTGGCTAAACCCGTTAAGACAAAATGATACAATAATATTTGTTTTCTTTATCATTAACATTAACATTAAAAAGAATTCAAGAAGGGCCTCAAATTTCCTGTAACTTATGACCTCGGCAGGAATAATTTCGACCATGTTATCATGTCACGTGGGTCCACAACAAAATCAATAACCAATCATTGAAAATATTTGCTTCGATCAGAAATGTTTAGTAATTTTTTTTTTTTTAATCTCCTCCACTCGACCTCAAATAACTTATTCAATTTTTTTTTAAAATCATCTGTTATCTTTTTTTCATGTAGTCTATTTAGAAATAAGAAATATCTGTGTGTGTTTGATGCAAACTAGCAGGACCTGTGGATATACCACAGTATGATGATTTAATTATTACGTTTGATATGTTTACTGGTTATTTCTTATAAGTCTAACATAAACAAAGGGGAACCACTCCTGACTGATAAATTATTTATTTTTCCATTAAACTAACCCTAAACCCTAACCCTAACCCGTCTTCTTTTTTCATAGTAGATCAATAAATAAATAAATAATTTATCAGTCAAGAGTGATTCCCCATTGTTTATGTTGGAGTTATAGGAAATAACCTGTTTACTTAAGAGTTATTGCTAATACTTCAATATATAAAAAGTATAATAATCTTGATTTCTCTCTCTCTCTCTCTCTCTCTCTCTCTCTCTCTCTCTCTCTCTCTCTCTCTCTCTCTCTCTCTCTTCATATTGTGATTGAAACAGATTAGCTTTATCGCTTCCACGCGCCTACCCCCTCTATATTTCCCCTACTCTCTTTCTTTCTTATATTTTTTCTGTGTATTATGTCTTTTCTTTCTTTCTGACAAAAACGGAATTGTCCATTGTTTAGCTGAGGTGACGACACTCATAAAAAATAAGAATTCGACGGATAAGCAACACCAGATAATCAGGATTTACATTTTTGCATTCAATCTTGGACGATTTAGACGGTCTCATTTTTTAACCAGGGGGTGTTGCAAGATGATAACGGTCAGAAGATTAAGGAACAAGAGTATTGATCCATAGATAGTTTCTACTGAAAGAAAAAGAAAAAAAACTAATCCGATCATCCAACCATTTATGGCCGACAAGGAAGAAGACAAAAATATCCGACTCTTTCTATGAAAACGTTTCACTTCACAAACCTCCTTTTTCTTTTTTAAGTCTTCTTTTTTTTTTTTCGAAGACATGAAAACAAATATATCTACCCTTCTTCTAAAATTGGCATCTTTCGCTTATAAGTCAAATCATCAAGTGAGAAGATGATAATGAAAAAGTTAATCAGTTTAAATTTAGTCAACAAACAAAAAAGCTACAATATGAGGACGACATGACAGACGGACTGATAGGTGGGGAGGGAGTAGGGGCAGAAACTGTTGATATCAACAAAAAAAAAAGGCGATATGACCGGGTATTGTGAAAAAAAAAGAAAAAGAAAAGTTCTCTCATTTCAGCCGCGAATATAGCAACAAACGATTTGGCGGCGGCGGAGGGGGTTGGGGGGAAGTATCAGATTTATTTATTACACGTTACGATGAAAGTCAGATTCTTGGAAACAAAGAAGATATTCACGATTTTGTGCAAACGAAAATCTTCTGAATATCAAATTCCTACAAAGAACTTCATTCAATTGCAACTGACACACAAAAACAAAGAAATCCTTGACATAATAGCCGATAGGAATCGAAGATATTGTTGCAAGGGATGTAGGGGTGTGTGTAGGGAGTAAGAGAGAGAGAGAGAGAGAGAAAAGAAATCGACCCCATTGCACAATAGACCCCACCACCTACCCTCAACCCCTTCACATGTTCTGATTGGTGAACAAAATTAACCATAGTCAAAAATAGAATTGGTAGTTTCATATTTAATGGTTGTAATGTAACCGAAACCGGTTTGTATTCGTAAGCAACAGACATGCCAACCACTGGTGGTAATAGTACACCAATATATGCCTGTTTTCTCTTCAGAAAGAAATTACTCTTAATATTTCGTTCTATCATTTAAGAGTGCGTGTGTAGTTTTCTTCTTTTGCGGAATGTGTGAATGGTATGAAGGGTTGGGGATTAGGGGTGGGGAGAGGTGATTTAACCGTTCAAATGCAATGGCTATAAACAAACAAAACAACCCGGCCGCCGCCAACAAGAAAAAAATTGGCTTTGGACCGAGCAAAGATCTGGACAAAGCAGCATTTCTTCTCCTCTGACCAAATATGGACACAACTCGAAGGATTTTTATTCAAATAGTTTGGAGAGAAAAAACTTCACGTTTCTGAAAAATATCAATTTTATCTTTGTACATTTAGACACGAAGTCATATTTGATCCATTAAGAAACAAACTTACAATCAATGTCTTGCAACAGAAATCTACTTACTATATATATATATATATATATATATATATATGCTATGGGTTAAATAGGTATGGGTTAAATAGTAGGGCAGACTAGGCTCTTCAGCCTTGGGTAGGTAACCAGTCTAAGAGAGGGATAACTCTGAATTCAAAATTCCTGAGGTCGGTCGTTGATTGGGTTTGTGGCATTCCTTGATGCACCAATTCTTTCCTATCGACTGTGCCAAAAAGTATGGATGGTCTAACACAAGCCTTCACCACTATAAACAAATCCCTGTGTGGGAGTTCATTGTGTGTATGAACCCTCATACGTCGATAATCGACGGGAGTGTCCATTTTATATATATATATATATATATATATATATATTCACCGGCCCCTCCACACGAGTAGGATGTGACACAAGGTCAATTTCTTAAGTGGAGTTTAACAGGTTTGAATTCAGAGTTTTCCTTCTCCTAGGCTGGTTGCCTAACCAAGTTTAAAAAGTCCAGTCTGCCCTACTATTTCCCCATAGCTGGAGGGAGAGTACATGGAGGCATACCTTTCCCAAGGGTATTAGCGTTGTGTGAAATGCAAAAATTCGAACATTTCCTATGACTATAACCCTTACACAACTAACACCTCTTTTAAAGATTTACAGAATTATGTCAACATAGATGTAAATGTATGTATCTACCCAACCCCTCCGCCGCGGACATGTTGTGACACAAGGTCAATTTTTTTAAGCAGTGTAAAGCTGGTTTGAATTTAGAGTTTTCCTTCTCCTAGACTGGTTGCTCAACCAATGCTAAATAATCCAATCTACCCTACTATTTACCCATATCTGCCCTACTATTTACCCATAGCTGGAAGTGTACTAATTCATGGAGGATTTGAACTCAGGTCTCCAATTTCGTTTCCTACAATGATAACCATTACGCTATGTACACCTCTGTAATGTAAACCCGCCCTTGTGGTGGGAGTCCAGTGGCTTCGGCCCTGGATCTTTACAAGTTAATAGCGTCGAACCCAGGGGGCTATCCCACCAGGCAATACCTGCCCCCTTGATTTAAAGGGGCAGGGCTGGGTTTATTGCCCAGTGCCTGAGGCGTCCCCTTGAGGGGGAATGCCGAGGGTATCGACGCAATTTTTTGTGCTTACCACCCATGAGCTTCGGCTTATGGGTGGGACCATGTTAAAACGAGACCTTGTGTCCAGCCCTCATAAGTGGAATGAGACGCAAATACCATACATCTATCCTCTTCTTGCTAGTGCTAAAGCAGGGAGATTGTTTTTGCTGAGGTGGAACACCACACCTACCATTAGCTAGCATATGCATTACTGTACAGACCAGATTACCCAAGCCGTGCTACTTATGCACAGAGTTTGTGAGGATCGGTATCGAATGAGGAACCTTGCAATTCCTAGGCAAATGCACTACCCACTGAGCTAAACCAGACGCTAATGTAAATGAAATGCATCAAAAAATTTAAGTAAAATTGACTGGGCGAGGTCAAAGATTTAAATTCAAACAAAGGTAATTTTCACCTTTAGTTGTTTAAATTCCTAGCATAAAATTGTGCGTGCGCATTATCTGAAATGAACTTAATTGTTATTAAGAACACATTTTATGATATTTTTGTGTTAAAACATGCAGTTGTATTGTTTTCGAAAAAGTTTCTAAGATTTGTTTATTTCGCACAGAGACTTTCAAAATAGCTACCGGCTTGGTTCAAAGTGAAAGTCAAGGGAGGTTACTCTAATTGCCTTATTTGCTAGGAATTTAGCCAACTAAATGTGAAAATTACCCAAACAAAATGGCAGGAAATTGATTATTACTACGAAAAATGAAATGAATTTCAGCTGAGTCTGACAATGAAAAGGCATGAATCCACCTGTCCCTGTATTTTGCACTATCATTAGATAACTTGACAAAAGACACAAGAAAATAAATGAGTATTTGGTCCAACATAATACCCAGGTAGAACAAACTAAAAAGCTGTTACAGCTATTATCAACCTTGACAGAGACCAGAATACAATATTGTTTGCTTCATGTAAAACTGGGATTTTTTTCTTGTAAGTATTTTTGACCAAGATGGTTGCATATTTCTTTACAGGTTAATTTTCAGGTAAAACTTTAAAAGAGCCCCCCCTCCACACACACACACACACTCCTTCTAGAGTTTTTAGATTGTTTTTTTTTATAAGAATGAATTAGAATTAATGGATAGATTCTAGTGGTGCCAGTAAAACAACAACTAAATGGGTATAGGTTTGGTTTCTTTTTTGGTTTCTTTGTTTAATGACATATTAACCTTTGTGGGTTATTCAATGCCAAAGTCATCCTTGTAGAAAAACAGTAGATGGTTTGATTTGTTTTGTTTTGTTTTACGACATATCAACCTCGGTGGGTCATTTAATGCCGACAAAGTTGTGAAATAAATTCATTCTTAATGCATAATACAATTTCGTTTATAAACTCATGTTTTCTATTTAACCCATAGATGGGACCCTAATAGGTACTACCACTCCGGGTCAGAGTAGACCAGGGAGCAATGGTGATGAAGGGGTGCTCCACATTCCCCAAACCTCCAGAACCGGAACCTCACCATCAGATAGAGTTTAACATTATTCCCAGGACATGTAGACCCTCAGCCACCGCCTTCTAGCACCCATATGATAAGAAGGATTGGGGGTTGCCATAAGGGCAATAGGGTTGGGGCAATCATATAGGTGCTAGGGCTTGATGTGGCCAGCCGTCTAGCCCAAGAAAAGCCTAAAGTGGAATATTGCAAGTCATGGACTGCTCAGCCACCTGGGTTCTATCCTTAAGCATCACAGGTCGCCACCCCTCTGCAGAGGTGCAGTAGTTGCATTCTAACGCCCCATCCGACAGGGCGGTGTATGAATTGGAATTAATGGATAGATTCTAGTTGTGCCGGTAAAACAACTAAATGGGTATAGGTTTCGTTTTTGGTTTCTTTGTTTAATGACATATTAACCTTTGTGGGTTATTTAATGCCAAAGTCATCCTTGTAGAAAAACAGTTGAGGTACCATAGCTGGTGTAATGAGAGGGTTTTATAGCTTTCCCCAGGAGAATTAGTCTGGAAGTGAACATAATAACGCAACAGGAGTTTGAACTCACTATGATGTTGCAGTCTAGCACTTTAACCACCACACCCCAGGGACTCCTGTCAGTATCAAGCAGACAGCGAGTGAGTCTAACCTCTTTTCACTAGCACTAGACCAAGAAGATTATTTTAGCATCTGAAGTTGAGCACTACACCTACCATCAGCTCCTTACTTTACCACACAGATTCCTGTGCTACTCATACGCTGAGTTGGGGAGAGACGGTATCGAACTAGGAACCTTGTGGTTTCTAACCAAACGCTCTACCGACTGAGCTAACCAGGCCCTTCTTATTTTGGTTATTTCCTATGAGTCTAACATAAACAAAGGGGAACCACTCTTGACTGATAAATTATTTATTGATCGACTAGGAAAAAAGAAGACGGGGTTAGGGTTATGGTTTGCTTAATGGGAAAATAGATAATTTATCAGTCAAGAGTGGTTCCCCTTTGTTTATGTTAGACTTATAGGAAATAACCATTATTTTTTTTCCTTCCCAATTGCTTTTTGACAAATCAAGAGTTTTTGATTTATTTGTTCTCATGTTGACATATAATAATGAAATTTATTATGTACAGTGCTCAGGTGCACAACAACTCATCAAAGTCTCATGTCTAGTACACATAATAATGTATTAGTGTCAGGAACATGAACAGTTTACAGTAATAATATACATGTGCGTGTGTGCATATATGTGTGGAGAGGGGTATCAGGTATAGTGTTGGCAGACTACAGGAAGCATGGAGGCTTTGAAAGATGCAGTGTTTCGGCAGCCTACAACTGACGCAGGCAGCTTATTCCATGCCTTGGCAATTCTGAGTATGAAAAAATGTTCAGTTTCCAGACGCCAAAGTTTCAACGAATCCATTCCCTAGGCAGCGAGACGTTTAGAGTATGGTAGATGCCTGATGGAGGGTATTCGTTTGGTTGCACGTCTCTGTACAGTTTCTAGGAGGTTAATGTTCCGAGCGAGATAGGGGTTCTAGACTGGTGAAGCAAATTCCAAGTGTAGCTGCACCATAGCTTTGTACAGCTTTAAATCAGGTTGAAGAGAGGAAGATGATGAAGAGAGAGAAGATGTAGAGAGAGGAGGATGAGAGAGAGGAAGATGTAGAGAGAGGAGGATGAAGAGAGAGGAGGATGAAGAGAGAAGATGTAGAGAGAGGAAGATGAAGATGTAGAGAGGGGAAGATGAAGAGAGGAAGATGTAGAGAGGGGAAGATGTAGAGAGAGGAGGATAAAGAGAGAGAGAGAGAGAGAGAGAGCATGTGTCAAGTGATACCAGACTGTTGTCCTCATCTTTATTGTGGTATGTATAAACACAATGTTTTAGCTGCTGTATCTTCTGGCCTTCCTGTTGTATTTGAAGAAAGGTAAACGACTGCCAGTGGTATCAGACTACCCAGTCAACATAAAACTTCTGCATTTATGAGGATTGAGACATACGCATTAATGTTCATAGGTAGGATATATAACAGGCTTGATGTGAATAATTTTGATTTTTCAGACTGTTGTCCTCATCTTTATTATGGTATGTATATACACAACATTTCAGCTGCTGTATCTTCCGCCCTTCCTCAGGTGTTTCCTGTGTATCTGAGTATAGTAATGATCCAACCTGGGAAATCATTGTTAATAGTTTGACTGTTGATCAACATGCGTCGAATAACTATAAAGATCTCATTAATACACAAGGAACATCTAAGGAAGGAAAAAAAAAGGTTGTGTTTATACATACCACAATAAAGATAAGGACAACAGTCTGAAAAATCAAAATTATTCACATCAAGCTTCATCTAAAAAATACAGACAAATTCAACCCTTTTTTTGGCCTTAAATGTTGACTAACTGGAGATTATTGCAATAAAACTTTAGATTCTGCACCCTCCCCCTATCCATGCCAGTCTCTAAAGCCTACTGTTGTGATTGCACTGAATCAAGTTCTAGCAGACTATTGCTAGTGAGTTAGAGTCTCACTGAGTGCCACATAAGTAAAGTTGGCAAAGTTGGCAGAGTTGGCTATTGTTGGTATCATATAAGAATAGGTTAGAGAATCAGAGTCGTCCCAGTTGATGTGGTGAACAGTCATGAAAATGGGTCTCTCTCTCCATGTGTGGTGGTTACCTTTGGAAACTTCAGTTTTGAAATAAAGACGTTGAAAATATACTAAGTCGTTGTGTTAATGTATAAGAACAAGAATGGACATAGAGATTAAGAAATGTCCAAGGCCCAAAAAATTCAAAAGATTTTGGGGTTGTTTCCTATCAATCTAACATGATCAAAGGGGAACCACTCTTGACTGATAAATTATTTATTTTCCCATTAAACTAACCCTAACCCCGTCTTCTTTTCTCCTAGTAGATCAATAAATAAATAAATAATTTATCAGTCAAGAGTGGTTCCCCTTTGATCATGTTAGACTTATGGGAAATAACCGATTATTGTTTCTTTCAAGGCTGAAGGTAAAAATTCAAATAGACTAAATTGTGTGTGTGGGGGGGGGGAGTTGTGTTTTTTTGTTTGTTTTGTTTTTGTGACAACATTCACTGTAGGTAAGTTGAGCCGGCTCAAACTAACATGGAAGAGGTAACTAGGGAATAGGAAATACACAAGCCATCCCCAAACCCCACATGCATATCTTGGTCAGAGGAAGGAGAGGCCCTTGTTTGCTGCAGATTTTCTAAAATCTGTATATGCCAAAAGCTGTTGATTCCTGACAATGAAGACACCCTTTGAATTTTCACCGAGCCTGTTTGGCCGGGCTATGGCCCTAATATCACTGGGTGCCAACCGTATCTGCTTTGGATGACCCAACCAGGAACTTAAGTTCCTGATGATATGACTCTGACATTACCAAGTTCAAAAAACTCCTCAGAATTTAAGAAATTCTGTTGAATTTTTGGTTAAATTTTCAAAATAAGATCAAATTCTTCTTTTGCTTTTTAATGAAAATTTTCAAGAAATGAATTTATTTCACTTTGTGGAGAAAAAAAAATATGATGTACATATATACAACAAAAATTCAGATTAACATTCAAATATTTACTTAGCCCTCATACATATATCCCTACCCCCCACACACATATATACAGAAAGGATGAACATTCTGTGGGTGTATGTGTGGGTGAGGGTGCTGTAAAAATTATCCAAAAATTCATTAAGAACATTTTAACAATACAAAGAGACACACACACAGGATATTAACAGGATTAAGGGGAGGGGAACAAAAAAAAAAAAAAAAAAAACACTGCTTACATCAAGATTTGAACTCAATGACCCTGAATTTTTATTCCTTGTTATTTATTAGTTACAAAAAAAAAAAAAAAAAAAAAAAAAAAACCCTCATCTGACCATAATTTCCTTGGCTTCTTTTAAATTTTGGGAGAGAGCAGAAATCAACACGAGTTATTTGCCCTGGGGAGTGGGAGGTGATTTTTTTTTTTTTTTTTTTTTTAACCTTCCAATCATTAAATCTCACAAGAAATTTGTGATTCACAAAATTCAAAGAAGTTTAAAAAAAAAAAAAAAAAAAAAATTCAATCGCAGGTAAATCGCCACATCTAATCAAATTTTAGTTTCAGAATTGATTCCAACAATTCACGCCGTTTGTCGGGCACAAGGCCATCACATTAAGAGATCACACTTAACAAGCTTACAAATTGCTACTCTGTGAGATTTACTTTTAAGGAACATGTGAAATGTTAAATCCTCTTTTTCTGGTTGACTTTCCAGTTCCAGTTTTTATGTTGCTTTTTGTTTTTTTTTTTTCCCTTTAACAAACATCAAAACTAAAACATTTCATCGACAGGTTAAAAGAGCGTTAAAGCTAAACAGAAGTCAAAGTTCTTTTTTTTTTTTTTTTTAGACCTTATTTTTCTGATAAAAGTGCAAGTTGGGGGGAATGAAGAAAGATTTTGGTAAATGGGGCCAGGCTTTGACTGGTTTACTAAAATATTGGTTATTTCCTATAAGTCTAACATGATCAAAGAGGAACCACTCTTGACTGATAAATTATTTATTGATCTACTAGGAAAAAAGAAGTTAGGGTTAGTTTAATGGGAAAATAAATAATTTATCAGTCAAGAGTGGTTCCCCTTTGATCATGTTAGACTTATAGGAAATAACCAGTTTTTTATAATCCATTTATCAATTAAGAAGAGAAATAATGTCGTCATCATCATCATCATCATGACGATAACAATTTTTAAGTTAATAATTTTGATGTTTCAGATTGTTGTCCTCATCTCTATAGTGGTATGTATAAACACAATTTTCAGGCCACTGTATCCTCCGACCTTCATCAGGTGTTCCCTGTTTGCCTTAGACGTGATTTCAGAGCTTTAATATCATTACCATGGCTAGAGCTCACAGAATATTCTCAACGGGAAATCAGAAGATACAATTACTACATTTTGGGACCTTGTCATTTTAAATTCCAAATCAGATGAAAATGGTTGGGGTGGGGGAAGTAATAGCGTTCATTACGACATATCTTGAAATTTCCATTTTAGAATATGTAATTTTTCTTCCATTCTTCAATAAACTCAGTTTATTTTATTTTTTATATGTCTATCACTTAATAGAATTTTAGTATAAATTTAGATCTAGCCAATATCCGTCAATAAGTCTGGTGGCATTTAATGCTGCTAGGGGTGCCTTGAATTAGTAGTAATGATATTAAAAAAAATACAGACAAATAATTCTTAAGTTAAAGGACTTTTAATTCTTGATTGTTAGTTGAGTGGAAACATAATTTATTTTATTCAAAATAATTAGAGAATTTTAAGTAGAGAAACACGAATATAGACATTAGGCAAGTCTTTCAATACATATAGACAATAAATACACATCAACTTAAAGAATACAGGAACGAACACACAGACACAAATCTCTGACTTTAATGAAGAGGCTATATTAATCGAACCTACAAATAGACATTTGATTTGATTTTTTATTTTTTTTTATTGAATATTTCTTTATTTAATCAGCAGATGTCAAGCAGAAAAAAAAAGACATTAATTATTAACGATTGACAATTGCTTTCTTTGAAAAAAAAAAAAAAAAGAAAAAAAAAGAAAGAAAAAAAAAAGAAAAAAAAAAGAAGAAAAAAAAAGAAGAAAAAAAAAAGAAGAAAAAAAAAAAAAAAAAAAAAAAAAAAACAATTTTCTTATCAGTTGGCAAAATGTTGTTTTGAAAATAATCAACATGAAAAACAAAACAAAAAAACAGGAAAATGATTACAAAAAATTTAGTGAACAAGTTTTAGAATTGGCACCCCAAATAATATTAACCCTTTTACAGCAAAGTGACATTTTTGTTGCCAACGGTTACACAGGTAAAGTGATATTTTTGTCATTTTTGTGGTACAATGTTAATGTATAGAAAACATTGCTAGAAGGCCCTCCCCCTAGCTGTAGTGTAGGATTGTGTGAGGTTGTTTTGCAAAATATCATAATTATAAGTTAGTGCTTTATTGTTTTCATGCAATTGTACGAGGACACACAATTGTTGATCAGGTTTTGTTTTATTTGTTTTAATGGTATATCAACCATAATGGGCTATTTAATGCCAAAGCCATCCTTGTAGAAGAACAGCAGTGCTAATATTTAACCCATACCGGGTGGATGAGGGGTTCATACCTTACCTAAGGGTATTAGTTTGAAATTGAATATAATAGCACGACTGGAGATTTTTTTTTTATATGAATAATTGTATTGTTTAAACAGTCTCAAATTCGTAAATTTTCTGAAAATAATTTTCCCCAACTCAACAAGGATAAGAAAAAAAGGATTGTATGCTTGCAAAAGGGTTAATTGAAATTGCATTTATTCTTTTTACCAATAAGAAATCATTAACAATAACATTACTTGATCCAATTTGTTTGTTTGGTTTTATCTGTTTTAAAGAGATCCCTTTTAGAAGATTTTAAGATGTTTTTTTTTTTTTTTGGTTGCTACCGGTTACACAGGCAAAGTGACATTTTTGTGGTATAATGTTAATGTATAGAAAACATTGCTAGAAGGCCCTCCCCCTAGCTGTGGTGTAGGATTGTGTAAAAGTTGTTTTGGAAAATATCATAATTATAAGTTAGTGCTTTATTGTTTTCATGCAATTATACGAGGACACACAATTGCTGATCATATTATCCTGTTTTGTTTGGGTTTTGTTTTTATTTACTTTTAAGATTTGTTTTTATCCCTAACCATTCTCCATTTAAGGAATTTGGTCAAAGCTTTCAAGGCACTGAGAATCTTTTGATTTCAATGGAGATTTTTTTTCATCTTCCAACCAACATGGACATTCAAAGATTTCCAAATTACATTTAGACAAAGCAACAAACAAAATGGCAGCTTTAACCAAAATTCACATAACAATTTCTGGTTATTTCCTATAACTCCAACCTAAAAAAGGGGGAACCACTCTGATTGACTGATAAATTATTTATTTATTGATCTACTAGGAAAAAAGAAGACGGGGTTAGGGTTGGGTTTAGGGTTAGTTTAATGGGAAAATAATGGGTAGATTAATAAACAGATAAACTTCATTCAGAGTGGTTCCCCTTTTTTAGGTTGGAGTTATAGGAAATAACCGAATTTCCATTATCAATTGGGAGGGGGGGTAGTTGTTTTGTTTAAAAAAAAAAAAAAGAAAGAAACAAAAAACAATTAAGGAAGAAGAAAATGAAAAGAAATCAAAATTTTGTATCACAGTAAAATTATTAATTTTTCTTAACAACTAAAAACTGCAGCAGATTTTAGATTTGACTTTCCACAAGAAAAAAAAGAAAAAGAAAATAAAAGATGTTTTTTTATCCAACGTGGATTCATCAACCTTGTTAAGTGCAAGAAAAATAAAAAATAAGTTGTCCCAAATTTGCCGTAACGGAAACTGCGCTTTACTTTTTTTATGAATATTTGCTGCTCTTCTTAATGAACACAATTCTTGAAGGGATGTTTTTTTTATCATCATTTCAACCAAATCAAAATTTATCAGATAAAAAGTGGGGTGGAGGGGGGGGGCAGAAACAGGAAGGGGAGAGGTATATGGGTAAGGGGAGTGGAGGTGTTGGAGAGGGAATGGGGGTGGAGTCAGCCAAATCCTCTGGTCAATGTTCAAACACTAAGAGCAGAAAAAAAAAAAAAAAAAGGATTACAGTTTATTAACATTTTATTGCCAACAATTGTCATAAAAATTTTGCATATGAAATGATTAGAGTTTCTCTTTTTCTTTTCTTTCTTTTTTTGATAATGGCTGGTGTTTATGAGATATGCATATATAATATACATCTATAAATAGGAACCTTTTTTTTTTATATCCCACCCACCCTACCCTTTTTTTTCCGACCCCTACAAGTCCTGCACGCTTCCTTTACAATATTTGCATGGCAGGAACTTACGATTAAATGGAACCGTATCACACAAGTTGCTGTCAATTTCAGAAAACAAATCCATTATCTTTTTAGCCGTTTGACTGTTTTCCATTTGGATTGGCATTTCATTTACATCGTAGACGTGAGGAGGAGGAGGAGGAGGCATACTAGTGTCTGACTGTGGTTGAGCAGTAGATACATCAGTTGCCATTTCTGTATCTCCTTCAAATGCCTCTCCACCAATAATTGTTTCCACAACACTTTCAGTCGAGTTGGAACTACTGTAATCAGGCCAGTCTGAAGAAGAAGAGGAGAAAAGGAAAAAAATTAATAGATAATTCAGAAATCAGATTTTACAAACACATACACAATCAGAAAATCTTGAAGACTTAATTCTGTGATCCCACAGGACCTTTCTAACAGACAACATTTACTCCCTCACCTAAAAGGGTCGGGGATTAAATCGAACTTAACGAACCTAAATTCCACTATCATATGTCACCCAGCCAAAAAGAAAAAAAAATACCAAATATCAGGGAATAAACCGAATTTAATTAAATTTTCAGTTTTGATATATTAATGAATAAAAGATATAATGCACCAGTTATTTTATTAAAATTTTTTTACATTTTTTCAGGTCAATTAACTTTGAACCATGTATCTTTGAGGAATAACACAGATTCTTAAAGATACATGGTTCAAAGTTAACTAACCTGAAAAAATGTAAAAGTTTTTAAATAAAATAACTGGTGCATTATACCTTTTATTCATCGATATATCAACACTGAAAATTATTAAATTTAGTTAATTCCCTGATTTTTAGTATTTTTTCTTTCTTTTGGAAGGGTGACATATGATAGTGGAATTTAGGTCCGTTAAGTTCAATTTAACCAGGTTGGGTTTTTTCCTCGTTGCCTAAGACGCACTTGAAGAGGAATACTAATAAGACCATGCGCTTTTTGCACTGGCCACACATGAGCTTTCATTTTTTGAAAAAAGTATTCAGTCAAATAGCTGAATAAAGAAACAAACAAACACAACAAAGTAGACAAAATGGCATCAGTTGTAACAAAATTAAAGATAATAAACAATTAAAGAATTAAAATAATCTCTGTTATCTTAAATGAAATTCATTACAAAATACAATGTGTACCTTTACTTATATATATTTACCAACCCCTCCGCACAAGCAGGATGCGACACAAGGTCAATTTCTTAAGCGGAGTTTAACAGGTTTGAATTCAGAGTTTTCCTTCTCCTAGACTGGTTACCTAGCCATGGTTAAAGAGTCCAGTCTGCCCTGCTATTTACACATAGCTGGAGGGAGAATTGGATTCATACCTTTCCCAAGGGTATTAGCGCCATGTGAAATGCCAACAGTTCCGTCCAGAAATTGAACTCACATTGACGAGTCCATTTCCTACGACTCTAACCATTAGACCACGCGCCTCCATACTTATAAGTGCCCTAACTTATGAGTATTTCAGAATTACGAGTTGTCACTCAGTCAATTTTTTGCTTTATGATGAGAACTAAAATTTATGTTAATCAATAATTACATTAAAAACATTTAAATTTCCAAACTTATTACACCAAAGAAAAATATCATTTGTAAAAAAAAAATAAACATTAAAACATATTACAGCACATAATTTATCGCATTCTATTTTATTATGTTTTTATAGTGCTCGTCTAGAAACTACAAGGTTCCTAGTTCGATACCGACCCTCGCCAACTTAGCGTATGAGTAGCACAGGGATCTCTGCGGTAAAGTGAGGAACTGATGGTAGGTGTGGCGCTCCACCTCAGATGCTAAAACAATCTCCTTGGTCTAGCACTAGTAAAAGGGGATAGACTCCCTCGCTGTTTGGCTGATACCGACTTTAGGCTGCCCTGATGACTTTACTTTTTTTATACAATACAGTGCTATTTTTCTTATTTAAATTTTTTTTTTAAGTGTTTGGGGGGTGGGGGTGGAATGAATTAATGATATTTCCGTTCATTTCAATGGGGAAAATTGATTTAATATTCAAGAAAATAGAGTTATGAGTGGAACGAATTAAACTCGTAAGTCAAGGTAGCACTGTCATATTTTACCTTCAATTCATTTTTTTAACCAACAAAATGTCTATCAAATATTTTAGTTTTTTTTTTTTTTTGGTTATTTCCTATAAGTCTAACATGATGAAAGGGGAACCACTCTTGACTGATAAATTATTTATTTATTTATGGATCTACTAGGAAAAAAGAAGTTAGGGTTAGGGTTAGTTTAATGGGAAAATAATTTATCAGTCAAGAGTGGTTCCCCTTTGATCCTGTTAGACTTATAAGAAATAACCTTTTTTTGTTTGTTTAACAGCTGACTTTCCCCATTTTAACAAAGCTCCACCCTCTTCTGATATAGTTAAAATCTGAATGTGTGTAGTGAGAGAGAGAGAGATATGAATAGATTAGCAGAAGAAAGATCCTCCACAACAACAACGCACCTTCTGGGTATTTTCCATCTCCATTAATCATTGGATGAGGCAAATTTTTCTGTCCATCCATTTTTTCATTACAATTGTGATAAGCGTTATATATGTCTGCCTGAGCAATCAGACTCTTAGCATCAACACCTCGTTCACTAAGCATCTGTACCACAAGACCTTGTAACTTAGACAGCTTGCCCTGAAAAAAAAAAACAACAAAATTACATTATCACAACAAAAAAAAAAATAAACAAATAAAATAAATAAATAAAAATTAAACAATTTCATAGAGGGGAGGGAGGGGGGTATTTCAGTTGGTAAAGCATTCGCTTGGAATTGCAAGGTTTGATAATAGTCCGTACCAACTCTGTGCATGAGTAGCACAGCTGGGGTAATCTGATCTGTGTGGTAAAGCAACTGGCAGCTGACGGGCGGTGCGGCACTCCACCTCATCAAAATACAATCATACTGGTCCAGTGCAAGCGAAAAGGGAATAGACTCCCACAGTGTCAATAGGTCACTCTACAAACTTTACTACTTATATCAAAACCAGTCATGCGTGAAAACAATTTCACCAACTTGAGACTGGACGGGGTTTCAAAATGAGTGATAGGATTTTCGTAATTAATTTTAGCCCGGATGCAGCAAGTAGATTTTCATTAATAAGAAATTTTCATTAACAAGAGAAAATGCATCAAAAATGTGTCAAAAGTACAGCACTTCAAGATTCAATGCAAGGGAGATAACTTAGTTAAACCTCAGGTTTTTCTTCAGTTAATCTGGCTGGTCAACACAATTACCATTCACCCACCCAACCCCTGCCTGGTCACCTTTCTTCTTCTCCTTGGCATACAAGTTAACTCCAATCCAAAAATCAGAGTTCATAACTCAACAGAAATTAAAAATGTATAATTGCAATGTTTGAAAAATCTAAGGTGAATCCAAACAGTTTATACAATTTAGACTTGGATTTTATTATTATTAAATGTTCATCATCATCATCATCAGGCCATGCTGACAGCACGGATCACCATGATTCTTCCCTCACCACTCGTCTAGGTTTAGAGCATCAAGTATCTATGTAGGGCAGATCAACATAGGTTTTTCCTGGCTGATCGACACTGATATGTCCATGTGTAGGTGTCCATACAAGAACATTACTTATAAGCTCATCCTTGCTTGTCGAGGATGTCTTGTTCATATTAACCAGATGATTTGTGTGATAGGAGGCAAGTGGCCATACAGCTGCTCTTTTTGTGGGGTGCTGTTTCCAGGATTAGTTCAGATAGCATCTTTGTACAGCTCCCATTCAGCTTTTTCTCCAAGTGTTTTGTTAGAGTCCAAGTGGTGTAGCCATACAGTAGCACTGATACTACTAGAGCCTGGAAGAATTCTCACTTTATCTATCAGATTTTTTTTTTTTTTTTAGAAGCTTTTTATTGCAATTCACATTCCAGTTATTTCTATGACAGTGAATATCAGATACAATAATAATGGATAATCGGTTATTTCCTATAAGTCTAACATAAACAAAGGGGAACCATTCTTGACTGATAAATTATTTATTTTCCCATTAAACTAACCCTAAACCCGTCTTCTTTTTTCCTAGTAGATCAATAAATAAATAATTTATCAGTCAAGAGTGGTTCCCCTTTGTTTATGTTAGACTTATAAGAAATAATTGGATAATCGCTTACAGTGTGACAAACTCACATCACATTACCCCCAGCCCCCAGAGAAGCCAGGTTTATCCATACCAGCTGCTTTACCAACTAAACTACAAGAACCACTGGTATTGAAGAAAGAAGTAGAAATTATACACCTATAACTCATCCCTTGCTTAGTCTCTCATCTTTTGACTATGTTGTTGTTTTTATTCATAATAATAGAAACTGTTTTTTCTTTTCATAGAATATTGTCAATCATTACTTATTTCGTCTAGTATGTTCTTTCATCTTTTAATTCAAGTTTTTTTTTTTATCACAACTTACTAGTTAAAATTAATAATGATGATGATGATGATTGACAATGCTTCACAGAAAAGATTAAAAAATTATAAAATATCTTTGATCAAAATTAACCATAATGTATTTTTAAATTTCAAGTGGATAATAGATTTTTCTTTCTTTTTTGTGTCTTTTCAAACAGGAACATTTTTTTTTTTTTTTAAAGTGGTAACAGATTTGATCTTGTTTTTCAGGATCAACTACTTTTTTTTTTTAATGAAGAGAAAAAAATTCAATTAACTTATCGGAAAAAAAAATTAATTTTTCAAGGGGAAACGAAATAGATGAACAAACCTGTAAATCTTCTCTGTCTTTGGCAAGTCTTGAAATATAATCATTCTTTTGAAAATCCCGTTGTTGTAATAAGGCTCTTTGGTGATGATAGAGAGAAATGTATTCTCCTGTAAGAAAAACAAAGTCACAACATCAAAATTTGAAGTTTTGCATAACATTCGTTTCTAGAATTCAAAGTTTTACATAAACACAAAATACAAACAAAAAACAATGCCTGAGGAAGAGATCCTAGTGGAAGAGCAGTACATAACAGTTACTAAATGGTCATGTAACCTGCAACACTCCACTTCGTTCCTTACTTGGGTTAGACAGGTGGTCGGAGAGGTCCAATCATGGTCATGTTGAGCCCTAGTACCTATATAATTAAGTCATGTTGAGCCCTAGTACCTATATAATTAAGTCATGTTGAGCCCTAGTATCTATATAATTAAGTCATGTTGAGCCCTAGTACCTATATAATTAAGTCATGTTGAGCCCTAGTATCTATATAATTAAGTCATGTTGAGCCCTAGTATCTATATAATTAAGTCATGTTGAGCCAAACAAAAATTGGTTATTTCCTAGAAGTCTAACATAACCAAAGGGGAACCACTCTTGACAGATAAATTATTTATTTATTAATTTATCAGTCAAGAGTGATTCCCCTTTTTTATGTTAGATTTATAGGAAATAACCCAAAAATTATTCATGCTTATTTAATCATGAAATTGTATATAATTTTTCAGACTGTTGCCCTCATCTTTATAGAGGTATGTAAAAAAACGTTTCAGCTGCTGTATCCTCCGGCCTTCCTCAGGTGCTCTCTGTCTATCCGAAGATACAGCGTCCAAAACATTGTGTTTTTATATATTGTAATAAATGTAATTTTATTGTTAAAAATAACAATCCAAAAAATCAAAATTATACACATCAAGCCACATCTCAAAAATTCAGACAAATAATGAAATTATATAAACAAAAAACAAGATCTGACATTAGATAGCCCACAATGGTTGATATGCCATTAAACAAAATAACCAACCATATGAGTGATTCTATCCAGTCTTTCAGATGTTACTTGACAACTGAAGATTTTTCTTCTTTCTTTCTTTGCTTCTTTCCTTATTTTTTCCTTTCCTCACTATTTTACATCCTTCCGCTTTTTATTTGGTTACCCTGTCAGTTGAGGATTTAGAATACACTGACTGCACCATGAGATATCATGTTATATACATGTTTGGCTCGAGTATAGAAATTGTTACCTAAAATAGTTTCTGTGATTGTTTTCAAATTGAGAAAATAAATAGAAAAATCTCAACGAAATGATTCTCACCTATCGTATCTGTTTCTCCTTGAAGTTGTAACACCAAATGTTCAAGTTGTTCAGCCTTGTCTGACAAATCAGCTTTGTCTCTCATTGCTAAAGTGTATTTTTCCTAAAAATGGAATCACAATAAACACAATTAAATAACAGCCAAACATAAAAGATATTGACAGATTCAATTAGAAAATAATATCTTTAACTCTTAACATCCAATACCACCTCATTCCACCCGGGTGGAAGTCACATTCATTTTCCTAATGTACCCCGAAATGATAGCCTTTGTTTAAATATAATGTTAAACATATTTAAAACTCTTTGATATAAGGAAAATAACAGGTAACTTTAAGTGAAAAGGGCATTTTTAGAAAATTCTCAACAGGATGTTAAGAGTTAATTTCATTCATCTAATATCTTATTATAATGGAGATTATGTGTGTAACTAAAACTATGCCATCACTGATGTCACAATTCCCTTAGTTATTTATGTTATATTCTCAATAATTATTAAGTAATCATTATTTAATCTTAATTAGCATCTTATTTATTAACAATGTCTTTATTAAAGTCTAGTTGAGTTAGATTTATCTTAAAACATCCCATGCATTTAAAATCCTGCAACATATCATTAACAAATAAAGGTTTACATAGTAATAAGGAGGTGAATAATTTGAATACTGGTTTTATCAAAAGTGGGTTTAATAAAAAATTATTTGATGTTATTGGTTTCTAATATTGTTGCATTCCCAAAACATTAAAATCAACCCAAGTATAATATTATATAGAAACTAATTAAAATGAAATTAAAACAAGTGTCACGTCTTTATATGCATTCTTATTTAGTTTTGTTAGTCTTTCTAATTTGATATGATACTTTATTACATTAAAACTGAAATACTTGTACCCAGTGGAGGGCATATATATTTGCTAGTATAAAATAAAGACAAAATTCAAATGGAAAGGCATTTCAATATTTACCTGAATCATATCCATTGTACTTTTTAATTTCTCAAATTCTACACGACTCACAATATTTTCATCGGGTTTAGCTGTTAAGAAATTTTAAAAAAAGGAAAAATGATTTTTAATTCACAACAATAAAAAAATATCAGAGCAAATCTGAGCAAATCAGAAAAATTAAGAGAGAGAAAAGGGGAGGGGATACTGTTGACAAGAGATCAAGTCATAATAAGAGGGGAGTGGAGAGACTTTAAAAAAAAGGGGGGAGGGGGGCTCAAATGATGACCATTGTCATGATTGTGCAATATGCAACTAGCTTGGCCACTGAGCAGTTATTGACTTTATTATGGGGAAGAGAGCGAGAGGTGGGTGGAGGAGAGAGCGAGCGAGAGGTGGGTGGAGGAGAGCGAGAGGTGGGTGGAGGAGAGCGAGAGGTGGGTGGAGGAGAGCAGAGGGGGTGGAGGAGAGCGAGAGGGGGTGGAGGAGAGCGAGAGGGGGTGGAGGGAGAGCCAGAGGGGGGTGGAGGAGAGCGAGAGGTGGGTGGGAGGAGAGCGAGAGGTGGTGGAGGAGAGCGAGAGGTGGGTGGAGGAGAGCGAGAGGGGGGTGGAGGAGAGCGAGAGGGGGGTGGAGGGAGAGAGAGGGGGGTGGAGGAGAGCGAGAGGGGGTGGAGGAGACGAGAGGGGGGTGGAGGAGAACGAGAGGGGGGGTGGAGGAGGGAGAGTGATTACATTTACTTTTGGATTAATAACCTTTGGTGAATGTATACCCACCCCCAATCCCCCAACTATGGGTTAAATAGTACCACTACTGTTCTTCTACAAAGATGTCTTGAGAATTAAATAAACCCAGAAAGGTTGATATGCCATTAAATAAAGAAACCAATCCAAAGCTCAATTATTAAGCATCTTTAACGGCATGTCAACCCATCTAGGGTTATTTCATATTATCTATTATTATTATCAATATTATTTATTACAGGTTAGAGAATCCTGTTTATTGTACATTCATATTTATATTTTTTCTGTAGTTGTTTAAAAGAGCTTCTTTTTTTTTTTTGCAGAAGGTCCAATCAAATACAAATATTCAAACAGATCTATTTGAAAATGTCTCTGATGATAAAGTTACTTAGAAATCAATAAGACTGAACATTATTTTTATTTTATACACATTGTAATTGCTTTCCTAACATAAATAAATAATAACATACTTAACAATGCTTCAAGCAAATTACCAAATACTATTAGATCTATTTGACCCTTAAGTGGAACCCTTATAGGTACAACACCAGTTTAGAGTGGACCTGGAAGTAATGGCAATGAAGGAGTATTTGGCATAAAATAGGATAAGATCATCTTGGACAAAATGTTATGGCCATCAAGAAATCCAAAACTATTATTTTACTTAATTTAATATAACTCGAAGATAGAAAATAGACCTACTTTATTTTTTCTTTGGTGGAGGGGGGGGGGGTTGATAAAAAGTGGATTTATCCAGGGGTGGGGAAAAAGATAAGAGGACACTTCCATCCCATTGTTGTCTCGTTCAGATATTTTTCCTAAAAGTGGATAATAACCAAAGATCAGAGGGTTTTTAATTGTAAATTGTCAATGCAAACAAAGTTTTACTCACTTGACATGGAGACTTGTTCCTGTAAATCTGACACTTTGACACTCAGGTCATCAGACAAATTCCGTTGTTCTTTAAGACTATCCATTAGTTGATTCCGTTCCGCCTCTAATTGACGGATTGTTGCTTGAAGAGAGTCCATCTGGAATATCAATGGGGGGAGAGAGACGGAAAATAAGTACAACATGATGACAACAGAAGAGGCATGGTGGGTAAGAAACAAACTGATTTCATAAGGTATATATATATATATGTGTGTGTGTGTATGTACAAGGTGTGTCAAAAATGTATCAAGATTGAAGCTGTATTTACCAAGATAGAAATTAAGAATGAATGGAATTTTTTTTTTCAGAATACAAGGTGTGTCAAAAAGTACAAATCTCAATACTTTTTTGACATACCTTGTGTGTGTGTGTGTGTGTATGTGTATATATATATATATATATATATATATATATATATATATATATATATAATGTTGTTCTGGTTCCAATGGGAGAAAATGTAATATTTTATAAAAAAAGAGAAGGTCCGCAAAATGTATACATTTTGCGGACCTTCTTCTCTTTATATATATGTGTGTGTGTGTGTGTGTGTGTGTATAAAATCTAATACTTACAAGGCAGTCTCTTTCATCAGTATTAGATGTATCGTAGATATCTTTATTCTCTTGAGATTTTACCAACATATTCCTAAGCTCAGAATTTTGAGCAGTGAGTGCTTCCATCATATCCTGAAATACAAAAAACAAACAACAAATAATAATTCATAATGCCAGCAATTGGTTTAGCTCAGTTGGTAGAGCATTCACCTAAGAATTGTAAGATTAAGAGTTCAATATCAGTCCCCACCAACTCAGCACATCAGTAGCACAGCTTGGTAATCTAATCTGTGTGGTAAAGCATCTGAGAGCTGATGGTAGGTTTGGCACACTACCTAAGCAAAAACAATCTTCCTGCTCTAGCTTTAGTGAAAAAGGAGATAGACTCCCTTGCTGTTTGGCTGATACTGAAAATAGGCCAATCCACAGACTAGATTTAATCTGGTTTTTAATTTTTATCCAAATTTTGAAGAAAAAGAGACAAAAACTATTTTTTTAAAGTGAATGGGGGGGGGGGGGAATTCAGATGAAAGCAAAAGTTAGAATTTAATAAATTCTGGGCTCAAATACAAATTCCACATATTAGTATTAGATTCCTTATAAGTTACCTCCCTTAGTCATCCTTTTTTTTCTTTTTTTTATTAGGATACAACCCTTAAAATTGTCGGTAATTTTCACCTTTTATTGTCAAAATTCCTAGCAAATAAGGCAATTAGTGTAACCTCCTTTGACTTTCACTTTGAAGCAAGCCGTTAGCTATTTTGAAAGTCTCTGTTTGAAATAAGCAAATCTTAGAAACTGTTTCGAAAACAATACAACTGCAGGCTTTAACACAAAAATATCATAAAATGTGTTCTTAATAACAATTAAGTTCATTTCAGATAATGCGCACGCACAATTTTATGCTAGGAATTTTAACAACTAAAAGGTGAAAATTACCATAATCCCTTTGTAAGAACGCTAGCTTTACCTAAACATAACATAACCTCTCATGGACCACCTTATTTTTCTTAAATATGATGATTGCTGAAACTTTTCATCGAAACACAATTCACAAATTTAGGGAGAAAGCAGTATTGTCATTCAGGATGGAACAGCATGTATTCTTTAAGTTTTTTGGGGCTATTTTGTTTTACAGCAAATCAATTCTTTTCGGGTTACTTAATGCCGAATCAATTCATTTTTGATATTTGGTTTCTTACAGTACCTACTGTTTCTTAAATGGTCTAAGTATTAAACAGTCCCATCATTCAGTCTTAACTTTGGTGATCTAGCAGGAACTGATGCTTTCAACATGACTTGACTATAAGCTATAGTCTTTAAAAAATACATTTGAGAGTTTTTTTTTAAAAAAGAAAGAAAAAGAAAAATGTTTACCTGAGAAGCGGTGAGTTCCCGTTGTAAAGTTTCAACTAATTGAGCCTGAGCTTCATAATGTCGAAGTCGATCTTGAATTTGCTCTTGTTGATAACTTTCCTTTTGAATTGAATCTGCACTTTTTTTAATTTCAGTTAATTGGGAATCACGATTCATCAACTGAAATGACAAATGAGAGATTGTCTGAGTGAATAAAGATGAAACAACTCAACAAAAAAAAAAAAAGAATTAAAAATACAAAGAAATGAAGATAGAATTCCAACTTGGCTGATATTTCATATAAAGTGGCATCTTCAAGGTTGAACAAATAAAAGATTAACAGGTTTTTAATGCTAATATTATTAGAATGGGATCTGCTCTTTATCAAAATACTAACACAAGAAAAAGGGTTATTTCCTATAAGTCTAACATGGTCAAAGGGGAACCACTCTTGACTGATAAATTATTTATTGATCTACTAGGAAAAAAGAAGACGGGGTTAGTGTTAGTTTAATGGGAAATAAATAATTTATCAGTCAAGAGTGACTTGATCATGTTAGACTTATAGGAAATAACCAAAAAAAGAATGTGTTGGCTTAGAAACAAAGTCTACACAACAGGGAAGAGCAGACAATCTTGTTGGAGGTCAGAGAAATCAGAAAATCAAAAAACAAATAAGAAGCATGAAAATCATATTTTTTAAATTTATTCATCAAGGCTGAAATCATCAGCTCGATTGGCAATGGGTAATTTTTAATTATTGACTAATAATATATATATATGTGATATACGTTGGACGAAGCGCATCTCTAAAATTGTCAAGAAAGCCAAGGGTGTCCTGGCGTTGCAAGACCTTTATCAGCCGCTCACCGGCTATCTATTTAAAGCTGTACAAAGCTATGGTGCGGCCACACTTGGAATTTGCATCACCAGTCTGGAACCCCTATCTTGCTCAGAACCTTAACCTCCTAGAAACTGTACAGAGATGCGCAACCAAACGAATACCCTCCATCAGGCATCTGCCATATTCTGAACATCTTGCTGCCCTGGGAATGGATTCGTTGAAACTCCGGCGTCTGGCAACTGACCTGGTAAACACTCATAAGGTCATTAATCATCTTAACAATAGCAACTCTTGAGCATAATATTAATGATATTGAGCACTCTTTACATATAAATATAGCAAACTATATCATTTTTATATGGGTTGACGAAGCCAGAAAGTGTTATAGAATTATTTTCAATTTAGAAGTCAAATTTTATGTCAAGTTTTGAGGGTGAAAAGGAAATGACACAAAAGGTCAGTCAATATTTTCTACTAAAAAGATTTTCATTTGATTAAAAAAAAATTTTTTAAAAACAAAAGAAAAACTGGGAACTTACTGCATCTCTCATATCCTTTAGTTCATCTTCTTGTTGGGCTAAACGTAAAGCCAATTCATGTGACCTGTGTTCTTCTGTTTGTAATTTTGTCATCAATTCCATACTGTCATTACTCTGAACAAACATAAAACACAAAAGAAAATGACATTATAATGGAATGTCTACACATTAGACCAGTGGTTCCCAACCATTTTAGTACCATGCCCCACTTTTTTTTTATCACAAATTTATTCATGTCCCCTACCCATTAATTGTTTAGTATGATATAACAATATCAGTTTTGAAGAAGTATAAAATAAAAATTGTATCTTTCAAATAAAACTAATGGGTTTAACTTCAAATTTGATCAAATAAAATCCATTTTATAATGTGTATAATTGCGAGGGAGGACAACAGACAACAGGGAGACAAAAGAGAAGGAAGATGGTGTAGGGAGACAAAAGATAATTGTTTTCCCTTGGATTGTAGGTATGCTTTCTCACATCACATGTCCATTGGTCACTTCAACATCCATATTTTTATCTCCTTTCTTTAAAACAGTGGTTCTGAAACTTTCTACAGTCTGGGCGCACTTACAGTACTACAGATACTTGATAGCGCACTGTATACAAAATAGGACTAATATGTTATTGAGTTAACTGTTAAATATATAAAAAAAATAACACATTTAACAAAAGCAAACAACATATCTCTATGAAGTTTTTTCATTCCTATGTTAATGAGAAACATGAGCTTGATGAAACCTTGCGATTTCTTCAATGTTTGGTCTTATGTTTGAGAGACAAACTCTCATTTCCTCATCAATGCATTGAAGAGTTCCTCTCTTTTTACACTTAATTGTTGCGAGGGTTAAAAATCCCAGTTCATATAAATATGAGGTGGAAAATTGCAATAAAATGGCCAGCGCTTTTTTAGATATCAATACATTTTGTTTTTTTGATTGAAATCCAATTTTCATATCTGGATAGATTTTTCAGGAATACTACGGAGTACACCTGAAAAAGCTCTGGGGCGCACCAGTGTGCACTGTTTGAGAACCACTGCTTTAAAGGGATACTAATGGCTATACATTACATGAAGGAAGGCAAAATAGATCAAGAAAATAAGATAAACATTTTTTTAAAGGGTTATTCATCAAATCAAAAATTTTAAAAATTATATTAGCTGAATAACAACCAGCTACAAGTCAATCTGTTCATCAGTGACTGAAGAGATATACTAAAGCAGTAGTATGAGTATATTTTATATAATATTAACACTATAGGCATTTTTGCATTAGGGTGTATAAACACCCCCACCTGACCAAGCATGTTTGAATAACACAGCAGAATAACACAGGATTAAAGTAAAAGTTTGAATCATCTCCGCTTTCCAGTAAATAAGTAGAAACTATGTAGAGTTGAAAAACTTGGTTATTTCCTATAACTCCAACATAAACAAAGGGGAACCACTCTTGACTGATAAATTATTTATTTATTTATTGATCTACTAGGAAAAAAGAAGACAGGGTTAGTTTAATGGGAAAATAAATAATTTATCAGTCAAGAGTGGTTCCCCTTTGTTTATGTTGAAGTTATAGGAAATAACCAAAAATTTTCTTTTCCATTTTTTGTACCTCAATACAAATTGCAATAAAGTTTATTAAAGATAAACTGAAAGATCATTTAACCCCATCCCCACCCAAGTAAAATTTCTAATGTCACTAACAGTTCAGACATTATTTTAATAGAATATTTTCATTACTTATTTATTTTCTATGCAATAAAAAATTATAAATACCAAAAGACTTATAATTCAAAAAGTAGAAAACTATAAAAGAAATTTGAAAAAAAAAAAAAAAAAAAAAGATTTACCATTTTAACAAATCCATTTTGCAACTCAGCCAGTTGATGTTTCAGATCCTTATTTTGTGTTAACGCTCGACTCAAAGCCGTTTTATCACTTTGAATATTTTCTAATAATTGAGCTTTATCACCAGCCTCTTGACCAAGTTGACTAATGGTAGATTCAAGTTCCATTATTTTGTCTTCTTTTTCTTCCAATAACCTACATTTTTAAAGAAACAGAAATAAATCACAAATAAAACTATTTCATTTTAATATAATCATCATCATTATTATAATTGTAGAATATTATACTGTACTACAAAAAGCTTTTCCATGTGGGAAGGGGGATAACCACATGGTATTCTATATTAAAAATAGCATGGGTAAAATGCATCATTTACAGCAAATCACATTCTAATTCAAAATCTGAGCTCAGAATTGTTTTAGTATGCAAAGATTTTGTACACATAAAAAAAAGAACTTCTTTTAATCTGGCCTGGTGGGAGGTCAGGGAATTTTTTTGTCAGAGTAGAGGGAATGACATCACATACTCAAGCCAGATTAAAAGAAGTTCTTTTTTTTACGTGGTGATTTTTATGGATCATCCTGTGAGGATCAAACGCACTATTCAGTAGTAATAGATTTGCAAACGACTATTAAACCATGTTTTTTTCTCCTCTACCCGGGCTTCATCGGGTAGCCGCTGTTAGTTGAAAATAAAGGGATTAATTGATTTTAACGGCATGTCAACTAGTCTAGGATTATTTTATGTCTAAAGGTTAGGAAATTGCATTCATTGTACATTCAGATCTACATTTTTGGGTACTTCTAAAGAGGTTGTTTTTTTTTTTTGTTTTTTTTTTTTTTGGGGGGGGGGGTCTGCACATAGTCAAATTGAATACAAATAATTTCTAAACAGATCCAATTGATCCATAGATGGAACCCTAACAGGTACTACCACTCAAATGGTAAAGGATAAATTTTTCCCTAAGGAGCTCAGGGCTTAAAGGGTTATAGCCATTTCCTTTTTTTTTTTTTTTTCATTTTTGTTTTAAAAATTTAATTTGTAATTGAAGTTAGCAAATAAATGTAAACTTTGTGCACAAGATACCTTTAGTTTTTTTGGCTAGGGGTGGGGAGGTGACATGACTTCCTCTTCAATTGAACACAGACAGACCAAAAAAATAAAATCCCACATGCTAATGATATGAAGAAGAAAAAATGTCTGATTCTTACCGACTCATTTGTGAATTGTCTCTTATTTGAGCTTCGTGTCTCTTTGAGATTTCATCATAATCTGAATGCAATTTATCAATTTGCTCTTGGAGAATCGATGTAGAATTGCTAACTGATTGGTTTTCTGCATCTTCTGTAATTAAAGAATTCATCAGGAAAAGTTAAATCAATACCAACAATTTTATCAGTTTATTTGGCTTCTTCCATCAAAAAAAAAAAAAAATTGCATCTAGACCAGTGCTACTCAAAGTGTTTGTATACATACTAGGGATGATATACAAGTCATCAACTGCCAGTACGTGGTGAGTTCTCAGTTTCACATTATCATTGAAATATATATAAATATATATAAAACATGTGGTAATTTTCACCTTTAGTTGTTAAAATTCCTAGCATAAAATTGTGCATGCGCATTATCTGAAATGAACTTAATTGTTATTAAGAATACATTTTATGATATTTTTGTGTTAAAGCATGCAGTTGTATTGTTTTCGAAAAAGTTTCTAAGATTGGTTTATTTCACACGGAGACTTTCAAAATAGCTACCAGCTTAGTTCAAAGTGAAAGTCAAGGGAGATTACTCTAATTGCCTTATTTGCTAGGAATTTTAACAACTAAAGGTGAAAATTACCAAACATGTAATACAAAACTGAAAATTCATAAAATCTGTATTGTTTATTATTATTCTTATCCCTTGCTGTGATACAATACAACAGATAGAAAGGTTATTTCCTATAAGACTAACATAAACAAAGGGGAACCACTCTTGACTGATAAATTATTTATTTATTTATTGATCTACTAGGAAAAAAGAAGACGGGTTAGGGTTAGTAAAATGGGAAAATAAATAAATAATGTATCAGTCGAGAGTGGTTCCCTTTGTTTATGTTAGACTTATAGGAAATAACCAATAGAAATACTTTGAAATTTATTATAAATCAAATAATGATAATATGGCACAAATACGTACCAGTCCAAGGGACATTGGAAACATATCCTGTCAGTACACCCCATCAGATAGTTTGAGAAGCACTGATTTAATTAGTCACATGAAAAAGCAAGATTAGTTTTTTAGAAAAAAAGTTCATCTTTCAGTAAAATCAAAATGAAAAAAAAAACAAAAAAACCAATTCTTTCCTTTAATTATCTGATATTCATCAAGAATAATTTAAAAATCATTTAAAAATTATTTGATTCAAATCTTTATGCAACTATTTTAAAAAATGTGTATTTCATTTAATTCCCCTTAACCACAATCATAGAATCATTTTTAGTGGAGATATAACTTAACATACATGTTACCCACCCACCCACACACTGTTTCAGACCACAGTGTAACCGACCATGAAAATTATTATTTCAAAGCAAATAAAAATTAACAAGTATTTACTTCAAATCTTTATGTAACTGTTTTAAAAAAAATGTTTATTTCATTTAATTCCCCTTAACATTACAATTACCATAAACCTTTAACCACAATCATAGCATCAGTTTAAAGGAAATTGTGTCTAAATTAGCATTCTTCAGCTAAAATAGGTTGGTTGGTTTATTGATTTTAATAGCATACCAACCCATCCGGAGTTATGTCATGCCTAACGGTTAGGAAGTTATACATATTGTGTATTTATATTTATACTTTTTAGTAATTGGTTTTAACAATGTGTTAGCATTATTGGGGATTATGTTGTATGGTATTGATTTGTTTCATGTCTATATTCTATGGTATAATTTTATTTCTCTAAAAAAAGAGAGAATATCCTCCATGTTGACATTTTCAAACAGATCTTTCATATTGTTTGCTTTAAAATAACAGTTTCTGATGTGAACAAGAAACCTGCATTCCATGAATAGGTGTTTGACATGTTTCACAATAAATAGGGGAAATGGGTAAAATGCATATTTTGGGCACTAGGCCTCCAATTATTAGGAAATTTTGCAAATTGTCTATTTCATTTAATTCCTCCAACAATTATCATAACTGATTTTTAGTGGAGATATAACTTAATGTACACTTGATACCCTGACTCAGTTCACAGTGGAACCAACTGTAAAAATGATTATTTCAAAGTCAATAAGAACCCTACCCACCCACCAAAAAAGAAAACAACAGATAAATGCAGAAAAAGTAAATATCTATAAGTTTTTTTGTTTGTTTGTTTTAAAAGAAAAAGATTTTCAAAAGCCAGACTAAGTTTCCCCCTCCCTCCATATAGCTGCTAAAGATTTGACAAGATTTCAACAATGAAATTGGTGAAATGCTAAAAGGAATCAAATTGCTTAAAGTTAACAAAAACAAATTATCTTTCAAAGACAAAAAAAACAAAAATCTTCTCAGCCCAAAGATTTTTAAAATACAAACAATTTTTTTACCATCTACACCCTGCTTTTATTTATATCTAAAAAAAAAAAAATTGCCTTTTTTTTGTATGGATCCGGTTAGCTCAGTCAGTAGATCACCACCTTGGAACCACAAAAGGTTCCTGGTTTGATACTGGCCCTCGCCAATTCAAAGCACAAGTAGCACCACTTGGATCTGTACGGTAAAGTGGGAGCTGATGCTAGGTATAGTGCTCCACCTAAGACACAAAACAAATCACTCTGGACTAGCACTAGTAAAAATGGGATAGACTCCCTGCTGTCCAGCNACCAATTACTAACATAGGCCATTTGCTTATTAGGATAATAAAAGTAAAAACGACCAAAAAACTACCTAATTGTTGTGAGGACCCATTTCTGTTTCAATTCATGTTGTTGAAGTACTCGATTCTCTTCTCTGGTCATCAAGTCTAACTCGAACAAAAACAAACATTTACACAAATAATATAAATACACAAATAATAATGTTGGCTTTGCGTGACGACAACACATTTGGTTATTTCCTACAGTTTAACATGCATCAAAGAACCACTCTTGACTGATACATTATTTATTATTTTTTCCAGAAAAAGAAGATTGGGTAGGGTTTAGGTTAGTTATGGGGAACTCATAATACTTTTACTCAGTCATGTGCCCTTTTGATCATTAGCTTATAGAATAATCAACCTTGTTTAAAAATAATAAAGTATAAAAATAGGTATATTCAAAAAACAATAATACATTAATTTGTAATTTCCCATCTTTTTACTATAATTATTTGAGTTTGGTGGTGCTTACATATTGCAATTAATAAGGAATAACATGTAATCATATGGTTCAAGTCCAAGTTAAGCTTCTACCTCATATCCACTCACCTTTAAATATCTCTCTCTTTGCTTACATGACATAACCCACAACTTTAATGGCTGGATATATAATTGGTTTAACATTTTATAAAAAGAAGAATAGTGGCATTATTTTCATACTGAAAACAAATTAGTTCAACTTCCACCAGCTGTGACCAGTGAATAGTATTGGTAGTTGTAGTAAAGTTAGTAGTGGTGGTGTAATAGGATTTTTAATATTAAGAATGTGAAGAGAGAAGAAAGAGAGATGTTCAAACCTGATCTGTTAACGACTGGTTTTGTTGTTGAAGTTGTTCAATATATTGTTGATATTGTTCAGACAATTGGTTTCGTTCATCTGTTACAGTTTGGAATGATTCTTGATACTGAAAAGGGAAACAAAAAGAAACAATAAGATCTTTATGAATGGATTAACAATTTCAGAAGAAAAATTAAATTAACAATTTGCTTTCAAGAATGGATTTTGATTGATTGACTGGTTTTAATGGTGTGTCAAACCATCTAGAGTTATTCTATGCCTAGAGGTTAGGGAAGTGCATTCATTGTACATCTATATTTACATTGTTTTTGTTTTAGTTGTTTCTTAAGGGTTTGGGGAGGGTTGCACACATTCCTATTGAATATATATTTTTTAAACAGATCTATTTGGCCCTGAAATGGGATCCTAACAGGTACTACCAGTCCGAGTCAGAGTGGACCTGGAAGTAATAGCCATGAAGGGGTACTCCATACTTCCCAGTATTGGAGCCTCACCATCAGATGCAGTTTAGTGCCAGGACAACCCCCCCTTTTTTTTTAGTGGTGGGTCTTACCCTTCTGTAGAGGGGGATATAGCCAGCATATTCTAAGCCCTGCCGACAGGGCAAAAGAATGTATTTCAATCCCAGATAAGAAGACTATAGTAAAATAGGATATACCATCAAGTAATCCTGTTCTATATAGAACACCATGAATCAAGTATAAATGTCAAGTGTTTTCTTTTTTCTTTTCAGTTGGCATGAAATAATTACAGCATTTTTGAAAGGTGAAAAAAAACCCGGATATAGAAAGTAATTTATTCTCTTTGTAGTTTAAGAATTTGACACAAAAGAAAATTTGGAATGATGATAAACAATGAATAAATGAAAGGAGGATTTACAGAAAGGAGGGATTTTTTTATATAAATTTTTATGTGAATTGTGTTAAATATTAACCATATATAAAAATGATCATAGAGAGAATAAAACCTTTTATACACAAAATATTTGCACAAAGTTAAACAAATAAAAAAATTAGTTACAAATTTTTTAAAGTAAAGACTTTCCTAAGCAGTAAATCTACTCATTGCTTTGAATATAGACAAGAAAAAAATCACTTGACCCAAATAAATGTGAAATAAATATTCTAAAGTTTAACAAGCATTTCACAATAAAAAAAAAAAGAAAAAAAAAAAAAAAAAAAAAAAAAAAAGGAAATTTCTATTTCCCGAAATACGAACACTATCATTTCATTCAAGAAATCTTTTATTTTATTTTTTTTTTTAAACAACCTTCAATTTCTTTTATATTCATTTACTAACCCCCCCCTCCACATAAAAGGTCAATTTCCTCTGCAATGCAACTGCAATGGCTATAAGCAAACAACTGGACAAAGTAACACTTCTCCTCGGACCAAATATGGACATTCAAAGGATTTTATTCAAATAGTTTGGAGAGTGAAATTTCTCATCTTTCAATTTTCAAAGAGGACAAAGGGGGAGGGGTATCAATTTTATCTCAGTACATTTAGTCACAAAGTCATATTTTATCCATTAACAAACTTACGATCAATGCCTTGTAACAAAAATCTACACACTATATATATATATATATATATATATATATATATGAAGAATACATTACAATAACATCCTAAACATAGAGAGAAGAGTAGCATTGACAGAAAAGAGAGCCAGAAAGAGAGAGAAAGCCAGCAGCCCAGAAAGCATCACAGTTTGTATGCATTCAGTGCACCAAAGACTGTTAAATATTTTTTTTTTTGGACACTACGCCATCGTCCTTAGTGGACAGAAAGGATCCAATAAGAAATGAATGACCCTATTGAAATCTAATATCTCTGATGAAATAAAAAAATCAATCATTACAATAACATCCTAAACATGGAATGGTTAATATTTCAGAATAATTTCACTTTGAAAAAGACCAAAAGATTCAAATATCATGTGTTCCTGACTGTGTTTAAAATTTTAACTACAGCAGTACCTTGACCTACGAGCACCCTAACTTACAAGCTTTCCAAGTTACAAATTGTCACTTGGTCGATTTTTTGCTTTGTGCTGTGGGGCTAAAATTTGAGTTAAGAGTGTGCTTCAGATATGCTTATGTTAATAAGTTCATTAAATATTTAAGTTTCCAAATTCATTACACCAAAGAAAAATATCATTTATAAAAAAAAAAAAAATAAGCATTAAAACATTACAGCATATAATTCATTACATTCTATTTTATTACATTTTAATACAATACAGTGAGTTTTCTTATTTAAAAAAACATAAAAAAAAATTTAGGGTATTTTGGGGGGAGATGATGGGGGTTAGAACAGGGTTAATGGAATTTCAGTTTATTTCAATAGGGAAAATTTTGAGTGGAAATTGAGTGGAACGAATTAAACTTGTAAGTCAAGGTTCCACTGTATTTCAAAAGGTTTGACATCAGTTAATATTAAGAAATATCAAAAGAATAAATTTTGAAAAGGTAAAATCTTGAAGAAAAAAAACAAAAAGCCTGAAAAAGGTTAGCTAAAAAACATAGTCCAGATTAAAAGCATGGTAATGGAAACTTAAACTTATTGGTTATTTCCTATAATTCCAACCTAAAAAAGGGGAACCACTCTGAATTAATTTTATCTGTTAATTAATCTATCCATTATTTTCCCATAAACTAACCCTACCCCGTCTTCTTTTTTCTAGTAGATCAATAAATAAATAAATAATTTATCAGTCAATCAGAGTGGTTCCCCTTTTTTAGGTTGGAGTTATTTTTTTCGATGAAGGTCCAAGTATTGAAAAAATAAATCTAAAAAGTTTTAGCTTTGGGTTACTCTTACCACTCTTTTATTGTGGACTAATAGTCAATATTTATCAAAAATATAACAGAAGACAATCAGATTGAATGACCTTAGATTGTTTGTTGTAACTAATGGTTATTAAATAAACTAGCAAAATAAAAAAAAAAAACGACCTCCTGGCAATGTAAAAATAAATTTCTGAAAGATATTGCTTGAGGAGGTGGAAGTTAAAAATTAAATGTCGGAGAGTTTGAACCATAAATCGTGAAATCATCAAATTTATTAAAGGAGTAAAAAAAAAAAATAAACAATTTGAAATCAAAACTAAGTTCTATTAACTTTGAATATTAAAATAAAACAAACTATATATATGATACTGGGGATGTATCTATTAAAACTTGTTTTAAAAAACAATGAGGACTGTCTAATGTTGCATGCTCAAATTTTGAGTGTATTTACTCCATGTTATGACAATTTCAGGTATAGTGACGTAAGCACAAAAACTGGAAGCGAATCTCCATTATTAATAGATACATAAATTCTTTTTATAGAAACATCAATAAAAAATTTAAAAAAACATATGTACTTTGTCATCAGCAGTGTGAGGTCACTTCACTGAAAGATTAAACTTTTTTTTTTTTAGATTTTATTGAGTTGGGCCAAAGTCAATAAAATCAAAAGTTTTATCTTTTAGCAGACAATAAATTTCAATTTAATGTTTAAACAAAAAAAAAAACAAAAAAATTTCCTCTTCCCCACCCTTTTGGTTAACAGTAATAAAAGTTACTAGCAGGACCTGTGGATATATTACAGTATAATAATTTAATTATTAAACTTTTTATATGTTTACTTAAGAGCTATTGCCAAAATAGTTCAATATGTAAAAAGTATAATAATCTTGATTTAACTTTCTCTCACTCATTTTTTATTTTCATCTTTTCATTATGTTCAATTGAAACAGATTAGCATAATCTCTTCCATGCGCTCACCCCCTCTCTTTATCTTTTCCCTACTCTTTCTTTCTTTCTTATATTTTCTGTGTAGGATGTCCTCTTTCTTCCCTTTCTTTATAATAAAAACAGAATGGTCGATTATTCAGCTGAGGTGACAACACTCATAAGAAATAAGAATTCAGCAGATAAGCAACACCAGATACTCAGGATTTACATGTTTGCATTTCATCTTAGATAATTTGGACGGTCTTATTTTTAACCAGAGAGTGTAACAAGATGATAACTGTCATACAATTAAGGAACATGAGTATTAATACATAGATAGACACTGAATATAAATACAGAAATAAATTAAATAAATCTTCCAACAAGCCCCCCCACACACACACTTTCCAACATTCTTTACCCCCTTCAAAAAAAAAAAAAAAAAACACTTTATCTTTATATTCCTCAAAAAAAAACAAAAAACAAGTGCTTCACAGTAATCAGCGTCTTTATCATTTCATGGTTTTGTTTTTTTTTTTAGTTTTTTTTTTTTTTTTGTTTTATTATTATAATAATAACTGAACCACCAAACAATTGTTGATAACAAAAGGACAATTTTATGTAAGTTTGGCCTAAATAACATAATGAACTTAAAAAGCAGAGGAAAAGAGAGAGAGAGAGAGAGAGAGAAAAAAAAGACTATAGAAATTAGGTAAAAATATGCAGTAGAAAAATCTGTTGCCAAATGGACTGACCAAGTCCATTTGAAATGTAAAAGGTGAAATATCACAACACAGTTGAATAATCAATGAATTTTCAAGTCAATTTTAGTTTTCAAAAATATCAATGAATTTGAAATTAATAGAGAAAAGCATAAAAAGAGAAGAGGGAATTAAAAAAAAATTTTTTTTTTTTTTAAAAAAGCTCAAAAGTTTAAGATTATTAACAACAACTTGTTGAGACAGGTGAGGTGAGAGGTAAAAAGAATGAAAACAAGAAAAGTTTATCTAAACTCTAAACAGACATATGGAAGTAGGTGCACACTTTCAAGAGAACAAAAAAATTAGCCACAGGGAATTTAGTTAAAGATTAATAACAATTTGTTTTTAAAATATAAAACAGAAACTGCTGATTATTTATATGAATAGAAAAGGTGGTGGTGGTGGTGGTGGTGTTATGATAAATAAAAATGAAAAAAAAATCTCTTTTCTTGATTTCTTTCCCCAGTTAAAAGCAGCTGTCAATGTGCCAACTCAATACATAGTAACAGGAGATCAGGTGCTGCAAGTTGAGAGAGAGGGGGAACCAAAAAGATTAAAAGAGAGAAGGAAGGGGAGGAGTTTAAACACAACAAACGGATATTACAGGATCAAAATAAGAGATTTAAAAAGTGCGTAGAAAACACGATTAACTTACAGTGGGTTAGGGTTTCAGTTTGCACACTTTTGAAGGATAGAAAATTTAGTTGTCATCATCACCCTCCACAGAATTTAATAGGGACAGACCTAATTACACAGAGTCCTCTCTCTCTCTTAGAAGAAAGCTGACAACTAAGAGTAGTAGTAGTGACAAGTTGTTGTAATGGGCAGATAATTCTCAAAGTTAAACAACTCTAAAATTGAAGAGTTATTTTCCATGGTTACTTTACTATATATATATATATATATATATATATATATATATATATATATATGGTGATTGCCACTTTTTCACAGATGAAGGCCACTTCTACAAAGTTTGGTTGCGAGCACGCAAATGGCTCAGGAGTCCAGCTTTGCTTTTACATGTCCTGTCGCATAAAATACACATGAGACCCCAACTTTCACTCGTACACACACGTTTTTCACGCGGTCATCCATCATCATGGGACCGCATATGATTCAAGAGACCAGCCCATCTCTTGAGTCATATATATATATATATATATATATATATATTGAAATAAGAAAATGAATTGCCTGGAGAAAAAAATGTTTGAGTCAATACTGGCCTTGTCAAGAAAACAAAACAGAATGAGTCACAATAAATATTGCATCATATATATATATATATATATATATATATATATACCAGAAGCAGCTATTTAGTACCAATATTAAGCAATCTTTAATTATGAATATAGCAAACTACATTATATATATATATATATGAGTATGAAAAGGTGGAATGAAAACATCACACAATGCTGTTAAAGAGAAAACAATTTATAATATAATCATAGCTGATATTGATCAATATTTCGATTTTACAAAAATCATCATCAGAGCTCATTTACTCCGTGGTGTTTGGGTCGGAGATAAATGTCAAATCAGCTCAAGAACAAAAAACCTTAATTTTGCAAAAAAGAACAAAATTTGTTACATTATTCACCAATGTGGGCATTCGCACCATATTTTTGTCGGTCATGCCGATGTGTATAACTTTTTTGTCGATTAATTCTTTATTGTAGCGGATTTTGAGATGTTGGCAACAAGACAAATTAACTTATTCGAAAGGGGATGGGTATTATATATATATATGTGTGTGTGTGTGTGTGCATGTGTGTGTGTGATTCCAGTATTTTGATAGATCCCAATGTAAAGACAAGCTCAATGTATTAAAAACATGCATAAATACACACACACATCTGTTCACACACATATATATATGGTTGGAAGAATATGGAAATAAATCTGACAGTATGTAGAAAAAGAAAGACGTAATTGTAATAATAAACATACGTGCAACAATAATATGTTTTAAACATAATTTAATTGCATATGGATTAGTCTCTCTCTCTCTCTCTCTCTACTTCTTTCACTTCATTTAATTCCCATTCTACATCTCTTTAGGAAAATACATTACATTTCAAATAGTCTTTCGATTACCAATCACATCACCTTTTAAAAAAAGAAGGCTGCTAACGGGGGGGGGGGGACATCTTTTTACTCAAACACATTCTGATCTCTCGTTTCATTTTGAAAAGATTCCCATCACTGTTTAGACAATACTTTTTCATCCTAATTTTAAAAAAAATATAAATAAACATTTTAAACATCAACTTCCCCATCAAAAATAAATTCATATTTTTGGAATACTTTGTTTTTTCTAATTTCTACATACATATATACAGAGCAAAATATAAATAGATAAGTGAAAAACCTTTGGGTTATCAAATTATAAATTTATTTCAGCTTTAAGCTTTTTCAGATTTGATCACATAATGAACTGACAGGAGAGAATGGGAGGAGTGTAAATGAAGAAGGGAGGGAAGGAGGGTGTTGTTAGATACCAACATGTTGAGATGTGTAGTGACACTTTTCCAATGTTTCAACATATTTTCAATTGGCAGATTGAACCATATGATTTTAGGTTTAGATTTGTTAATTTTTAAAAAATTATTTTTAAAGGATTCTTGATATGATAGTTCTTGTGTGAATCTGCTATTTTGCAGGGCTTTATTTAATTTTTTTTTTTTTTCATTGAATATTTTTTATTTGACGATAGTTTATCAATTCTTGTATTAATGGCATTAATCTACCCCCCTCCAAAAAAAAAAAAAACATTGGATAAAAGGACATATTTCAGAATCTGAGGAACATCATGGAAACAAAGATTAAACAATTGCAGATATTCATTCAGAAACGAAAACCTAATGTCTAATATATGTACAGAGTCATATGATCCCATTGGTACATCAAAATTATTACTACCACATTTAGTCCAGGATTTATTATTATCTATAAGTATTGTTTTCCAGCATGCTAATCAGGGCTCGACATTAACGCTGTCCCGTCATCCTGGGGATGATAAAAATTACATCCAGGACAATCAATACGTCATCCGGGACAGTTTGCCAGGGACGGTAAAAAATTTTCCTAAAAGTTAGTACTACATTCCAATATTGGCCGTCCAGTGATTGCCCAAATACTGACCTCAAAAACAGTTTAGTTCTAGACTTAAAATTACTAATGGCAACAACACTGAAGAAATAGACACAGTCACACAGTATATATTTTTATGATTGGAAAATGTCCGCATAAAAGAGGGAAATAGAATAAATTTTAGTTTATAAAATTTTTATTTTATTATTCTTGATTATAAATAAATGTTTCTGTCAACTACTTCAGCTTTTCTTAATGTTTTATTACATGTTATTATGCTACTGATGACTGACAAGTATAGATGATGCTAATGAATTAAACAAAAATATTTAGATTTCGGGACGGTTGATAATTTTTGTTCGGGACGGTCATGAAAAAAGTTAATGTCGGGGCCTGATGCTAATATATTTTAGTAGGTTATATTTGTTATGAATTTGGCAATAAAGTTTTTTGGAAATTGAGGCATAGAAATCTAGAATATCAAATTGTGTAAGTGTGGCTTTCTTTTTGATAGTAGAAAACTGTTTAATAGCATCATAAGAGTTATTCCATAAATTGTGGTTTAAATTTCCCTGTAGGTTTAAGAATGTTTTTGATAATGTCTTTTGAGTTTAATCCTAGTTGTTTTTCTAGGGTTAATTCATCTGGCTTGTTTGCTGTTTATGAAGTCATATTTGTGATCTTTAAGTTTGAAGTGTACATAGATTATCCCATTCTGTCTTGAATGTTACATTTTTTTTGTGAAGTTCATAGTGTTGTCATTTATTTGAGATATTGAATTGTATTGGTCTATTTTATATTTAATTGTAATGCTATTAATGAGGAGTTTGTTGTATTCTAAGGGATTGATTTTATAATAGTTTTAAAAAAAAAATTTTTTTTTATTTGTCAGCTTCAACTCAAATGTCTTTAGAATTATTTATGTCTTTAATGTCATTGTGTATTTTTTGTTGAAAATGATTATCGTGTTTTGTAAGATTTTTTTTTTTTCACAAATTTGAATAGATCATTTTTGAAAGCATTCAAAAATTTGTTGCTGGGGGAGTTTTGGGGATTTTAGGTTGTAAATTTCCTATTTAAATTCCATATCTTCAGGATGGTTTAAGTAGAAGACAAATTTGAAAAAGCATAAAGCTGAAATAAATTTATAATTTTATATATATATATATATATATATATGAAGAGATGGAAGTGAATCCGATGGTATGTAGTATATTAAGAAAATTGAAAAAACACAGGTTTAAATAAGTTGAGTGGTAAGTTTATTGGCCGACGCTGCAGTGTTTCGATCTATTAATTAGATCATCTTCAGGGCATTTAGTTGGTATAAGGAAGGTGATAAAAAAATTTTATCACAGAATAATGAGAAAAGTAATAAATAACCATTGAAGATGGGTTCAAATTCTTTCTTGCAAAAAGACATTTTTGATGAATATTCAAGTGTACTTACATAACAAAAAAAAAAAAAAAAAACCTTCATTTTTCACAGGTTTCATATTACAAGAGTTCAGTGAAAAGTGATTAATTGGTGTTAGGTCAATTGGTATCTCTTACTGTCCAGTGTCTTCAAGGCTGAATACCTCTCACCTCATTTAATGGACACTGTTTAAAGTTGTGCAAAAATAATACATCTTTTGTTTGGCACAAGGACTCAGCATGGAGAGCAGAAGGATTGTCTAGTGATGAATGCTTGTCTCTAGCTTTTACGAGGGTCGACTGAAAAGTTCATAGGCTGACCAAGATACTCTTATGGAATGTGACCAAAAGAAGTTTATTGTTCAACATAATCTCCTTTGTGGTGCACACTTCTTCCATCGGTGTTGCAGTGCTTGGATTCCATTGGTCAAAAAAACAAAAAAACATCAACAGCAGATATGACGCCATCATATGAACTTTTCATCCCACCCTCGTTATTTGCTGCTCTTATTCAAATATGCAAATGAATGATTTCATTCCACATGACATTTTAGAAAGGATTTCACAATGGGATTTATCAAATAACAAATGAAATATTAATCAACAGAAATATTATCTTCATTTCTTTTTCATTCGATGAAGTACTATCAACTTTTACAATCTCTTTATGAATTGTTCACTCCCAGTAGTAAATGATGACTTTCAGTCCAGTGTTGCAGTGCATTGGTCAAAAAAGACATAAACAGCAGATATGACATCATCCTATGAACTTTTCAGCCAGCAACCCCACCCCACCCTTGCATGTTAATATTATGTTTAACCCTTTTATTAGCATTTAGATACTCTGTACTAAACAAAATTAAAAAATAAAAATAAAAAAATAATCAAGCACGAAATCCATTTAAATTTTGCTTCAGGGTAAAAACATTTTTGTTTAAAAGGAACTCAGCTTCAGTTTAGTTTCTTTGTGGGGATTAAAAAAATACAAAAATAAAAATAAAATAAAAAAAGAACAAACTCCGATGGGGGCCTTGACCGGAAGAATACCATCTGCACAGGTCCGACAAAAAGGACTGACACCCTTCCCAAAAAAGAATCCCTTGACAATTTGAACTGAGCCCGTTGGTCCTGTTAGCCAGGGAGATTTTTCCCCTCGCTACAGGCCACTATAACCCCGTTCAATAAAGCCTGAGTTATGAAACCACCTTCTGCCTTTGTCTCTTTCCTTTCTCGTTCTTTGAATGCCTTCTTTTCAGCACGCCCACCAAAATGAGATGGGGTTAAAAAGAAACCTGAGGAACACGCACCAAGAATATCCAGCTACCTTTAAACCATAAAAACATAAACCTTATCCTACCCCACATGTTCAATGACATTACATTTTTGTGGGTTATTTAATGCCAAGGCCATACTTATAGGAAAACAATAGTAAAAAAAAAAAAAAAAAAAAAAAAAAAAAAAGTAAAGTTGGCGGAGGACCTTTTGTCGGCATCAGCCAGACAGTGAGAGAGTCTATCCCCTTTTCACTAGCACTAAACCAAGGAGATTGTTTTTTTGTTGTTTTTTTGTTCTGAGATAGAGCATCAAATCTACCGTCAGCTGGTATTGAACCTGGCACCTTGCAATTCCAAAGTGGGTGCTCTACCAACTGAGCTAACCAACCCAAAATATATCCCCTGGAGAGAACAGTAGTGGTAATATCTAATCCATAGCTCAGATGGATGAGGATGTTCCTACCTTTCCCAAGGTAGTCCAAAAGTGAATGCAATAGCGCAACTGGAGTTTGAACTCGCTTACTACAGTGTCACAGTCCAACATGTTAGCCACAACATTACAGGGACTCTCCCCCTTAAAGGAACTATCATGGTTGCTATGCTAAGCCTTTTACTAGTAGTACCTGATGTGATCATCCTGAAGCCAAAATATTGGCCTTACAGATTCAAAAGGGTTAAATAATGACCAATGTTTATAAGAAGAGAAGAAAACTATGTTCTCCTATTCACCACAAATCATGGCTTACAGTCACAAGTACTGGTTCCCACTAGATCACCAAAGTTAAGCAGAGATGAGCTTGTTCAATACTTAGATGGGTGACTATTTAAGCAACAGTAGGTACTGTAAGAAACCAAATATCAAAATGACTTTATTCGGCATAAAATGATCTGAAAAGGGTTGATGTGCCATAAAACAAAATAACCAACCACAAATCAGTGGATTCAAGGGGAGATAAATCAATTAATCATCAAAGAGTGAATTATCACATTTTCCAGAATTGCTATTTTTTTCATCAAATTTTTTTCATGAAATAAGCCTTGAAAATTTAATGTGTCCAATTGCCAAAAAAAAAAATTTTTTTTTTTTTTTTCAAAATTTTCAAAGTCAAAATTGTAATGTTTCCTGGTGGCCAGAGCATCATCAACATTATTTTCAAGTTCAAAATCTAAAATGTTATTATCTATAAAAAGCTTTTGGTTATTTCCTATAAGTGCCAGAGGGCACATTGACCAAAATGTTGTGTATATAACAATAAAAATGAGGACAATAGTCCAAAAAATGTAAATAATATATATTATCAAGTCTCATCTCAAAATTTCAAACAAACAGAGACATTTGATTACAAAAGATGCAAGCATTCTGATAATACAAATTGTTTCAGTTAATTTAAGAAAACTTGGTTATTTCCTATAAGTCTAACAAACAAAGGGGAACCACTCTTGACTGATAAATTATTTATTTATTTATTTATTGATCTACTAGGAAAAATTAAGACGGGGTTAGGGTTTAGGGTTAGTTTAATGGGAAAATAAAGGTGTGACGCTCCACCTCAGACACAAACACAATCTCCTTGGTCTAGCGCTAGTAAAAAGGAGATAGATTCCCTCGCTAATTGGCTGATACCAACTTTAGGCCACCCCCACGACTTTACTTTTACTTATTTCTATAAGTCTAACATAAATAAAGGGGAATCATTCTTGACTGATAAATTATTTATTTATTTATTGTTCTACTAGGAAAAAAAGAAGTTAGGGTTTAGGTTAGGGTTAGTTTAATGGGAAAATAAATAAATAATTTATCAATCAAGAGTGGTTCCTCTTCATTTATGTTAGACATGGGCCGGGTTAGCTCAGTCGGTAGAGCGTTTGGCTAGAAACCACAAGGTTCCTAGTTCGATACCGGTCCTCACCAACTCAGCGTATGAGTAGCACAGGGATCTGTGCAGTAAAGTAAGGAGCTAGTGGTAAGTGTGGTGCTCCACCTCAGATGCTAAAACAATCTCCTTGGTCTAGCGCTAGGGGATAGACTCCCTCGCTGACTGGCTGATACCGACTTTAGGCCGCCCCGTTGACTTTTTTTTTTAGTTTATAGGAAATAACCAAAAAATGTTATTTACTATTCTTTAATCAACCATCAGTTGTCAATAGACCAAAGCTGGTTCACTAGTTTCTTCTTTTGTCTTTTTTCAGGAGATATTCCACTTTATGTACTCAGATTTTATAAGAGTCAATAATTATAACCAGGTTTCACAGATTGTCTGTATACAGACATATAATGGGTGGTCTGAAAGACTTGTCACCCCTACATATTGTTTTAACTTTCATTATTTTTTTGTTTTAATGATATAATATATAAATTATTTAATTGTTTTACCTTTAAAAAAATCCTTAGTTAAATTATTTACTAGAATTTCAGGTTGTATCATGTAATTATTTTATCTCTAAAAAAAAAAAAAAAAAAAAATATGTAGAGGGTGACATATTGAGAAATGATTGAATGAAGAAAGTCATTCAAAAGAAAAGAAGTAAATGTTATAAAGAGAACTTACATGCAAAACTTTAGTTGTTAATTCTTCCTTTTCTGCTTGAAGAGTTTCAACAAGTTTCACAGATTCTTTGTCACTCTGACTACTTAACTGAAAAAAAAGATAATAAATCAATGTAAACAATAGACAAGAATAGGATCACACTAAAGATAAGAATAGAATTTCAAATCTTGATAAACATCGGAAAATTTTAAATATTTATTTGAAATGAGGACAGAGAAAAAACTGTGCCAGCATAGAAAATGAAAGAAATGCAAAAAAAATAAAAAATAAAACAAAATGTTGTCCATAAAAAATATAAGTTCTTTAGGCACCCCTTTTTGATCTCGATTAAGAAAGGACATGTTTTTCATTTACACCGTCAATATCTGGTTGTTTTAAAGGACAATTTTTAGATTTTTTTTTTTTTAATTATAAAACTAACCCCTAACCCTAACCCCTAACAAACAACCAGATATTGACGGTGTAAATGAAAAACATGTCCTTTCTTAATCGAGATCAAAAAGGGGTGCCTAAAGGTCATATGGTCCAATAATTCTAATTTGATTGGACATGAAAAGTCTCAGAATTGAAGAGGCAGATTAGACATTAAAGTAAAGTGTAATTTGGAAATTTTTTTTTTTTCTTACGGTTACATCACGTTGAAAGCAATGGTTCCCACTAGATCACCAAAGTTAAGTAGCAATGAGCCTGTTCAATACTTAGATGGGTAACCATTTAAGCAACAGCAGGTATTGTAAGAAACCTAAGGGTGTTCCTAAAGGTAATATGGTCCCTTTTTTCTACTTTGCTTAACTTTCACTTTTTAAATAATATTTTCAACCTCAATATCAAATTAATTAATCAGATTTTACTCTATCATCAAATAATCAATAAAATTGAAATAAAGTTTCATTGTTTTTTGTTTTTTTTTAAGTTCCACATGTTGCACTAATATAACTAGCAACAGAAAACACCCTCCGGGCGTCGTAAAATTTAATTTTTGAAAGACATTGCCTGAGACGGTGGGAGTTAAAAATTCAATATCAGAGGGTTTGTATCATAAGACAAATCCTCATATTTATTAAAGGAGTAAAAAAACAAAAAAACAATTTGAAATGAAAACTGAGCCCCGTCCCTCTCAAATAAAATGTTGCGTGCATGTAATAATCAAACAATTATTTTGAATATTTTCCACAAAATCGTAGGTATTTATTTATTTGTAAACTTTTTAGTTAACTTCTTGTTACTGTAAAAAAAAGGGGGGGGGCAAGTGTAAAAACAATTTTTAAAATTGCTTACTCAAATTTTGGGTGTATATAGCATAAGAATATTGTGATGTAAGCTGTGACGTAGAGCTATGACATAGTTTTTGTTACAGACAGAAATACAGACAATCTCCATTATTAATAGATACGAGTTCTAAAAAAAAAAAAATAAATAAATAAATAAAGGAAATGAAAGTAATTTTTGCAATAAGACTTTACATCTAAGTCAGTAGAGCACTCGCCTAGGAATCACAAGGTTTCTGGTTCGGTACCAGTCCCCGCCAAATCAACACATGAGTAGCACAGATTGGGTAATCTGATCTGTGCAGTAAAGTGGGGAGCTGACGGTTGGTGTGGCGCTCCACCTCAGCAAAAGAGACTCCCAGGTCTAGCACTAGCAAAAAGGGGATAGACTCCCTCGGTGTCTGGTTGATACCAACAATAGGACACTCCAACTATATAAAGATAAATCTAATGAGTCAGATAAACCTACTAAAAGTTTCGCTTAGTGCTCTTCAGGGCTAAGATCCGAGTCGGATCTTAGCCCTGAAGAGCACTAAGCGAAACTTTTAGTAGGTTTATCTGACTCGTTAGATTTATCTTTATTATTTGCTCTACTTAGGTATTGAACACTTTTTACTTATTAGCTTTAGTTTCCTGGCGGTTTTGTATGAATATATATATCTTATATATATATATATATATATATATATATATTATATATAAATTGTTTTTTTTTTTGGCCAAATATTGTACCAATAGATTATTTTTGATTGGTACGATTATCTTGGTCTTTTCTTTTTTTCCAAAAATGTTTTTCTCCCCGGGTGATGTTTGGTAGTATATTTTTACAATCAAACTATTTGCTGGTTTTTTTTCTCACCGCGAGATTTACCAACAAGTTTGGTATATTATATATATATATATATATATATATATATATTTTTTTTTTTTTAATAATAATCAAAAAGAGGTAATAATCTTTTTTGGCAACCCATAAATAATATGTTTAAATAAAGTTCAGGCTACAGTGCTTCAAAAAAAAAAAAAAAAAAAAAAAATATTCTAGGCCAATTACAGCAACTATCAAATTATTTGAAAGCAAAATTTAACAAAATCTCTCTAAAATCCAAAGAAGATTATGTAGCACAGTCACCAACAACTGCTATATCAGTGATGGCTAATTGTCAAAAAAATAAAAACTCGCTTCAAGTGCTTTATTCTGTCTGTACAGTTTCTGAAGCCATAGAAGCAGGTGAAAATAAATAGTGCAACATGTGGAGTAGTTTCTTTGTTCTAGTATGAACTGACTCTTCCTGTATCTTTGAAACATTTCTTGTTCTCCATAAGCATGTCTCCTCATACCCCAGCCACCAAAAGAGATCAAAGAAAGTCATCTTTTATGATTTTATTTGGATTCACAGAACACTTAAGCCTCACAGGGGTGGGGCATCACCCTGCCACAACTTTTGACCATTTGAGTGATGACCCCAGCAAGAACAGGTTAACTGCTGTTTTCAGTCAGGGGATGAGATCAAGCATATCTTGTTACACCTAGCCCACTAGAAAGATGTTGAACTTTGTCAACTTGTCTTTTTGATAACTTATCTATTCACACCCCAGTACAATTCACTTACAAATGTTACAATTATATTAAGAATTAGATGAACAGAGATTATTCTAAACCAATATTAAACATTGCAACAATATTTTGCTTAAAACAATATCAAGTAATACATGACTTTAGAGCAATATAAAAGTGTGTGTGTGTGTGTGTGTGTGTGCACGCATCATGAGGGGGGGGGAGATAAGGTGATGCTGAAAAATTCTTACCTGCTGTGCGTACAATTCTGCCATTTCTAATTTCTTTTTCATTTCAACCGAATTTTGTTCTTGTGCCAAACATTCTGAAATCTAAACAGAAAAAAAACAATTCAAATCATCAGAGAAAATAGACAAAATTAAAGTTTTTATACAGTTTTTTTTTTTCAATGTCCTCACAGAAACAAACACTAACCAAAGACAAAGTCTTCAGATTTTGATGAAACTATGGTCACCACTCCCCCCACCCCCCAAGATATGGCTGAAATTTGAAACTAAACCATTTTAAGTGTTTATGTTGTGATGTGTAGTTTCGTACTTCTTGCTGTAGTCATAGTAGTAGTATTTCTCTGAGCTTATCGTAGCTCTCTCTCTCTCTCAGCTTCTCGTAGCTAGTTTTTTTATGTCCTCCAAACTATCTCTATATATCTACTGCTGTAGGAGACATATGCAAATGAGATAACACGCTATTGGCTATCTCACTACACCTCCCTGAAACAGAGAGGTTTTATTCCCCTCGTCAACCTATTGCTTCTCCTAAATATCCTCGGGGGTGTTCTTCATATTGGTGATCACGGTCTCATTTCATCAGAACTGGATCCCTCGTATGGCACATCAGAATCCGACACACTTTCATCTATTGGCTCTATAACGTCTCCATCATATTGGTTATATCCTCGTTTCTTTCCAATTCCTCCATAATCATGTCTTCTTCATATCTATTCCTTATCTGATTAGCGTGGGCCAGCACACTTCTCTCCTGTGTTGTTCTCTTTCTACATAATAAAATAGGCTTTTTCAGGTTGTGCATCATTTTTTTTGTACCACATTTTTTCATTAGTCGAAAAATACATGGTTATGGGAGATCTCACTACAGTTTATTTTAATTTATAATGAAATTTTTTTAAATCAATGAAATTTGGAAATTTAAAATCTGAAAAATAAGCTAAAATATAATTTTATTTACCAATTTATAGTTTAGGCTGATGGTATGTGGAAATAAAGGTAGGAACAAAAAAAAATACATTTTTCAATGGGAATTTCAACAATTTATATTTAAAACAAATTACAAATGCAAAAATGTTAAGTTTTTTTCCTTTTCTTTGTTGTGTTAAAAAGAAACAATCCCAATTTTTTCTCTTAAAAACCAAACCAATGAGAAAAAAAATAACTACTTTTATTTATTATAACATAAACTGTTGCTGTTTATTGGTCAGTTTCTATGCATTGTTTATTTTAGTTTGTCAATCCAAAGGACATGACTCACAACCACCATTATCTTCAGAAGTATAGAGATCAAAAGAGTAATAATCCTTGAAAATATCAATCAAGTAGTTAATTATAAAAAGGATTATTCCCACCATAACAGTAGATTCATAATGCTTACAGACTTCCATACCAAAAATACCATCTCATGAAAAAGTCACATACAAAAAAAAAAAAGTAAATTTACAAAAAATATTTACCAAAATTATTTTTTACCATATCAGTCATATTTATTTATCTATTTAGTGTTCTTACATTAAATAACAAAATTTCAGTCTGTGGTTGCTAGTGAAAGAATTTAATCAAGAATTGTCAATTTTAAAAAAATGTCTTTAAAAAATTAAAATTTTAAAAATGTTTAAATTTAAAAAAAAAAAGAAAAGTTTTTTCTCTTTTTTACCGAATGGAAAATGGCCAGACCAAGTTATTGACACATTAATAAATGTGGGAAATAAAAATTTTAAAATTTAAAAAAATTTTAAATTAAAAAAAAAAAAATTAACATGTCTTTAAAAAATTAAAAATTAAAAAAAATTTATATTAAAAAAAAAAAAAAAAAAAAAAAAAAAGTTTTTTCTCTTTTTTACTGAATGGAAAATGGCCAGACCAAGTTATTGACACATTAATAAATGTGGGAAATAAACTATAACATGTCTTTAAAAAATTTTAAATTTAAAAAAAAAAAAAAAAAATTTACACGTCTTTAAAAAATTAAAAAAAATTTTATATTAAAAAAAAAAATTTTTAAAAAAAAGTTTTTTCTCTTTTTACTGAATGGAAAATGGCCAGACCGAGTTATTGACACATTAATAAATGTGGGAAATAAACTATAACGTGTTAGTCTTTTTTTTTTTCTTTTTTTTTTTTGTTGTCCTTCCACCAGGATCAAGTGACACCCACTTCATCTTGACAAGATTTTTGTTTGAGACCCCCCCACCGCCCCATTAGAGGTCATCACAAGACAATATAAATGTTTTTGTCTGGGTTGATACAGCAGCTGTTAATTACATGAATTCAGGTGTCTTTATTCGCAGGAATCACCTCAACTCATGTTGTAAGCAAGAATCAATTAAGTCAATAGACACAAAAGTCTCAGCCAACAAACCTCACTATAAACACAGTTTCTTTTGTAGGGGGTCTAGTACAAGTGACATACCCTGGGAAACTGCTACAGCTGGAGGGCTAAACCACATTGAGGGGTGGGGATAACACAACAACTCCTGGGAAAACAACCTTCATGATAACGGGACCAGCCAGAAAGGATGGGTTCCTAGAAGAATGACAATGACCCCATATTCATGACCAGGGTGAACCACCTAGATATGATCAATCATGGAGAGGTAGGAGCTCCACCAAGCTTTCCTGCCCAACATACACCACATAATTATGACAACTACTACATTTGAGATAGATAACAGGTGATTGCCAGAGAATAATCAGTGGTTCCTCTACAACTGACCCAATTGGCTTTACAAGACTTATGATGATGATAATGATGATGATGAGTACCAATTGGAAGAATTCTTGGATTTTTTTTTATAGATTCAACTGGAAATCAATAAATAAAAATCAATTGAAAAAAATTCAGATCTAAAAAAAAAAAAAAAATACAGTTGGAAAGTCCTCCTAGTAATTGATACCATGTAATTGAGTATCAGCTGTTTTATATCACTTGGAGATGGGTATGGCCAAAGTAACTACCCTTACCCCTAAGATCTCAAAAAATAAAATAATAAAAATTTTAAAAAATGAATCAACACATGAAACAAATTTATTGATAAGGGATCATTAAATGCAAATCAATTTTAATTCTCTTTAAAGATAAACTGAAAATTACCATAATTTTTTTTTTTATTGATTTTAATGGCACATCATCTCGTCCAGGATATTCTATGCCAAGAGGTAAATTGTGAGGGATGATCAGATTTATTGTAATGTTTTATGCAAGGATTTTTCTTGATTTTGACAACTTACTGTCTGCATTTGTTTATTGCTAAATGGATTAGGAATTGGTTTGAGGGAAAAGTTTATAGGGTAAAGTTCAAGTTTGTTATATTTCTGGTATAATCTTATTTCTTTCAGAAAGGACAAAATCTCATCTATACTGATATTATTATATATATATATATATATAATCTCATGTTGTTTGTGCTTAAAAACCTTCTCTAATAACAGAAAAATCACATTCTATTAGAATGTGTTTAACAGTAAAGACTGTTTGTCATGTATGCAATTCTGCTGTTTTCTTGTTAATAAAAAGGAGTGTGTTAGTTTTCTGTGATCTATACATAGCCAGGATATAGTGACTCATTTCTTTCTGGACATTCTAAAGCTAGATTTTCATTCTCCTAGATTGGGTTTTATAATTTTTTTTATATCACCTACTTTTTTCCCCACATTCTTAAGCCTTAAAGTTAGGGGGCGGGCATATTATACACAAGAACTAAACATTAACCTTCTATCCAGCTACTTGCTCTACCATGTTCAGGATGATATGACCACATTTCTTTTAAACTCATTTTTTTTCTATTTAACCCATAGATGGGACCTTACCACTATGGGTCAAAGTGGATCTGGGAGTAATGGTGATGAAGGGGTACTCCACATTCCCCAGATCTCCAAAACTGGAACCTCACCATCAGATAGAGTTTAACATCATATCCAGAAAATGAAGACCCTCAGCCACCGCCTTCTAGCACATTTATTATTAACATGTTGTAAAATATGTAAATTAAACTAAGTCATGTGAGTTTGTGTTTCTGTATTATAAGTAGGGGGGTCATTATTTGATCAAATATGAAAAGTTATGACGGACTCCTTTTATCTTTACTGGTTTGTGTACTTGACAATTATTTGAGTGAGACTTGAATTTATTTCAAGTATCTCAGTTTTACCTAACTTACAACACATGTCATTCAAAGTATATACAAGGAAGTACTGAAAAATTCTTGTGTTACATAATTGTTAGTATCCTAACAATTGTGTAGGGTTAGTGTAGAAATCAAGATAGCTGTTAGAAATTACGGCTAGCAGGTTTTTGAGTGTGACGATATCATGGAAGATTGATTGGCACATGTTAAACTCGTGTTAACCCCTTTTTCCAGTAGATACCGTGAGAATTAGTAGAGAAATGAGAAACAAAACCCTCTTCCGGTTTTGATTTGAAAAGTTAAGTCAGTATTGGGCAATCCACGGAGACAGCAAGTCGCGATCAGCGCAATCCCATACTCACACTCTGCGCAGTTAGTCTGGATGGGGATTTCTAAATAAAATATGATATAAAGAAAATCTAAGTCTTGGGTTATTTATCCAAAAACTACTATGACCCAGGGCTTCTGATAGACGAGAAGTCCCTAATGGAAGGCCAGACACAAAATCTCCAGATGAGAAGTTCCAGACGCTAGAAGAAAACTCCAAGCTACATAAGATAGTGAAAGATGATCAGAAGAATATAACTGAAAAATTCTCAGCCTGACCAAGAACAAAATAACCTGGAGCTAAAAATCTGACATGCTATACCATATATAATCCTGCAGTTCTAAACACTTAGCATATCATATCTGAAGTTGCTTGAAACCTAAAAATAAAATAGAAGTAAAATAAAAATAAATTCCCTTGTTGGTAGTGCTGAGAACTTTTCAGCATCTCCTTGCACAGAAAATCATAGATGATTGGGTGGATGGATGTTTACCATAACCTAGGTCATATGTTCTCAACCGAGGGCCATATGACCCCCCCCCCCCGGGGACCATAACATTTTTAGGGGTCCAGGCAAGCAAAAAATATTTAATCATAGCACATATATGATAAAAAGGGTTGGGGCTTGCCATAAGGGCAATAGGACTGGGACAATCATATAGGTACCAGGGCTTGACGTGACCAGGTGATCAGAGGGGGCTCTCCAACCGCCTGTCTAGCCTAAATAAGGGTCAAAGTGGAGTGTTTCATGTTATGGACTGCTCAGCCAACCACGGTTCCATCCTTAAGCATCCACGAGTTGTCGCCCATAGCCAACAGGTAGCCCCATTATGGGGGGGTCTTACCACTCTGCAGAGATGCAGTTGGTGTATTCTAAAGCCCCAGCCAACAGGGTTGATATGAGCATATGTAAGTTATATCTATGATCCAAACTAATGTGTAATAAATCTGTTTTCTGCTGCTAAAGAGAAATAGCCACTAGAATGTGTGGGTTTGATTATAATTTTCTTTCTCCTTGAGTCAGCTTATTTTTGCCACAAGCTTGTTGCATTTTTGCATGAATATGTTCATTTGTTTATTTTAAATTCTTTTTTAAATGTTTTGTTACAAAAACATAAGTAAATTGATTAAATTCTTATTTCTATTCTATACAAACTGGATAAAAATAAAAAGTTGAACAAATGTTAAATTTAGCTGCACCAAATTCTAAACAGTCAGTGAACATAATATACAAGGTAGGTTTTTTTTTCTTTTTTTCTTTCAGAATTTTGTCGCCCAAATTTAGAGGTGTGTGTTATACATGAATAATTATTGTAACCATAAAAAAATTCAAACACATTAAGTAAAAGAAAAAAATGGTCATTTCCTATAAGTCTAACATAACCAAAGGGGAACCACTCTCGACTGATACATTATTTATTTTTTTATTGATCTACTAGGAAAAAAAGAAGACAGGGTTAGGGTTAGTTTAACAGGAAAATAAATAAATAATTTATCAGTAAAGAGTGGTTCCCCTTTGTTTATGTTAGATTTATAAAAAATAACCGAAAAAATTCTATTACCTTTGAGTTTAATTTCTCAGTAAGTTCAGATGTTTGTTGTCGTAATTCCTCGGTAGTTTGACTGAAAAAAAAAAAAAAAAAAAAAAAAAAAAAAAAAATTAAAATTGTTTAACAGAATATTAAAATAAATGAGACTTGTTTTTCTATTCAGTCTTGATAAAAACAATAAATGTTTAAGACGCAAAACTGAATAAAAGTTCAGAAAACATTTGAACTTAATCAAAATCAGTGTCCAATAAACTTTTTTTGTTTTACTCTTTTGTAATGTTGTGTCCACATCCGACCATCAGAGAACCTGGTGCCTGGCTGTGTGACTAACAACAAAGAGTCAATCATGCAAACTCCAGTGTTAGTGCAAGATATCATCATATACAAGAGTTGGGATTTTTTTAAAGGGTCAGGAAGTTAGTAACTGGCAGAGCAAAAAGTAACAACTTAAATTTCAAGGGTAGCAAAATCCCTTCCCCCCCTAGTGAAGGTGGGCTACATTTTAACATATAATAGATTTTATTTTCCTTCATTGAATTGAGAATACTATTTCATGTCTGCGTTTTTTTAAATTTTTTTTTTTTTTTATAAGATCACTCCAGGGGAAAGTTGCAATATCAATAATAAAGTGAGTGGTATTTTTCTGAGACCATGTGTCAGACTTTTTACTTTTTCTTCATGTGAACTTATTTCTTCATCTCGTTTTTGTATCCGCTAACTTTCTTCAAGATCCTACACACACACACACACACACACACACAACAGTCAATCAAGAAAAGCCTGATTCACAAACATTTCAATGGGTGACAATTTTTAAAATATTTAAAAAAAAGAAAAAAATCTCTTCATTAAAAAATTTTTATACTGTCCTAAAATGGAATTTTAAAAACTTTTGAGAATTTTCTTAATGCTTCATAGAAATTTCACAGTGAGCAGACTGGAAAAATCAACAAAGTGCTCAACAAAAAAGATTTACAAGAGGATACATAGCAACTTGTTTCATCATTAACCAATGTATAACATTCCCATATTTGACTAAGGTGAGTCAAAAGATTTAGAATATTTTGCTACTTGTTAGCTGTTTATATAAAATTTTTGTTTATATCCATCAAAGATTTTTAATATTCAGAAGAATAAAATCTTTAAAAATCGGACAAGGTATGATATAAATCAGAATTAGTAGAAAGGGAAGAAAAAATAATTTGTTTTTCAAAAAAAGTTACTTACTTTGATTTATATAATTCCAATTTCAACCGGTCAATATCTTTAGCAAATTCTTTACTACTCTGAGGAGGAGAAAAACACAAAATATAAAACTTGGTTAATAAAACAAGAGGAACTTTAAAGTCTAAAAAATAAAGAACAGAATCAATTTCCATTAAAAAAATAAAAAAAAAAAAAAAGGAAACCTCTCAAATTGATATTAAATAATGAATAATATTTTCAGGTATTTGATTCTTTGGAGTAAAATCTTCAAATCTCAGATATTCAATTTGACACAAAATCATTGTAAAGTTAACAAAATTTCAGATAGACAAAGAAAATTATAAAATCAAAATTAAATAGAAATTAAAGAAAACAAAGATGAAGATACTATTTATCTCAATTTTTGAGATGAGGCTTAATAATTTGTATTATTCAGACTATTATCCTCATCTATATCGTTATATGTACGTTTCAGCCGATGTGCCCTCCGGCCTTCTTCAGGTATTTTTTTGTCAGAATCGGGAGCCTTCAAAGAGAAGGTTCCCAAGTTCAAGAAGGCTCCCGAGTCCAACAAGAAATACCTGAAGAGGGCAGAAACAGTGTACATATAATAATATAGATGAGGACAATAGTAATAAATAAATAATACAAAAGATGATGATAATACTAAGGTGAATCAAAAGTTTTGCAAGATTTTGGAAGCACATGAGACACAATACAGCAGCTAGATACTTTTGCAGAGATCATGAAAGTGACAAAACATATTGGACTTTGAAATGCTGAGTTCGCATAATACTCTCTGAGTACTACTTGCTGGATTTGCCTCTATGGCTTGGAGCACAGCCTCGGAATAAATTGTTTTGGGCCCACCTGACCTTGCCTGATCGTCAAGAATCTTGTAACATGAGTAAAATTTCTCGAACTATCAGTGCCCTCCCCTTTCACACAACAAATGTTTTTGATTACTTCCACTGCATTATAGCCCACTTTGAACTTGTATAGCATAAGTTCCCAAATTAAACTACATTGCACATTCATTTGTACAGCTTCCAATTAACACAAGGAGTGAAGCAATGCACAACATGTCTGCACACCAACTATCACAATACTACCAACCACAGCTTAAACTGCTTTGGTCAATACATATACACAGAAATATTGCAAAAGTTTTGACTCGCCCTAGTATTTAAGAATTATTAACAAATTTTTTCCAGTTTTAAAACAAAACATCCTCAATTGATTTCTTTAAAAGAAAAACGCCAATGTTGTTTTAGATTTTTGCTTTTCAATTGTTCTTTTTATTTTAAAAAAAATTTATAAATGTCTTTTAAAAATTTGTAGAAAATTTTCATTTTGGTTCTTTGTTTAGAGTGAATAAGAAATTCTTTTTCAATTTTTTCTCTTTCTTGATTAAAATCTTTTAGAAAATTTATAATAAAAATAAATGTGGAAGTGTGGGAGAAATGAACTGGGAAAGTTGACAATGTTTTTTTTATATCAATAAAAAGCATAGGGCATAAAGAAGAGTAATAAAACTAATAAAAATAGTAAAAGATTATATTTACAGGGAGAGTTTTGAGAAATTAGATTAACTACTTCATTAGAAATAAGAGGAGATCTAATTAAAACTTTCAAAATCATTAATGTAATTTTTAATTATGGTAGACATTTTTTTATATTTCTCCTCAAACTGGAAATTTACTGTAAGACAAATTTCAAAAACTAATTCTATTAACCAATTGGATTTTTTCACTAATAGAGCAAAATATTTTTTGGAACAAATTGCCTAATCAGATCTAAAAACAGAAATAGTATAAAAGAAAATTGAATTGGATGATTTCAGAAATGGTAAGACAAGAAAAATAATATAAGAGGATATTTTTGTGACTTATTGGTTAGCAGAATGTGATCTTTGATTGTATATGTGATTGATTTGTTTGTATATGCTCTGTACAAAGATTTTCTTCTTTTTTTTTTAAGGTCGATATAAGAAGATAGTAAAAAAAATAAAAATAAAAAATAAAAATGGAGATGCCCAAAGAGACAAACAAATAATAATAATTTAATTGTCTAAAGAAAATCAAAGAATTATTGATTTATTGTTGATGTAAGTAGAATAAAAAATTATTTTCCTTAAAAGAAAAAAAATTGAGTTTTTGAGGAGAGTGAAAAAAAATACAAAAAGGAAAAAAAAAAAACAGGAAAGATTCTTATTAATTAATTTAAAGATTAACAAAGAATTGATTTTATGTTGTTACATTTTAATTGTTTCAAATGAATAAAAATTTTTATTAAATAGGAAAACACATTGAAAATTATTGGTTTTAATTATTTAGATGAGGATTGATAATGGTATTATTCAAATGTTTTGGACTGTTTTCTGCATCTTTATTGTTATGTACACAACATTTCAGCCGATGTGCCTTCTGTCTTTCTTCTTAACATAACCATGACCGGATACAAGTGTTAAGTTAACAAATGAGAACAATCTTTGTCAGTGGATTAAATAAAGGATTTGGTTCAAAGTTCTGTGAAGGCTCCCAATTACAACATAGAGGTTCCCGAGTTCAACAAGAAACACTTGAACAAGGCCAGAGGGCACATCAGCCAAAACTTTGTGTCTATAACAATAAAGATGAGGACAACAGTAAAAAAAAAAAAAATCTAAATACTACAACATATTGAAAATTTACTTCATTAGAAATGACCAAGTCAAATTAAGTGTAAGCCTAAAATTTCAGCCAATCATTACCAGCGTTTTATTTTAAAGAAATATCCAATGATGATTACCTTCTCATATTGTTGACTTGAAGTATTTATTGATGCCATACTTCGTTCCAAATCAGAAATCCGTTGTTTGGAAACTCGAAAACGACTATTCATATCTTCAATTTCCTCTGGAATGGAATAAATAAATAAAGTAAATTTTCCAATCACTGATAAATTAATTAGAAACTGAATTTTTATAAGTTAATTAGAAACTTAATTTTATCAAATTTTACAGTTGGTACGTTTGAATTATTTAAATGAAAAAAAGAACAAAATGAATTTATACCAGAAACTGTTGAAAGACAAATGTCAAACAATGATTGATTAAAACAATTTTTTGTTTAAATTTACTTACCCAATCTTTGATCAGACAATTTTTGAAGTTGACTGATTTTTGATTGAAGTTCAGTTTTTTCTGCAACTAAAATTCCTATTGTTTGAATGTGAACCTAAAAAAGGAAGAAAAATAAATAAATAAAAACTGAGAATTTAAATTATGCTAAAAATATATGCATATAAAGCAGGCAGGCAGGCAGGGCACACCCATCCAACCCTACAGATTGATGAAACATGATCTTTCTACCCTCATTTGTTCTTATCTGGCTTTGCACTTGTACAAAGCTATTTAGTATCAATAATAATAAAAGCTTTAAGGCTTGCTCTGTAGGTTAGTTGCATTTTGCCAATGGTTTTGGTGGTCATTGGTGTTTGAATCTTGGATGATAAAATAATCAGGATCTCAAATGCTCATCTTCAAGGCAAGCAGACCAACTGACAAGACTTACATCACAATATTTATATTTTGTTTGGTCTGGTAATAGAACTAATTCTCTTAGTAAATACTGATTTTTATGTTAAAAAAAAATTTCTATTAAAATCTGTAAAAATGGCACATTTTTACTGTTTTTTTTTCTCTGTTGAAGATGTTAAAGTGATTTATTTGTTATAATATAAAAAGAAAATTCTGTCTATGGTTAAAAAAATTTTGATCCCCAACTTTCAAGTGAAAAAATTGAACAAATTGAATCACAATTTTATGAGGGAAATTAAAAAGACAACAGAACAACAATTGAAATATGTTGTCATCATCATCAGGTTATGCTGACAGCATGGATTTCCATAACACTCTTGCCAACCATCCCTATTGGTCATCGCCCCTGGCAGGTCTTCCACATGGCATCCAGTATCTGAACAGAACTGATTGATGTAGGTTTTTGCTGCTTGGCCTACATTGGTGTGTCCATGTGTAGTTGTTCACAGGGGAACATCCTCATTCATGAGTTTGTTCTTGCTTCTCCAGAAAGTGACATTAAAAGAAATGATTTTTTACTATTTCTCTGAATGTTTGAGATGAGGCTTGATGATTAGTATTATCTGCGTTATTCAGACTATGAAGATGAGGACAATAGTCCAAATAACGCAGATAATACTAAATGATTTTTTCATTAAAAGAAAATAAAGCATTCTTTAAGTCAATCCGAAAGGAAAAAGAATATTTTTGTGGTTGAAGAGAAAGTGAAGGGAACTGTACTGGAAAGCATAGGGATTGAACTCACAACCTCCAGGTTATAAGTAATGCCTTTTTATAAGCATTCTGTCACTCCTGTTAATTGGAATAGTTTGACCAATGGAGAGAGAGAGAGAGAAAAGTAGTTTCTCTCAGAATACTTTTGTTGTTGTTGCCTGGAGAGAATATTCGCCCCCTCCTCCATCTTTAACTTCACCCCCACCCCCGTTTTTTGTTGTTGCCTGGAGAATCTTTCATCCCCAATTTTAACTTCACCCCACCTCCTTTTGGTTGTTGCTTTTGCTTAGAGAATCTTTAAAGCTTTAACTTCACTCCCCCTCTCCCCCTTCTTTGCCAGTAGGAGAGCAGAGAGTGGAATAGAAAGAAAAAAAAAAAATATTCATGAATTTAAAGTCCAAAACTTTCAAAAAAGAATACTAATTGAAATAAAACTAAACTGACCTGCAATTGTTCTTTCAACGATCCAACATCTCTTTTCTGTTTGTCTTCAAATGTTTGTCTTTCACCATCCAATTCTTTTTGTAAATTTTGAGATTGACCTCGCTGAAAAAAAAAAAACAGAACACACTTGATATTAGATTTTAAAACAGAATTATACACTTGTAGCAATTCTTAGTCAAACGAGAAAAAAAAAAAAAGCAAGATTAAGATAAAGTAGGTAGGAATGGCCTCTTGTCAGTATCAGGAAGATTATTTTGCATCTGAGGTGGAGCGCCACATCTACCATCAAATCAAAGCTGTTCTACTCATGCACTGAGTTGGTGATGGCTGGTATCAAACCTTGTGATTCCAAGGAGGATGCTCTACTGACTGAGCTGAAGAGCACCCCTTGAGATTGAATATAGCAGCAGATTTCAGTGATAAAACCAAAATCACAATAGAAATAATTCAGTCTTAATAAAATCTGAATATTTGGAACCTCAGAAAAGATTTTCAATAGTTTTAATAACACACAAAAAACACACAAATAAAAAAAGTCTTTACAATGAAAAATAGAATAAGAAAAAACAATAAAAATTGGTTTGATTTCTTTGTTTAACGCAGAAAATGAAACTTGATGCTTATTGAGTGTTTTGGGGCTATCCAATAGTTTCTGGACAATTTCAGTGGAATTCTTTGCTCATGCATTTCCAAGAAAGTTCTTGACAAAGTCTTTGAATAATAACCAAGCATTCTTTTTGAGTTCTGACATCATCCCAATAGGCTGCTATATATATTTACCAACTCCTCCGCATGAGCAGGATGTGACACACGGTCAATTTTTTAAGCAGAGTTTAACAGGTTTGAATTCAGAGTTTTCCTTTTCCTAGACTGGTTGCCTAACCAAGGCTAAAGAGACCAGTCTGCCCTACTATTTAACCATAGCTGGAGGGAGAGTAGGATTCATACCTTTCCCAAGGGTATTAGCGCTAAGTGAAATGCAATTACCACGTCCAGGATTTGAACTCGGGGCGCCGAGTCCATTTCCTATGATTTTAACCATTACACCACGTGCTTCCTTCCGATAGGCTGCTATAGATAAATTATAATCTGTCAGTAGGAGCCTTTCCTATGCGTATATTGACACATTACTTTCTGTAGATGAGATGAATCAGTTGGAATTAAAGATTTTAATTTTATGTTAAACATTTTTTGGTTATTTCCTATAAGCCTAACATGATCAAAGGGGAACCACTCTTGACTGATAAATTATTTATTTATTTATTGATCTACTAGGAAAAAAGAAGATGGGGTTAGGGTTAGGGATTAGGGTTAGTGTAATGGGAAAATAAATAAATAAATAATTCATCAGTCAAGAGATCATGTTAGACTTATAGCTGTTGGCGTTTTTTTATTATAAGGTGTGTGCCAGATGTTCACTTCTACTTATAGACTCGCCGATAACCATGTGACCAACCTATTGACCAACCACTGGCAGTATTCTGCTGCTCATATTGTATTTATATCGGCTGTTCTGATCTTAGCTACTCATAACTACTTGAATCTTCGTGGACGACGGAACATAGGATTATATCACTGGACCTTTTGACACTACGTAAGATTCCAAAACTTAGGACTTACTTACTTTAAGTCCTTTACAACTGGCCAATTTACAAATAACCAATTTTTTTAACTACAAAAAAATGTTAAATTAAAATGACCCCCTTTGTGCCCCCCAAAGAAAGATAATCAATTTGAATTACACTCACCAATTGTTGCACTTGTGCATGAAGCTGTTCATTTGCTTCTGTGTGTTTAGCCAATAAAGCGGCCAACTCTCGATTACGTTTCTAAATGAAAGAACAAAAACATCAAAGAATTAGAATTATAGTTGCTTAATAATTTATTCACTAGCAGGACCTGTGGATATACCATGGTATGATAATTTAATCACTACAACATTTTATGTTTACTTAAGAACTATTGCAAAATCATTCAATATGTAAAAAATATAATCTTGATTTAATTCTCTCTTTCTTTCCTTCTTTCCTTATGTTTAATTGAAACAAATTAGTATTATCGCTTCCATGCGCTTACACCCTCTTTCTATCTTTCCCCTACACTTTATATTTTTTCATCCCTTTCTTTCTTTATAATAAAAACAGAATAGTCTATTATTTAGCCGAGATGACGACACTCATGAGAAATAAGAATTTGGCAGATAAGCAACACCAGATAATCAGAATTTACATTTTTGTATTTCATCTTGTACAATTTGGATGGTCTCATTTTTAACCAGAGTGTGTTGCAAGATCATAACGGTTGTACTTTTAAGGAACACAGGTTTTAATGTATGGATTTGGAAATTGAATATTTAAGTAAGAGTGAATAATAAAAGTTTAAGATAGCAAAGTAAATGAAAGAATTTAGCCAATAAAATGTTTAATATAAACTTGTTTAAACTTTTGATTCTTCCGAGATTTTTTAGATATTCACATTTGATAAAAGTGAAATGAGCCATGCAAGAAAAAACTGCACACATTAAATGAATTTAAAATAACAAAACATTTTAATATAATTAAACAATAAAAACTGTAAGCTACTAACATTTTCTCAACACCCACCTCCCCACCATTTTAAAACCCAGATTTTTAAGTGACCTTACCTCAAGTTGAGAAATACTGGATTTTGCCACTGGAATTTCTCCATTGATGGCAGCACTAGACTGAAAGGAAAACATAAAAGGATTTTTTTAAATAAATTTTTGGTTGGTCTTTAATGGCATATGGGTTACTTAATGCCAAATATTGTTTTTTTTGGGTTTTTTTTTTATATATACATATAAGTTAAGGTAGCATGGACATGGAGTCAAAATGCTCTACCAATGATATTCAGCACTGTTTATTTACAAATATAGCACCCATATTATCTACAGGATATTAACACACATATATATATATATATATATAATATATATATATATATATTGTTGTGTGTGTGTGTGTGTAATATAGTGAAAAATTGAAAGAAAAAAAGTTCATAAAACGAGTGATGTTTATTTCGCCAATGCTGCAGTGTTTCAATCTGTTTCAATAGATCTTCATCAGGGCTTTTGTTAATTTGATGAAAAATAAATTTATCACAGAGAATAAGAAGACTGAGTTTATTCTCTGTGATACAGATCAAAACACTGCAGCGTTGGCAAAATAAATATCACTCGTTTTATGAACTTGTGTTTTTTCAATTTTTCACTATATTACATACCGTCGGATTCACTTCCATTTTCTCTTCACACACACACACACACACACACAATATATATATATATATGAGTAAAGGTAGTGTGGACTATGGAGTCAACACCTGGTTACTGACAGTTTCTAGATGGTTTTGTTTTGTACATATATCTTATATCTATTAATAATGGAGATTCGCTTCCGGTTTTTGTCTGTAACAAAAATTACGGCACTGCTTACGTCACATTACCCAAAATCGTCATAGCATAGAATAAATACTCAAAATTTGAACATGCAACATTAGACAGTCCTCATTGTTTTTTAAAACAAGTTTTAATAAATACATGTCTGGTATTATATATCTATATATAGTTTGTTTTATTTTAATACATATTTAAAGTTTATATTTCAAATTGTTTTATTTTTTAATCCTTTGATTAATTTGATGATTTTACTTACTTAGGGTACAAACTCACTGACATTGAATTTTTTACTCCCACCCCTCAGGCAACATGTTTCAAAAATCTATTTTTACATCGCCCGTAGGGCTTTTTTTAATTTTGTACTAGTTAATATAATATATCTGTTAGATTGGGGTTTGAGGTTATGTTGTCTGTTTTAATATCCATACTTTCTACACTTTCAGAATTATTTAGAGTTTTGGTTGATCCTTGAAAGTTACATTATCTTTGTTTTTTGTTTAATAATTCTTTTTTTTTTTTTGATTTTATTCTTGATGTTGAATGATCTCTGGATTGAGATGATCAGGGGTCTGATATTTTCCGGCTTTTTTTTTTTTTTTTTTTCAGTGGTTGGTAAGCTAATGTGGAATGATGACGAGGAAAACATTGTTTAAAAAAAAAAAAAGATTAAAAAAAAAAAAAGAAATTGTCACAATAATTGAAAAAGACTTACTTCATTAAGAAGATCATTGATATGCTGTGATAATTGATGAAGAGACTCAGTTGACGCTGTTGGCCTGCAGAGTTGGGGGAGAAAAAATAAAGACAATTCAATCTAAAGCAGTTGTATTAAGAAAAAAAGATTTGATTTGAAATATCCTAAATTATACAATAATGTAATCAACACTTTAACAAACAACAGAAAATGGGACTACAATTCTATATTAAGAATTTATATACATAAGCAAAATTGGATCAAGTCTCCAATAAACGGTTTACATTTTTTAACTTGTCACTGGTAACTTCCGCTTCAAACATTTGTAACCAAAAAACTGACAATTTTTTGTAAATAAAACTTATTTTTTATTTGAATAAGCATATTTGTATTTCTTTTCTGTAAATAAAGATTATTTCAGTATAAAAACGTGTTTTTTGGGGGGAGGAGTTTTTAACTTATAAGTGTTGAAAAACATTCAAAAACTTTTGATTATATCTCTTGCACTATTCTGCATTAGTACTAGTTTTTTGGATTTTAATAAAAGAAATAATTTGGCACTAACAATAATATTGTTATTGTTTAATAAATATATACTTTTTTTTTTCAATTTTTGAAAATATTAATTTTGATCACATGGGGGTAAATTGAAGCCAAAATCTATGCAAATTGGAAAATATAAGAAGTGAGTCAAAAGTTTTGCAATATTTTGATACATGATAATTTGCAGTGCATTTATGACATGACTGATGCAGTTCAAGCTGTGGTTGGGACCCACTATGGTAGATAGTATTGTGGTATTTGGAACACTAACACGTTGTGCATTGCTTCTCATCATGTGCGATTTGAAAGCTGCACAGCTGAATGTGCAACATGGTCTAATTTAACAACTTATGATTTATAAGTTCAAACTAGACCATAATAATAATAATAATAATGACATTTATTGTGTACAGTGCTCAGGTGCACCACAATTCATCAAAGTCTCATGTCTAGTACATAGAATAATGTATTAGTGTCAGGAACATGAACAGTTTACAGTAATAATATACATGTGCATGTGTGCATATGTGTGTAGAGAGGGGTATCAGAAGCATGGAGGCTTTGAAAGATGCAGTGTTTTGGCAGCCTACAACTGATGCAGGCAGCTTATTCCATGCCCCGGCAATTTTGAGCATGAAAAAATGTTTCCGAAAGTCATGTGAGCAATGCTGTTTTCTGACTTTGTAGGCATGCCCACATGTGTTAGAAACATGGAGATCAAAAAGGTGCTCAAGGTTGCTGTTGTTAAGATAATTAATGACCTTATGAGCGTTTACTAGGTCAGTTACCATTGAAGCAACCAAAAATATTTGTTATGTGAAAGGTGAAGGTGTGCAGTTGATCAGAGTATAGTAAGGTCAAGAAGGGTCAAGAAATGTCATTCAGGTTGCAAGAACCTTGATGATTTAAACAAGGTCAGTTAGGACATAAAAGCATGGACTCTCCAAAGCCATCAGAAGCAAACACCTGAGAGTATCAGGTAAGCTCAGCATCTCACAGCTGATGAATTATGCCACCTGTTAAAATATTGCAAAACGTTTGACTCACTTTTGATATTAAATTGGTTTAGCTCGGTCGGTAGAGTGTTCAGCAAGGAATCACAAGGTTCTTGGTTCGATACAGGCCCTCGCCAACTCAGCGTATGAGTAGCACAGGGATCTGTGCGGTAAAGTGAGGAGCTGATGGTAGGTGTGGCGCTCCACCTCAGATGCTTAATAATCTCCTTGGTCTAGTGCTAGTGAAAAGGGTATAGACTTCCTCGCTGTCTGGCTGATACAGACATTAGGCCGCCCCGACAACTTATTTACTTTACTTACGACTTTGATATTAAAAAGAAAAATTTTTCATTCTTTTTTTTAAAGAGATAATCACAAAATATAAAGATAAATTGGATAGGAATTTGTCTTAGAAGTCTGAAGGAATCATTTCAGATTGGATTCTGCCAGAGAATTACTGATCCAAAATAATTAAAAAAAAATGATTTCATTATATTTTGGGATTATCATTTTTTTACATGGGTTGGCTTTTGTTTGTTTTGTTTTATAGCATATTAACAAAATCTCTCTAAAAAGTTGAATAGAAATCAAGTTTCCTTACTCGAATGCAATTCTCATTGACTCAATTAATTGGAGGAGGAGGAGGATAAGTGGTTGGAGGAGAATTCAAAAAGCACCTAACTCATAAGTAGAAGCACTTAAAAAAAAAAAAAAAAAAAATGTTTTTCAATAAAAAAACGTGACTTGTACTGATTAAAGATATTGTGAAATTAGCCTAAAGAAAAGATCAAAGTTAATCAATATAACTTTAAACAGGTATGTTTCTTTCTTTATTTCTAGAAAGAAATAATATTAGAAATCAATGGAACTGAAAGGCAATATTAAGAGAAGATCAAAATAAAAGTCAGAGAAATTGTTTACCTTTGATCAACATGAAAATCCACTTCTTGTGATGTTTGGTCCTGAAAGAGAAAAAATTTGAAATATTTTAGTAGAAGCATTTTTATGCATTACAAAAATGGGGGGGGGGGAAGAGAACCTTAAATTTTAGTCCAGAAAAGAACATAAGATTATTTATTTTGTGGCCGATAATAAAGTCACAGAAACAAAAAAAAATAACAATATTAGCAAGGAAAAAGTCACAATTCATTTATGGAGGTTGGTTGGGGTTAATTTTTTTTTTTTTTTTTTTTTTTTTTTTTAGAAAGTTTATTTTTAATTTGAGTGAGATATAATGCATTTACTGAAAGATTTTTGATTTAAGATTCATTTTTTTGCCTGTGTCTTTTTTTTTTTTTTTACCTGGTTTCATAGATTCAAAGGTTAAACCTCTTTATTTTGTTCATTAAAAACTCATGTGTTTGTCACACAACAACTTTGCATTATTTTCATTCATTTTTTATTTTTTTAATATATTCTTAACATAAGAGATTTATTGAGTAAACACTTTCAGTTTAAGATTCATTTTTTTGTTTATTAGGATTCATTCATTTCCAACGATTAGTGAGAAAAATTTCTGACAATGGATTGTTGTTATTGTTATTGTGATAGTATTCACCCTGGATCAGTCGATTCAGCTCCATCCAACAAATTCACTGTATCCGAAATGAACGAGATAGTAAATTCATGAAAAGAGTAACAAGAATAGGAAATTTACAAGTGATCCCCAAACTCCGCATGCATATCCCAGTCAGGGGAAGGAGATGCCCTTGTTTGCCATAAATTTTCCACAGACACAGTGAAAAGTACGCCAAAAGCCATTGATTCCTGACGATGATGGAGACACCCTTTGGATTTTCGCCAGAGCCCTTTTAGCCAGTTGTGGCCCTAATACTATTGGGTGGTAGTGTCAGAGCAATGTCACATGGAACTTAGGTTCCTGGTAGGATCTCCTAAGGCAGATTGGTATGTCACTCTGTGGCAAGTGATTGAACCCTGATCATCCAATAAGATATCAAAAATGACATGAAACAAAAATCTTATAAGGATTTTTTTTTTTTTTTTTAATTAATTGAAATGAAAGTTTTCTTCTGATTTGTTTGAAATTGATACAAATTTGACTGAACTTTTACTAAAAGCTATTAAGTGAATTTGAATAAATTAAAAAAAAATAAGATACAATCAAAAGAATTCAAAATTATTCATTCAAAATCCAACAATGAAAAGAAAAAAAAAAAAAAGAGTAATTCATCAAACAACACTACATTAAAATACAATTTTGTGTTATCTAAAAGTTAAGTACAATGATTGTTTTCTTAAGAAAACATCTACAATAATTATATTAAAAAATGAATATTATTTGGGGTATAATATTAGGTTGCTAAAATTGGCATATCAAAATAATTTAGATTTCATTTTAGACAGAAAACACAAAAACCATGAAAGAAAGGCAAAATTATTCCTTTGCCTCTACTCAGCATTGGAAATAAATGAAAGAAGAAAGAAAACAAAGGAATAAGAAGAGAAAGAAAAAAAAGGAGAAAGAAGAGAATGAAGAAAAAAAAGAAAGAAGAGAAAGAAGAAAAAAAGCAATTAAAAACATAAATTTCTCTTAATGAGTTTTCCATTTGTGTAATAAATTCCATTGCATAAAAAAATCAGAAATCATTTAACAGCAAATAATAATAATTATATCAACAAGGGGATTAAAAATGAAAATAGTAGTTATGTTAAGAAGAAAAACACAAGTTTTATTTTTAGTCATATTTTTTTATAATACAACATTAATCTACTAAGCACTACTTTTTGATTTGAAAAGAAACAATTTTTACTCAACAAAATTTGTTATCAGACCTGTGCAAAATTATCATTAAAAACTCTTTCTGATTGATTGATTTTAATGACATGTCAACAGGTTTATTCATACCTAGAGGTTAGGGAATTGCATTTATTATACATTTATATTTACATTGTTATGTGTAGTTGTTTCTTCAGAGGTTGTTTATTGGAGGGTTTTTTTTGCACCTGGGCCTATTGAATATGAATCATTTTAAAACAGATCTATTTGAACCATAGATGGAACTAACAGGTACTAATATTCTGGGTCAGAGTGGACCTGGTAGTAATGGCAATGAAGGGTTGTCCACACTCTCCAGGACTGGGGCCTCAACCCCAAATGCAGTTTAGTTTAGTTTCATACACAAGACACCTTTTTTTGTGGAGAGAAGAGAGTCTTACACCTCTGCAGGGGTTTACAGTCAGCATATTCTAATCCCAGCTGACTGGACACTTTCTGAGATGATCACAAATATTTATCTTAATCCATTGAAACAACATAAAAAATAATAGAGTCACAATTCTCAGAAATTGGGGTTTTTTTTTCAACTCTTTTCGATGTTTACTACTGAATTATTTCTACTAGCAAAATAAAAAAACGCCCTCCAGGTGATGTAAAAATAAATTTTTGAAAGATATTGCTTGAGGAGGTGGAAGTTAAAAATTAAATGTCGGAGAGTTTGAACCATAAATCATCAAATTTATTAAAGAAGAAAAAAAAAATAAAACAATTTGAAATCGAAACTAAGTTCTATTAACTTTGAATATCTATTAAAATAAAACAAACTATATATAAATATATGATACTGGGGATGTATCTATTAAAACTTGTTTTAAAAAACAATGAGGACTGTCTAATGTTGCATGCTCAAATTTTGAGTGTATTTATTCTGTTATGACAATTTTGGGTATAGTGACGTAAGCAGTGACGTAATTTTTGTTACAGACAAAACCGGAAGCGAATCTCCATTATTAATAGATTTGCCCAGTAGAAGACATAGCATAACAGATATAGGAGTGACAAGCATTTGAACATTGCAGGTTCAATCCTGACTACAATTGAAAATAACAGAATGCTTAACACTTTTACCCAATCATGGTTAATGGAAAGAGAACAATCTATTCCAATGGATTAAATAAAGGGTTTGGTTTGAAGTTCTGTGAAGACTTCTGATTATGATATGAAGGCTCCTGATTTCAGCAAGAAACACTTGAAGAAGGCCAGAGGGCACATTAGACAAAATGTTGCATATATAACAATAAAGATGAGGACAACAGTCCCAAAAATCTAAATAATACAAACAAAAATGACTTTCTGAAATTGTTTCATTCATCTCTTTTAGACATTAATTACTGAATTATTTCTTATTGAATCAAAAACTACAAAAACCTTGACATCATTCTAGTATTTCTTAAGATTTAATAAAGGAATAAATATTTGAATTCTTGAATCTTTATTAAATGCTAAGCTGGAACAAAAGGAACAGAAAAAAAAATTTTAACTTCAAATTTTGTCAAGATGAATTCTTATAAAAAATAAAGGATACTCTTCCTACCCCATTGAAAATCAGGTCTCTTACTTTAAAAAAAATTAAATCCACCTTTATATTATTGATACATAATGAATAAGCATAGCCTATCATTTTTGTAAGATAGTGTAGGATTTAAATTTAACCATTGACCATGAGAATTCATGGAAAAACACCCAAATGTTTGATAGACAAGCCTTCACCCAGAGGTCATCCGACTGAGTTTCTTTGATTGACTAAGGAAGTAAGAAAGACTCTGAGAAAGTTAAAAGTTAAAATAAGAGAATCAGCATTCTCTGTGATGTTCTTCGATGTGCAGGTTAAAGTTGGGTCTTGGGAAATTGTTCCTGATTTGATAAGAACAAAGATGGAAGTGGAAAGAGAGATAACACCCAAAACACCCAAGACTACCCGAAATGACGAAGAAAGAGCCCAGAGAAGCAGACAGCATGACCAAGTGACTAAGATAGACTAACAAACAGATAATGTTAGAAGTCAATAACACTAGTCTATGATGTTTTCAGGGTCAAATATATAATAGTTTATTTTAAGGCAGTTTTTTTTATTTTTACGCTGAATCCAAAGATTATACTCTTTTTTTTCTAATCAGACCAAATTTTTAAGATACAAGATTTACTTGAAATGTATAAAACAGTATTATAACTATTTGTTTGTGAGAAGTAGAGTCCACAGACTTTTGAATAAGTGTTATTATTGTGTAAAACTAATTGTAAAGTATTCAAGCACATCTTAAAAACAAGACCTGAGTAAATACAATGAATGGTATTTTTGAATTCAGCATAATATGGTGACCATATATCATTTGATAAACCTTTGAACTTGGGGGAAAATTTTTTAACAGAGGCCAATGTAAGACTAGTATCCAACATTAGCAGGGAAAAGTTAAAACAAAGTTTATTAAATAAACAATAACTGCTTCTAAAATGAGTCAATGCTGATGTGAAAGTTATTAAATTCATCCAAATGTACAGACAATATAGTCATATCATCTATTAAACTTGAATTAGAAATCAAAAAGAAGACTACATGAGAAGCTATCAAACTACTACCTTTATATCAAAAGACATTTTACATTATGGTAAGTTGATGATAGAAAAGACACACTCCACCCTCAAGAAGAAAGATTTGCTAGAATTATGCAGGAACCAATGGGGGTAATTTACTACTTATTAACAAGCTTCTATTTAAAAATGGTCAGAAATTTACTGTAAATTAACCTCATTTAACAAATATATAAGTTAGGATAGTGTGGAGATGAAGTCAACAGGGCTTGGTTACTGACAGTTTCTCAAGTTTGGTTTGAAAATCTTTAAAAATTGCATAGGCGAGAAACTGTCAGTAACAAAGCGCCGTTGACTTCATATCCACACTATCCTAACTTACATATAAATATCCACAATATTGAGCACTACTTACTTTTAAATATAGTACACCATATATATATATATATATATAGATCGATAGAGACAGAGAGAGAGGGTGGGGCTTGGGAAAATCTAGCATCAAACCGGAAAGAATGGCGTAAGACAAGTTTCGCTAGACTAAAGAGCTTTGAAGAAAATAGACTGAAGCATCGAGATCAGCTCCGCCTAACTTTAAAACAAAAACATCTGACTCCCGCCTTTGAACAATTCATTTGTCAGTGTGGCTTCATAGCTTGCGGCAAGGCTGGGCTGCTATCATACAAAATGTCTTCTTGATAGCATGCACAACATGGGAGGAAACAAATCACTCACTGCTGACCCTCATCTATTGTTCATCTATTGCTCATCCACAGAATATATATATATATATTTATATTAATTCAATACTTATTTTTCAGTTTTAGCAAACCTAAGAAGCTGGTTTCAGCTAAGGTTTACTTCAGCAAAATTTGCTGAATATTGCAAATATTAATCAATCAATAAATCCAGGTAAAAAAAGTCACAGGAAAAAAAAAAAAAAAAACGAATCTTAAAGCAAAAGTGTTTAATCAATAAACTACTTATGTCTCACTCAAAAACATTTCTTTACAAAACTTAAACCCTAACTGGCCACCATAGATTGTGACATTTTTCTGTGCCTTTATTACTAGCCATGCAATCAACACCACTAAATCATTATCTTATAATAAAGCAGTACTTGCAGCTTTTTCATAACTAATAAAAAGAATCGAGGTAATATAACAACTACTATTACCCTTGTGTATAAACATTACCAGGCTGTGGTTATATCAGTGCTGCTGTATGGCTGCACCACCTGGACCCTAACGAGGCGCCTTGAGAATAAGCTAGATGGGAGCTGCACAAGAATGATCGTGGAAACAGCACCCCATGAGTAAACAGCTGTATGGCTACCTGCCTCCCATCTCATAACCATTTGAGTGAGACGGACAAGGCATGCTGGACACTGCTGGAGAAGCAAGGACAAGCTCATAAGCGACATTCTCCTGTGGAAGCCAACATACGGACATGCTAGTGTGGGCCGCCCACCAAGGACCTGCAAAATGCTGTGTAGAGGACCTCCTGGGACAATGAATGATAGGGAAGGTTGGCGAGAGATTGTCATGGATATCCGTGCTAATTGCGCAACATGATGATGATTATGATAAACATTAAGGGGCCGGTTTAGCTCAGTCAGTAGAGCACCCGCCTAGAAATTGCAAGGTTCCTGGTTCGATACCAGTCCCTGCCAACCCAGCATATGAGTAGCACAGATTGTGTAATTTGATCTGTGTGGTAAAGTCTGATGATGTTCCACCTCAGCAAAAACCATCTTCCTGGTCTAGCGCTAGTGAAAATGAGATAGACTCCCTCGCTGTCTGGCTGATACTGACAATATGCCACATCGCCAACTTTACCTTTACTTTATATTAACATCAAAGATAGATTTAATCTTTTGCAGTGTTGGCTCTTATAACTTATTCAGTAGACTGGTACCTGACCTCATCGGGGGTCCAGTGTGCTTCGGCCACTGGACCGGTGAAGTACAATTAATAGCATCGATCCCATGGGGCTTTCCCCCCAGGCAATACCTGCCCCCTTGACTTAAAGGGGCAGGGCAGGGTTTATTGCCCAGCGCCTGAGGCGCCCACCTTGAGGAGGAATGCCGAAGGGATCGACGCAATTTTTGTTCTTTCCAACCCATAAGCTTCGGCTTGTGGGTGGGCCCACGTTAAAACGAGGCCTTGTGCCCAGCCCATACAAGTAGGGTATGAGGCAAATACCCTTACTCAGTTGACTAGTTTTCACACACTAAGATGTGCTTCTCAGGGATAGAATGCAGGTTCTAAACACACTGAAAGCTCATTTTTTTCATTTTCAGTCTATGCAGTTTTTACTAACAAACACAGCTTAGCTTAGTTTAGCACAAGATCAGAAGTATGGAGCACTTAGTGAGAACTGAATTCATTAACCATGGTTCCAACTAGCCCAGCTTGATAACCATTACACCACTTGAGGCAACTTCACAGTTTCAGCACAACCATTCAGACTAAGTGAAGTTAAGATGAAAAAATACTAGTAAAAAAATTACTAATAATTAACCATCATACCTCTATGGTCAAGAGGAAAGATTTGTAGACAGTTTGGTCTCTTTGTTTAATGGTATATCAACCTTTCTGGGTTATTTATGACAAAACCATCCTTGTAGAAGAATAGTAGAGGTACTATTAACCCATAGATGGGGGGTTGAGGGGGTTCATACCTATCCTAAGAGTATTAGTCTGAAAGTGAATATAATAGCACGAATGGAGTTTGAACTCGCTTAGTACAATGTAACATTCCAGCACGTTAGCCACTACACCACAGAAACTCTCATGATATCAGTGCTGCCTGGTGTCAGAAGTTCAAGATAGATTTTGTTGTTGCCCTAAAATATGATAATTAAGTCAGGTGAGTGGCCCATTGTCGTTATCTGCCAGACAGTGAGGGAGTCTATCCCCTTTTCGCAAGCACTAGAGAGAGAGAGTTTTTTATGTTTGAGGTGAAGAGTCACACCTAACATCAGCTCCCCATTTTACTGCACAGATCCAAGCTGTGTTACTTATGCGCCAAGTTGGTAAGGGCCAGTACCAAACCTGGAAACCTTGTGGGTTCCCATGCAAATGCACTGCCAACTGAGCTAAACTGTCCCTTAAATGCCCCAATATTTCTAGTTCAGATGAAAAAATCCAGTTATTTTGAGAATTTCTGAAATAAATATAAAAAAGTCACACCTAATAATTGAGAGAGAATCAATTAAGAGATTAAAGAGAAATAAACTTGAAACTATTCCTTCATAAAATCCACTTAATGAGAATTCAATTGAATAAAAGAACATAGAAGAATATTTGGACCATATGACCCTTTTGCTTTGTACATTTTTTCATTTACACAGTCAACATCCGGTTGTTTGTTAACAGACGATTTTTAGAGGGGTTTTTTTTTTAATTATAAAATAACCCCTAACCCTAACCCCTAACAAACAACTGGATGTTGACTGTAAATGAAAAAAATGTACTTATGAATCAGCAAAGCAAAAGGGGTGCCTAAGGGTCATATGGTCCGAATATTTCATCTTGAAATTTGTTTTAGTTCACAAATTATAATAATGATAATAAATGATAATAATAATAATAATAATAATAATAATAATAAATGATAATAATAATAATAATCTTATTATAATGGAGATTGTGTGTTTTTCTGTCTGTAACCGAAACTATATTCCTACTCAAGTCACAATTCCCTTAGTTATTTACATCACATTCTCCATAATTTATTTTTATCTAAATCTCAATTATTAATAAAATTGTCTTACATTATTAATACTGTGAACTATGTCTACGTACTGATAACATGCAATTATATTTATATATACAACAAAATAGCGGTTTATAGTGTGAATGGGAAGGCTAATTTGCATATTAATATTAAAAAATCGAATTTAATAAATATGTGCTTAGTATTATTGATTTCTAACTGTTTGGTTTTATTTTAATGAATATAAGCAAAAATCTCTTCAATGAATCTTAAATGAAATCCATTAACAAGATAAATAAGTGTCATTTTTATTCTTTATTCCTCTTATAACTAAATACTTAAATTAGAAAAAATAACAATGAAAGACGAGAGTGATGGAAGAGTAAGTTTCAGTTGTTCCATTTTTTATTATACTCCCTCTGTTTCAAATCTTTTTATCTGTATTCTTATTTAGTTTCATTAGCCTTTCTAATTTAATACAATATTTTATTACATTAAAACTTAAATACTTGCACCCGGAGGGTGCATATATTTGCTAGTAATAATAATAATAATAATAATAATAATAATAATAATTTAAATAATAAATAATAATAATAATAAATGATAGTAATAATAATGATAAATAACTTAAGAAAAACATCAAATTACAACAAACAAAACAACAAGTAACAAGTTTAAAGTGGAGCAACAATTGTTTCCACTGTTTATTGATTGTTTCAACTGATTTTTCTTTTTTTGGGGGGGGGTCAGGTTTCATCATTGAAGGATAAACAATTTGAAGGTGGGATAAGGAGAGAGAGAGATTCTTATAGAAAACTAAAAAGTCCATTCACAATTGAGAATTAAGTAAATGTCACCCTACCCTTAACTATTCACAGTGGTTATTCAAGAAAAGAAAAAAAAAAAGTTTCGAATGAACAATTACAACAATTACCTACTTCATTTTTAACATTGAAATAGAATTTGATGTTAGAATTTGAAGACTTTTTAAAAGTCAACACAGACAGATCAAGGATTTTTTTTTACATCTATATATATAAAAGAAAGTTTCTGGTATGTACGTGTCGACTTATAAATCTGAAAAGAGATGTCATTCTGATTTGAAATCTCTCAGAAACACACAAAATTTGGTTTTTGATTTTTACTAATTAAGTGATATAATTTAATAATTAAACAAAAATCAACCAATTTCTAGAACTCTTCACAGTAAGGAAAAATAAAGTAAAGAAAAATTGGGTCAAAAAGGAAATGAATTAGACTAATACATTTCACTTTAACTCAACAGGCTAGGTACACTCTCTTTCACCCAATCTGTTTGTCTCTCTCTCTCAAATAAAATTATGTTTTAAAACAAGTTTAGGGTTACATTTTTAAAAATAATATTTTAAATGTAAACAAAAAAAGCATTTCCTAAAAAACAAAAATTGTAATATATGAATTCTCTGCGATTTTAAAAATTTAATAAAATATTTTCCTCTTATTCCCTATTACTCCTGTTTTCTCCCTTTCTCAATGGTGTTCCTAAAAAAATTTAGACCGGTTATGGACCGGGTACTTTTGCTAGTATCTATATATTAATACTTGTGTTCCTTATTTGTATAGCTGTTATCATCTTGCAACACCCTCTGGTTAAAAATGAGACTGTCCAAATCATCCAAGATGAAATGCAAAAAAAGTTAGGGTAGTGAGGACAATAAGTCAATGTTGTTTGGTTACTGATGATTTCTCACCTATGAAATTATTTCTATTTAATAATAATCATTTTTTGAATGGTTTCAAGTAACTAATAATAATCCTTAATAAAAACTTATAGCTTCAAATAATTATTCTTAATCCAAATAATTTAAAGTTATTGGAATCAAGTATTCCTATTGAAAAGGAATCATTTTTAAACAGATTTATTTTTGACCCATAGATGGGACCCTAACAGGTACATCACTGAGTGGATCTGGGAGTAATATCAATGAAGGGGTACTCCACACTTCCTAGTTCTCCAGATGTTGAGTCTCACCATCAGGTGCTATTTATTGTCATACCCAGAACACCTCTTTGAGGGGAGGGGATACTCCCCTGCAGGAGGGAGTCACTTACCACATTAGATGATGGTTTCTCTTCAGTAATGGACGGATTCGAAGAAGGACTGACACTTGACCTCGTTGAAGATGACCGATTTTCACAATTGGACTGGTTGCTCGAAATTTTACCTTTTTCTTTGAATTGTTTTAGCTGAAAAATGACAAACAAACACAAAATAAAATTAAATACTTACAATGGAGACAAAATACAAAGCCATCAAATTTGCAACAAAATAAGGAAATATATTAACTAACAAGAATATGCACCCTCCGCCAGGCATAAGTATCTAAGTTTTAATGTAATGAAATATATTAGAAACACTAACAAAATTAAATAAGAACGCATATAAAAAGATTACTTATTTTAATTATATTTTAATTGGTTTCTATATAAAATCATTCATAAGATTGATTTTAATACATTGAAGAATAAAACAATAGGAAAAATGGAGCAAATACTGCTAGCATATGGCCTACCCAAGGAAACAGTTAACACCATAATGATGCTCTACCAAAATACAAAAGCAATGGTACGATCACCAGATGGCGACACAGACTTCTTTGACATTGTCGCCGGAGTCCTACAAGGGGATACACTAGTGCCATATATATTCATAATATGCCTAGACTATGTACTCCAAACATCACTAAATCCCATAAAAGAAAAAGGCCTCTCACTAAAAAAAGCCAGAAGCAGGCGATATCCCGCACATACTATTACGGATGCGGACTATGCTGATGACCTAACACTACTCGCAAATACACCTGCACAAGCTGAATCCTTGCTACACAGCCTAGAAAAGGCAGCACAAAATGTTGGCCTATACATAAATTCAGATAAAACTGAGTTCATGTCTTTCAAAAACAAAAGCGACATCTCCACCATCGATGGCAAACTCCTAAACTCGGTAGAACAATTTAGATACTTAAGCAGTAACATCTCCTCCACAGAAAACGACGTTAATGCACATATAGGAAAGGCATGGGCCACTATAAATAAATTATCAGTCATATGGAAATCCAATCTCACAGACATGTTAAAGAGACAGTTCTTCCATGCCGTTATCGTGTCAGTGCTGCTGTATGACTGCACCACCTGGACCCTAATGAAGCGACTAGAGAATAAACTAGATGGGAGCTGCACAAGAATGCTGCGGGTGATCCTGAACAAGACGTGGAAACAGCACCCCACGAGAAAGCAGCTGTACGGCCACCTGCCACATATCACCCAAACCATCCGAGTAAGATGGACAAGACACGCGGGACACTGCTGGAGAAGCAAGGACGAACTCATAAGCAACGTCCTCCTGGGGAAGCCAGCATATGGGCACGCCAGTGTGGGCCGACCAGCAAAGACGTACATTGATCAGCTCTGTGCGGATGCTGCACAGAGGACCTCCCGAGAATGATGAGCGATAGGGAGGGATGGATGGAGAGAGATTGTCATGGATATCCGTGCCAACAGCGCGACATGATGATGATGATGAGATATCAATAAAACCAAGTAATTATTTGTTAAAACCAGTATGCAAATTAACCACACCATATATTATGTAAACCTTTATTTCTTAGTGATATATAAGAAAGATTGCAGGATTTTAAACGCACTAATAATATGGGCTGTTTTGAGGCAAAGCTTCTTGGTATTTTCAACTCCTCTGTGTGTGTGTGTGTGTGTGTGTGTGTGGTGTGCGTGTATCAGGGAGTAGCAAAAAAAATCGGATACTACGAGTTTTAAAAGCGAATTAAGAATAATGAAATCTATTATTTAAGGTTAAACTTTGTCTAAATCGATAAGTAGTAGCATAATAACCATCATTAAAAAAAGAAAAATATAATTACATATGCAGTTTATTTTTAAAAGATTTAAAACGATTTGTTTTGGTCAATTTCGACGATATCTGCCATTTTTGCTGTTTTTCAATGGTTTTAGGCGCTTGTTTACAATTTTAAAGTAACATTTGGGATGAAAAAATTTTTTTTTTTTTTACCAAAAATCAGGTAATTATCCGATTTTAATGAAATTTTCAGTATTGATTTAACAATTAATGAATTTTATAATGCATCAGTTATTTTATTTCAAAACTTTAATTTAGTATTTTTGCTATGAAAATGAGTATATATAAATTCATTTAAAATATGAAAATCCCGATGTTAAGTTTAAAATGTTATATTTTAGATTCTAAAATACTACTTAATGCAAACCTTATTTTTTTAGATGAAAGTAATAAGTTTTGAAGAAAAACTCGATTGAAAATGTACCCTCCCCTTTTTAAGCAGAAAAAACATCGATGTATAATTTTTTCTTTTATAAAATAATAGCCAATTAAATAATTATCGAAATGAGTAAAAAAGAAATCTCCAAAAAATTAATTATTTATTATTTTTTTAACATTTTATTTTTTCAATTTTCGGTACTTATTTTTCTCATAGAAGAGCAACCGTAAAAAATTTTTTTTGTTTCTATTCATAACTTCGGTCTTTTATCTCTTTATTTATACTGTAATTAGTATCAGGTAAGGACCAACTTGAAACAATTTTACGCCCCAACATAAGGGGGGTCAAAATTAAGTGACCTGAAAAAAAATTAGAAAGTTTTGAAATAAAATAAATAATGCATTATAAAGATCATTCTTCGATAAATAAACACTGAAAATTTCATTAAAATCCGATAATTCCCCAATTTTTGGTAAATTATTTTCTGTAGGGGGGGGGGGGGCTAAAGTCATTTGGTCAAAAATGACTTTGAGGCTCTGTTTGCCAGTCCCCTAGTATATATATATATATATATGCCATAAGATCAGAAAGCAAATGACCACTAAATGTCCAACAACAGATGGCCCAAGAGCTGAAAAGACACCCAGAGCCCCACCCCACCCCCAGAGTTGATAATTTGAATCATCAATCACAGTGACATTTATTTGGCTTGTTCGTATCAATCACAACAGTTTGTGTCAACTTGAAGTTGATTTTGTTTAGACAATTTCGGCCACATCAACTATAGATTTGGTTATTTAATAAGGTTTCAGCTCACAAGACAACCAGCTGTCACCAGTGTTTACGAGAGGACACACAATGGGGAGACATACAGCAAATGGTTGGTCAACTAAAGTTATTTACGGAAATCACCAACATAAAACCAAAAGTGGAAAGCAATTCTTCAGTCAGAGAAAAAATGATTGATTTTAACGGAATGTCAATCCATCTAGGGTTATTTTAGGCCTGGGGTTAAGGAATAGCATTCATTGTACATCCATGTATACAGTTTTTGTGTAGTTGCTTTTAAAGAGATATTTTGTACACAGTTCAATCGAATACAAACAGTGATGCTGATAGCTTTTTGATTTAGTGCATCCTGGGATGCACATATTTGCTTTGAACGAGTCCCAGGAAAATTTATGGGTCCAACTAAAGCCATCTAACACTACTGTAATCCTGTGTAATCGTTTCCAAGAAACTATTGAAATATATTTAGAGTTAGCTTGAAATGGTGGAGAAAGAAAACCACTGGGATGCATGGATATGATTTTACTGTGTCCTTTTAGATTTTTGTGCGTCATGGATGCAGGATGCGTATATAATTTATTAAGAAACTTTAGTTGGGAACAATCAAATTTTCCCAGGGACTCATTCAAATCAAATACATGCATCCAGGACACACTAAATTAAAAAGCTATCAGCATCACTGTAATATATATATATATATATATATATATACACACACACACACACACGGTGTTTCAGAAAAATTGATATCATTTCCTAATCTAATAACTTGACCAATTCTCATTCAAATCATCTCAAATTCTGACAGCATGTATAGAAAAAAAAACTCAAAATCTATCTTTAATGTTTTATGATTTTTTTCTTTCTTTCCAGCTTCAGAAATGCCATTCACAGGAAAAGAAAAAGGGTTTTAAACATTAAACAGAATTTTAAGTTATTTCTACACATGCTGTTAAAATTTGAGATCATTTGAAAGAGAATTGGTCAATTTATTAGATTATGAAATGATATCAATTTTTCTGAAACACCTTGTACATCCCAAATGATATCAAATATTTTGAAACACCCTGTGCACCAATCCCACAAAAAATTACACTTTATTTCTTTTTTGAAAAAGAATGGTTAAGTATTGTAATATCAATTTTATCTACTAAATATTTTCTTGACTTGTCCAAAATATTGAATATAGATTTTAAGTGTTCAAGCTGAAATTCTATTCTATGTTAAAAACTGCAGTTTATAAGAATCCAAAGAAAATTATTTGGCAAGAAGAGAATCTTTTAGTAAGATTATATGAAAGAGAGACAAAGACTTGAAGATAAGCCAATAAAAAAAGAATTCACTGATTAGATCTTTGTACAAAGACTTTGATAATCTGAAATGATCAATGAAATAAAGCCAATCAGAATATAAGAGCAGGAAAAAAAAAATAGTGGTATGAATTATTGAAGAGTAATAGAGGTCAAAGGTGAGAAAGAGTCATTAGAAGGGGAGGGGGCATGAAAAGCAGATTGGAGTGAAATTATCAACAACTCCGATCAGCAGAAATACAAGGTCACAGAAAATTGCAAAATATCTGGCAATATCACAGACAATATGAATCTATTGGCTTTAATAAAAAAAAAAAAAATAAAAATAAAAAATACACCAACATTTTTCTTTCAAATCAATAATGACTAACAAAGAGAATACTATAAAAAAAATAAATATGTTTCCATTTGTCATAAAAAGAATTGTGCTATGTTGTTTTATATAGTTAAGAATGGGAAGTAGTTTATCAGCTAAATCAATTTTAGTCAAGTTAATTGTTCATACAGATAAATGTTTTTCATTCATTATTATTTTTTATAATTTTTTCTTTTATTCATCTACACCAATGGTTCCCAACCTTTTTTACCTATTGACCCCCTTTTAATTTTATTTTAATCTGGTGGACCCCCTCCCCCATAGCCATTCGGTGTTTACAAATCCATTGTATTTTTATAGTTAAATACATTTTACTTGCCTGGGTCCCAAAAAATGTTATATGGCCCCCGGGGGTCCATATCTACACATATAATAGGTGGTGGGTAATAAATGTGATGAGAAAAAAAATTTTTTAAAGATTTTTGAATTGAAATTAAATTACAAAAATGAAATCAAGACACTAAGAAGAATATAATCATTTAATTACTTTTGTTGACAATTCAGTAAAATGATTGATTTTAACGGCAGGTTAGTCTGTCTTGGGTTATTTTATGCCTAGAGAAATCATATTCATTGTACATTCAGCAATCATCCCCTTATAGGGATTGTTTACAGGCATGAAACATTGGTATTAATTAAGTCTTCCTCTTACAGTCCCTTTTTTTGTCTGGTAACTGGATGCTAGTTAAGTCTTCCCGTGAAGGTGAGTATGATAAGTTGATTCTACTTTCTTTTTTTTTTTGTCCCTGTCTCTCATCATTTTTCAGGAAAGAAACCTCACAGTCAACGATGATTATAGTGGGCTCCATTTAATTTAATTTCCCATATTCAGTTTTGATTGATTGATTTTAATGGCATGTCAATCCATCTAGGGTTATTTTATGCCAAGAGATTAGAGAATTGCATTCATATCAATATTTTTTGTGTAATAGTTTCTGAAGAGTTTGTTTTTTTTAAAAAAACAGTCCTATTGAATACAAAAAATAAATCTTAAACAGATCTATTTAACCCATAGATGGGAACCCTAACAGGTACTACAACTTCAGGTCAGAATGGATCTGGAAGTAATTGCAATGAAAGGGTATTCCACACTCTATAGACCTCCAGAACTAGTGTCTTACCATCAGATGCAGTTTAGTATCATAGACATTCATGAATACATTCCAATAGCATGTACAACTTGAAAAAGAGGGGGAGTCCCCATGGCATAGTGGTTATTGTATTGGACTGCAACATCAAAATAAACAAGTTCAAATTCCATTCACTATTCCATTCACTTTTGTACTAATATCCTTGGGAAAGGTATAAACCCCTTCATACCCCAGAGTTATGTGTTAAATAGCACTAACTGTTCTTTCACAAGGGTGGCTTAGGCATTAAATAACCCATGAATGTTGATATGTCATAAAAAAAAAAAAAGAAAGCAAACAACTTGAAAAGAAAACCTGAAACTTTTGTAGAACATAAAAAAAAAAAATGTTTTTATTGGAAGCAGATTTGATATATGTTCAATGCAGGAAATAAAAATGCTTTTAGGTTTATGTCTAAAAATTCTTTTTCAAACGCCATTGTTTACATTCCTTCATGTGGTTTTCATTATTAGTCATATCACTCCATTAGCCTTTGTCTCTCTCTCTCTCTCTCTCTCTCTCTCTCTCTGTAAGGTGAGTTAAGATGTCTATTAAATAATCAGCTACTGATTCATTTATAGAAATGAATTCAAGAAATTGTTAGAGTCACAGTTAATGAATAAAAAAAGTTAAAAAAACTTCATGTCTACAAAGCATAATTGTCATTTGCTCAGTGTGGTTTGGTTTGGTTTCTTTGTTTAATGGCATATCAACATTCATGGGTTATTTCATCCAAAAGGTATCCTTTTAGAAAAACATTAGTGGTACTATTTAACTCATAGCTGGATGGATAAGGAGGTCCATACCTTTCCCAAGAGTATTAGTCTGAAATTGAATGTAATAGCGTAATTGGAGTTTGAACTAACTCACTACAATGTCGCAATCCAGCACCTTAGCTACTATGCCAAAGAGACTTCCCCTGATCTTTTGGTTTATATTAGGACTGTAGTCAATGATTTAAAAAAAGCAATTTGGATTTTACAGACTTTATGATTTTAGCTTGAATTACAATATTCTCTTATAGGATAAAACGAAAATTCAATCCACGGGGGAATAAAGGGTTCGGTTTGGAATTCTGTGAAAGCTCCCAAGTTCAACAAAATGGTTCATGAGTCCGACAAGAAATAGCTAAAGAAGACCGGACGACACATCGACCGAAACGTTGTGTAAATAACAATAAAGATGAGGACAATAGTCCAAATAATGCTAATAATGTTGCCATACAGAGCCAATCTCAACTGCTTTTATCAGTTAATGTAAACACTTTGTTTAAAGTCATAGTAGTAAAGAATTTGCAACAGAAATAAAACAATATATTAAAACCAAAGTCATTTTTATTTGTCCTTTTGAAATAAAGAATTCAACCCCTCTCTCTCCTCACTCATGGTTCATAATAATAGTAACTCAATTTATGGTTTGGTTGTTTTACGGCATTTTACTGCTTACAGTACCTGCTTTTACTTAAGTGGTCACCCAATTAAGTATTGACAGGCTCAGCATTGCTTAACTTTAGTAATTTAGTGGGAAACTGTTTTCAGTGTAAATTTATCGTAATCAATATCTGAATGGTGTATCTTTAATTGTCGTCAGTCATTTAGTGCAATCAATGTCTTTGATACTAAATGTTAAATTGGTTTCACTTGCTTTATTAATGGGGGGTGGGGTCTTGGGGAGGGGGGCGTTACAAGGAATATCTAAGCATCATGAAAGTCATTAGCTATAGATTCTTGATACACCAATACTATATTGATCTCTTCCAATCAATATCCTTAATATTCAAACTTGTGCTTATTTCTTGATGCTCGATTGATTAAGAAAAAAAGAA
>CM042159.1:8187863-8287863 GCA_023376005.1 Doryteuthis pealeii
CCAGGTCTTGTTTGAATTCAGAGTTTTCCTTTTCCTAGACTGGTTGCCATACCAAGGTTAAAGAGCCCAGTCTGCCCTATTATTTAACCATAGCTGAAGGAAGATTAGGATTTATAGCTTTCCCCCAATGTGAAATGTAAGTAAAAAACAGTAAAGTCGTCGGGGTGGCCTAAAGTCGGTATCAGCCAATCAGCAAGGGAGTCTATCCCCTTTTCACTAGCGCTAGACGAAGGAGATTGTTTTTTGCGTCTGAGGTGGAGTGCCATGCCTACTATCAGCTCCTTACTTTACTGCACAGATCTTTGTGCTACTCATACGCTGAGTTGGCGAGGGCCGGTATCAAAGTAGGAACCTTATGGTTTCTAGCCGAATGCTCTACCGACTTAGCTAACCCGGCCCTAGCCTTATTTATGATTCGGTAGTTGAGTCTATTTCATAGAACATTAACCATTATGCCACAAGTGCCTCCAGAAAAATACTGAACAAGTCCCAAATGAAAAGTGGATGACTTTTAGCTGAAATAGAAAAAAAAAAAAACCTTTTTGACAGATTATTTCCCTAAAGATGAAAATATTTTCGGAAGCAACACATTAACATGCGACATTAATAAATTAAAAAAATGTGGTATGACAGGTTGACATTTTGGTCATTTACATTCATTTGAAGAAACTGATGAGAGATCTGTGAGGGTCAAAGGGTTTGGGACAGGAATTGCTGCCAGTCATGTGTCACATGGTGTAAAGGAAGTTTACAAGTGACAACAAATCGGAATATGAAAAAGAAGTCAGAATGTCTATTTAACAACTGAATGTTGTTTTTATCTATTATTTATCTTTTATCAATACTCATGTTCCTTAAAAGTACAACCGTTATCATCATGCAACACCCTCTGGTTAAAAATGGACACTGTCCAAATCGGCCACAATGAAATGCAAAAATCTAAATCCTGATTATCTGGTGTTGCTTATCTGCCGAATTCTTAGCCATCTCATTTTTATTATAAAGAAAGAAAGGGAAGAATAAGGACATGCTACACTGAAAAAATATAATAAGAAAGAGAGAGAGAGGGGGTGAGTGTGTGGAAGCGATAACGCTAATCTGTTTCAATCGAACATAATGAACAGATAGAAAGAATGAAAGAAAAAACAGTGAGAAAGAGTTAAATCAAGATTATTATACTTTTTCAGGTTAGCTCAGTCGGTAGAGCGTTCGGCTAGAAACCACAAGGTTCCTAGTTCGATACCAGTCCTCGTCAACTAAGCGTTATGAGTAGCACAGGGATCTGTGCGGTAAAGTAAGGAGCTGATGGTAGGTGTGGCGCTCCACCTCAGACGCTAAAACAATCTCCTTGGTCTAGCGCTAGTGAAAAGGGGATAGACTCCCTCGCTGATTGGCTGATACCGACATTAGGCCGCCCCGACGACTTTACTTACATATTGAACTATTTGCAATAGCTTTTAAGTAAACATACCAAACGTAATAATCAAATTATCATACTGTGGTATATCTACAGGTCCTGCTAGCTTATAATAGATTGCAACTCCTTACAATTCTATTCCACTGAACATGCAGCTACAAAGCGAGGGGGTGGTGGTAACTTGGCAGCTTTCCCACACAAGACTCATCATCAAGGGATTAAAACTCCCCATCCATACATTAAATTAATTGATAGAGAGTGTGGCTTTCTTTTTGGTCTGTAAATTAGTACAACTATCAGTCTGTTATTGGCGTCAGCCATCTTAGAGCTTCAGGGAAATTTTGCATTCTGTTTATCTTTTCTGCTGTTATGCTTCATTGACCTGCGACTCTGGATGTTTCTGTCTGAATTAACCGTTTCCTCTACAAAAATTCTCCAAGTTGAGATGAGCAGATGTTGGCTTCTGACGGCTAGATCCGACTCTTCAATTCTATTTCCATCTACACGACTGTCTCTACGGTACATACGTTCTTTTTTTATGACCGTTTTTCTTTTGTGCTGTCAACTAGGATGGACATGGCCAGAGAAACAGCCACTTGAAATGATAAGTAAGATTCTTCTCTCAGCTTCAAACCAGGCCAGCTGAATGGGATGAAGTCAATAACATTCTCATTCAGGATTTTCTGGATCACCCCCCCCCCACACACACACATACCTCGAATGGGACAACTTGGATGAAGCACCCAACCAACAATTTTGACCAAATTTCCTTTATCTGTTCATCTTTAAAAGTCACTCCATGGAGTCCTTTTGATTGGTGTGACAGAGGGGGTGCCTATTTATACTCAATTTCTCTACTTTTGGAAGTATTTGATTTCTTATTAACTTCTTCCCTCAACTTATTGGAACCAATCAACCTTCTTGATGTTTCTTTGTTTAATGGCATGTCAACCTTCATGGGTTATTTAATGCCAAAGCCATCCATGCAGAAGAACAGTATTTAATCCATAAAAATTGGCAGCGTAGCCCATTGTCAGTATCAGCCTTACAGCGAGGAAGTCTATCCCCTTTTCATTAGTTCTAGACCAGGAAGGTTATTTTTGCTGAGATGGAGCGCCACACCTACCGTTCACTCCTCATTTTACCGCACAGATCAGATTACCCAATTTGTGCTACACATGCACTGAGTTAGCGAGGACCAGTATTGAATCAGGAACCTTGCAATTCCAAGGCAGTTGCTCTACTAATTGAGCTCATACCTTTTCCAGGGATCTTAAAAGTCTGAAAGTGAATGTAATAGCGTGACTGGCTTATTATAATGTTACAATCCAGCACGTTAGCCATTACACCACGGGGACTCCCCCCCCCCTTAATTAATTCCTTATTTTTAATCAGTCTTTTCATATTCAACTCATCTTTCTTTCATCTCTTTTCACTACCCTCAGGATTGAAGACAAGTATCTCAATTCTACATATGATGAGGTCTACTCTTAAGTCCCTCTGGGGAGTTAACAGGGATGTTTGGTTGTTTTTGTTTTGTTTTAAGGCATATCAACCCTTTTTGGGTCATTTAATGTTGAATAAAGTCATTTTGATTACCAAAGGACTGTAACACAATGCATGTGTAGATGCGTATATATATGTATAGTATATGTAGATGTAAAATTAAGAAAACCTTATATGGATATGTGTGTGTGTGTGTGTGCATGCATCCATGTGTATGTATATATGAATGTGTGAAAAAGGGAAACACTAGTAAGAATATATTTGTGTAAGTGCATACAAATGTATTAATATGTATATGTGCATATATGTGGGGATTATATCTTAAAAACGCCACTTAAGTCAGAGAAGTTTATAAAGCTTAAGAGATAAACGTTATGGAGGAAACATGGTGACTAAAAAACTAAGACTAGTGATTTCTGAGTGATCTCAGAAGTAGGAAGTCACCAGTTGTGGAATTCTGGGAAGAAAAAGGGGGGGGAGAAAAAGTCGAGGATCAGTTGGAGACTTAGATTTGATAGAAATTGACAGTGAGAGTGAACAATTAAGCCAAATGGAGCAGTTAACTCTTAACATCCTGTTGAGAATTCCAGATCCCCATTCCTATAAGGATTTATCAAAAATTGGCTAAAAACAGCCTTTTCATTTAAAGTTACCGGAGTTATTTCCATTGAATTAAAGACTTCTAAATATGTTTAATATTACATTTAAACAAAGGCTTATCATTGGGGGTAGATTAGGAAAATGAATGTGACTTCCGTCCAGGCGGAATGAGGCGGTATAGGACATTAAGCGTTAAATTCAGAACCGGAGCCCAGAGCAGGGTGCCCCCCATCAGCCCAGTTAGGCTGGCAGTATGAGAACTTAGTAGAAAGAATGAATGAGAGTAAGAAGAAATGAGAATGTATGCATTGAATGATGCATCCTTTCCTCTGACTAGAAAATGTTACACCCTATTTGCCTCTTTTATTGTTCCTGTTCTTTATGTTATGTTTATTTTTGTGACTCCCCACAGCCGGGGGTTGCAGAATCAAGTGTCACAACAGTGGGGCCCAACACCAGACAAAATACACGGCAGAATGAGACGAAGAACATGGTGAAGAGACAAGGATATGCACCCACCCCGGTTAGGGGACTCAATGGTATCCCCCTCCCCCCGTCACAGGACTTAGGTACAGTACAGTGATTAATGTATCCCCCAATGACAGAGGGTGGCGTCCCTACCCACTCTGTTACAAAGAGATACAAGTGTGTGTATCGAAAATACTTCAAGCAATTGGAGATTCTTTGACCAAATTATTATCAAATTGTGGTGCAATAAATGTTTTAGATTTCATTAGAAAAAAATTATTTGGATTTTTTGGACTGTTATCCTCATTTTTATTTTTATATACACATTTCAGTTAGTGTTCCCTCCGACCTTCTTCAGGTGTTTCTTGTTGAACTCGGGAATCTTCTTGTTGTAATCAGGATCTTTCAGGGAACTTCAAACTGAAACCCTTATTCAATCCACCGGGATAGACGGTTCTTATTCAGTTAACCATGACCAGGTACATTTGTTAAGCTATGTTAAGAGAATACTTAACATAGCTTAACACATGTACCTGGTTATATATGTTATATTCAGCTTTACTCAGGATTGAACCTGCAATCTACAGATGATTGTCACTTAGAACACTAACTCAACCCCTATTCGTTGCGCCATGTGTCCAAAAATTCAGACAAATAGTAACAAATTTATTATATAACAATATATACATCATATGAGAATTTAATGAAAATTTTAAAATAAAAATCAATTACATTTAGAAAGCTGATAAAAAATGTTTAGAAATTAGTTATAAAAAAATTTAAGATTCATTTTTTATTTTTTATTAAATGTTTTAGGACTGATCTCCCTTTTCTTTTGATTTACATAGAAAAACCCAAGACTTATTAACAGTCACTTCAAGTTCTGTGACCATCTGTTTCTTGATTTTCACTTTACAAAGTTTTTCTTTCTTAACCCACAAATTATGCACAAAACAACAGATTGACATACAACAACAATGGAAAAACAAAAAAAGAATGTTTATTTCTATTTTAGTAGCATTCCCAGTTGATTTTTTTTTTTATTGAGGTTATTGTTATTTAATCATGTTAGTTATATAGAGCTTTGTAAATGAAGTTCAGAACTATTTGAATTATGCAAATATCCCCAGTGGTTCAAAAGTTATGAGAATTTAAAGCCCTGAAATTGGGGGTACAAAAGTGGACATGATTTTGTTAAAAAAATGTTAAATCACAGACCAATTCAAAACAAGAAATTTAGTAATTTCTTCACCATTTCTTTATTTTTGGAGCAATTTTGATAAAACTTTGCATTCTTATGTAAAATTGTATGTTCTTTCTGATTCTGCACTTAAATTTTATGCATCTCCATGCTAGAATCCATTATTTGGGGAATAAAAAGTAGGGATAAAGATTTTTTTTTTTAAAAGTTTCCCACAAGATTATTCAACATTTTCATTTTAATACGGCATATATACACATATATAGTATTAATTTATATAAATAACATCACTTTGAACTTAAAAATACCTTTTTAAATACCTGCTATGTTGTATTACATACAAAAAATAGAATAACTCTATATAGTTTTATTTAACAAAGTTGGCATGTAGCATGTACAACTTTGTTTAAAAATAATACTGTTTTAACTTACTGCAATGAGTAAAAACACATAAAAGTTACATATTTAGAAAGATTATTTCATTTTCTTTCCAACCATATAAATATTTTTAAAAATTGGACCAGAAATAAGCGATGAATTACCTTTTTAAGCTGATATGGTCAAAATTACGAGAGATTGTTTACATTTGAAAATAGAGTAAATTTGACAGCTTTATTTTCAAAATTAAAACTGAGCAAAATCTCTGATGGTATACAATCGTTTTTATTTCACACATTATATATGGAAATAATTCTGAGTGTCTTCTATTACTGGTATAGTGCTTCTTTTTTTTTTGCTTCTCTTATATTTTTTGAATAAATCACCTTCAAATTTGTTCTATTGTATTTTCGCTTCCACGAGGCCTAGAAACAAAAACAACAAAAAAAGTCCTGTTTGTACTTCCAGGTGTCTTCTAATTGAGTGTAAAATTTCAAGAATATTGATAAAGATTAGCTACTATGATTTTGAAAAACAAAGTAGCACGTAAAAATTAGTCTTTAAAAAAATGTCATTTTATGTTTTCATTTTTTCAAAGCAAAATATCATTTTAACTCGCTGTAAAAAAATATTCAATGGATAAAAACACATAAAAATTACATATTTAGAAAGATTATTTTATTTTCTTTCCAACCATATAAATATTTTTAAGATTGGACCAGTAAAACCCGAGAAATTGTTATTTAAACCAATTAAGGTCGGAATTTGTAAATGTCCAACACAATCAACAAAACAGCTGGTGTTGCTAATTTCAGTAATAGACAGAAGTGCTATAAATATTCTGAATGTCTTTCTACCACAAAGAAGCAACAAATATGCAAATTCAGGTTTTTATTATTATCATTATTATTATTACTGTTATTAATTTCAGCGGTGATTTATGAGGAAGTGCGTCCCGGTCTCCTGCCTCGAAAATTGTTACCCGGTGACTCTTAAAATAACGACCCAGCTCAGTCTATTCAAAACTATCCATCTTCATATCTATCTATCTCAATTCATTCATATTTATCTATATTACTTTAAATACTAAGATTTTTTTTATTCATGTTTGTTTAATGTCTTGTTGTTAGTTTAAATAAACAAGAATTACGACAAAAAAAGTTGCGACCCCCCCCCCCAATACATTTACTTGTCGAAAATATCTATCTCCATTTGTTCGTATCTATCTATATTATTTTGTTTGTTTATCTATCTATCTCAGTCTATTCCAAACTATATATCCATCTTCATATCTAAACAAGAATTACAACAAATTACGATAAATAAATAAGAATTACGACGAGCTGGAGTTGTTATTTTGATAGTCACCGGGTAGCAATTTTTGAGGCAGGAGACCGGGATGCATTTCCTCATAAATTACCATTTCAGCTAATATTTTCTTAAATCTTAATTTTTAGCTGTCTTTTTTTCGTTTTTTTTTTTTTTAAAATTTACTCAAGTTATCATTCTTTGATGGCAATGAACAGTGCAAATTGGAAATAATGGCACATAAGAAGCTGAATGAGATTCAAATTGATATCCTCTATTTGTTTGCCTGATTAAATGCCCAAATAACTTTACCAATTGAGCTACAATTGAGTGGCATTAGTTTGTAAAAAGTTAAATTCAAACCCATAAACTCACCCTTTATTATTTCTTCATATCTCACTCAGCATCATATTTGTTGTGCTCTTTTATACTAGGAGTATAAATAGTATCTTTTATCTATTTATTTTATTTTATTGTTTTTGGTTTTTTTTAGAAAAAATATTGTCACAATTATTAATTTGGCACTGAAAGAAATGAAGAATCCAAATAATGAATGGGTTTAAAGGTTGGAATTGAAATTCAGGTTTCTGCAAATGAATGACTTTTGGTAGAACAGCCAATACATTATAACCAGGCTTATCCAAGGCAAAAAATGGGGGAGAGGGTGGGGCAGGTGTTTGAGTCACATTGAGAGCTTATCAGTTATTTTCAATCTATACTCTTGTAAATTGTCAACCCAAGTAAATTGCAAGAAAAGAAAAGAAACAACTAAAAATTAAAAGGAGAAAGAAAATAATAATCAAAATTAATAAGAAATGGTTGACAATATTTCATCTAAAAAAAAAAAAAATTTTCTTTTTTAAATGGGGGTGGGTCACTGTGGCATTGTGCTGGACTGTGACATCAGAGTAAGTGAGTTTGAACTCCAGTTGCAATACTCCATTCATTTTTGGACTAATATCCTTGGGAAAGGGTATGAACTCCTTCATCCCCCCAGCTATGGGTTAAATAGTACCATTACTGTTCTTCTACAGAAATGGCTTTGGCATTAAATAACCCACAAAGATTGATATACAAACATATCAAAATATTTTTTTTAAATTCAAGTCTAGTTTTTTAATATTCAGCCATTGTTTGACAAATAATTAGCACTGAAAATTGCTAATTGAAATTTCTTCTAATAAAAGTCAAATCATCCGATACAATTAAGCTAGTTTGTTTTTGTTTTTTTTGTTTTTTTTTTGGGGGGGGGCTTTTTTACCCCACCAAAACCCCTTTAAAAAATAGTTTTAAGAGCCTGATTATCCCCTTTTAACTTCTTATTTTAAAAGAATTAACTCAAAATTTCTAAAAGATCTTAACAGTTTCTTAGAGATACATGTTCAATCTAAGATAAAATATGTTCAGTTATAATTGCTAGACATTTAAAAAATTCCTCTTCCTTCCCCTCTCCACCCCCCTTAACAGTTATAAATAAAAGTTGTTAGAAAATAAAAAGACTGCTATAACCTACTTTCTTTTCAGCTTGTGTAAAATATAGAGAATATGAAGGATGAGTTATAAGCAAAGTTTTCAAGGCTCTTCAAAATGTCTGCAATCTTTACTACAAATAAAGATCCATTGACAAAATTATCTCAATGGGCTTCTTATATTGGAAAGTAGAAGTGCTCAACATAATAAAAGGTGCTATTAAAAAATAAGACTAATCAAAATTTGAGTTAAAAAACAAAAAAAAAACAAAAACAATACAACCCTTCTTATTTGAGATTATAGTCATATAATTTGATTTTGTCAGGGCTTCTCTCCCCCCCTCCAAATAAAAGGGATTCTGCTGTGTTAATCTGATTTTGTTAATATTATTGTGATTTAATTAATATAATCCAGTTTCTTGTATTCAAATGAGCAATTAGTTTCCTTTATCCAAAGCACCCTGATGTGGTGAATTGGTTAGCAAACTAGTCTCACAGATCCATAGAGAGTTCGATCCTCCCTGGATTCCCCATTCTTGTGACTGTGTCAAATTTTAACCATGGTGAACGGGTTTGGTGGATAATTTTTTTTTTTTTTTTTTTAGTTTCCTTTAGTTGTGAAAGAATGAATCTAGCATAACTAGGAAGAAAGTAGAGAAGTGTTTGATTGATCTTTTCAGAAATGGAAAACAGGAAATTAAAGGAATTGGTTAATTGATCATATAAGGACAAGAAAAACAATTTTTTTTTTTTCCTCAACCATAATTATTTTGTCATTACATCAATTAATATAGATTCAGATTATTGAATAATTTTTTTTAATAATAGGAAAAGAAATTTTGAAAAAATTCTGTGTTGAAGGGGGGGGGTTGGGGGGGCCCAATTGCAATGTGGATAAATCAAATTAATAAACAAATTAAAGTTGTCTCCCTCACACATACATACACTTTTTGACAAGAGAGAAAAGTGTGTGTGTGTGTGTGTGTGTGTGAGAGAGAGTGAGAGAGAGAGATTGCTTCTTAAATAGTAAATAAAAAGGCAACCGTTTTGAAGTTTGTTTTTATTTTGGAGGGGGTTTTATATATCATTAACAAGAGGAAAATGTTTATTCATCGTCTTATAAAAACCGATTTTGATTTTTGTTAATAGGTCAATTCGGCGGCTCAGTCTTATTTCTACACTTTATAGTTAACAATGACTGATTGTGAACAAGATCAATTTTCATTGTTCGATAAACAGACCTTGTAGGTAGACACACCTTTTGTTGGGACAATTTATCAATGGATTTTTTTTTTTTACTCAACAAAAGGAATGTGCAACGATTTGTCAATTGATGTAGTACCCGGTCACCATCAGCTGATTTGAATTCAATGATAATAAAATATTGTAGCAACCAACATCAACTGAAATGCATAGGAATCTTTTACTTTTTTATTTTTATTTTTTTATTTTGTAGTTAATGAGAACAATTTTAAAAAGTTTTAAGACAACCAACGATGCGTGAAGATAATATTACAACTTCAAATTCCATTGTTTTTTTTTTCTTTTTCTTTTTATCTCAACACGATTTTGTAAAAATATTTCCTCCTCAACACATGATCTATTTTATTCAAACACATATTTTGATATTATGTTAATCAAAAGCTAACCAAGATTTTTGTAAGACTTCAATGCATCTTCTTCTTTCAGACTAAAAAAAAAAAAAAAAAAAAAAAAAAAAGTCAATGAATTTTCTAGCCACAAATAATCTTAATTTTAACAAATTTGGGGCCGATGAGGAGCAATAACACCCCCCCACACCTTTTTTATATTTAAAAAAAAAAAAAAAAAACAAATAATGCTTTACTTTTTAAACAAAAATTATTTTTCTACCAACTTAAATAAATTGTTTAAATTGTTTAAATAATTCATAGTTAGCACTACTTTCTAAAAAAAAAAAAAAAAAAAAAAAAAAAAACAATTTTTTTTTAAAGATTAATTTTATCAATTCTTTTGTGAATTGAAAAAAGTAAACAAAAAACAAACAAAAAAGAATAATTCCGAAATATTTGCTGCTTTTGTTAAAAGTTTTAAATAAATAAATAAAAAGAGAAAAGAAGAAAAGAGCGGTTTCGTTATTGTAATCGTCGACAAAATTTATTTTCGCTGAATAAAGCAAATTATGTAACAGGCATTTGTACCATGTAAAAAGAAGAATAGTTGCATGTTGGGGGGGGGGGGTAATAGTTTCAGTCATCCTTCCCTACATCCCCACCCCCTAATGAAACGGGTGGGGTTATGTTTGGAGTAGGGGAAGGGGATCCAGGGTAGATCAGGAAATTTACTCGGAAAAAATAAGGAAAAAGATAATCTAGCTACGATTCAAACTCATTTGATCGCCTCGTAAGATGTAATAATAATGGCTATATCAGACCAGTGAATACGATTCTCACTGGGTGCCTCACATTTCTGGCCATGTGCCACAGGTAAACTTGGTGGATTTTTTTTTTTTTTTGCACGTCCTACATTTAGTGCTTCTTGTCATTACGGGCGAAATTATTTGCACGTTTTAAAAAAACTTCGACTTATTCAAGGGTTTTTTTTCTCTAGAAATATGGATAAAATATAAGTAAATCATGTTAGATAAATTAAGTTTTCTTCCTCGGACAATCAAGTATAAAAAATATAATCATAGGTTGAAAAATGAAAAGGAACAGAAATATAAATAGTCGGTAATGATGGAGAGCAAGACGAAAACCCCGAATTCCAGGTAAGTAAAAACAAATTCCTTAAGGTTATATATATATATATATATATATATATATATATATATATATATATATATATATATTTAATTTTTTATGGATGAAATAATTATTTTTAAATAAATATTATACAAATTAATAAAATCTGGAGAATATATGAATGCAGGTCAGAAATAAACGAGACGAAAAATTTTATGTCATTTAAAAGTACTTCCTCAAAAGGATAAAAATATTTTCCCCTTTTTTTTTTTTCGTTTTAGTCGATGATAGGTAAAAGTCAGCCGGAGATTGAACTTATTGATCCTTTGATGTTTTAATAAAAATATTAAGAGTCAAAATATTTAATTAAAAGATGAAAAAAAGAAAAGCCGACAAAAAACTGACATCGTCTGCACTTGATCCGCCCATCTTCACATAATACTTGTCCTCTTTTTTTATCTTTAGCACTTGTAGAACAAGAATATACGTTTAAATAAACCATTAGATCATGAATGGGACTTTATAAATAAATAAAATATATAAAATGTCAATTGACACAAATAAATAAAAGACAACAGAAAAAACTAAAGTTGAAAGGGAAAACTAAAAAGGTTATGTCACGTTTTGACGGTCGATATGAGAGAGAGAGATTTATCTTTTTTTTTAATTTCCTAACAGCGATTACGTGGTCGATGATTTATGTTAAACGGTAACTCTGTATATAAATCCTGTCGGAGAATGCAAGAAAGGCAATTGAAAAAGGTATTTACCTTTTTTCTTGCTGCTGCTATTTTATTTTTCCTAGATGCCGCTGGGGCAGCCACATCTGCCATATTGCGTGCCAAGGGAGAAACGCGACTTGACTTACTTTTCACCTGACACGACAACACACTTTAAGACCGCACTCAACTTCCGGTAATCTTTTATTTTTTCAATCACAAAGAGAATACAATTACGAAATAATTCTTATAAAATAAAAAGCTAATTAATATTTAAATAATCTTTATTTTGATTAATTTCATTTGTATTGTTCTTTTAAGAATTTTATTTTTAGTATCTGTGTTTTATAAAACGTCACTTCCGTTTTTCATTGAATGTAAATAAACAAGCAAGGACATCTTACGTGGTGAGTTAGTCAGTTTTGCCGACTTAGTCGTGGGTTCAATCCTCACTGGATGCACCCAGACTTCCGTTATTGTGTCACAATATGCTAAGCTTAGTAAATTAATAAACAAGCAATGGAATTTTGTGTTGTTTTATTTCTATCGGAACTAACCGCTCATTTTCTCTTCTCAATCCAGAGCTCCGACTAAAAATACTGGGACAACTTTTAAAACTTCCAAGTTAAAAAAAAAAGAAAACTCAATGTTAAATTTAGAAATATTTACGTAAACAATGTTTATTTTTATTTTTTACTTTTTCTTAATTTGTTCAAATAAGATTCGTTTTTTTTTTTTGTTTTTTTTTTTTTTCGAAGATAGACTTAAAAGTAAATTATATTGCATTAATTAAAGAATAAGTAATTAAAATGTTTATTTGTCAAACGAAGAAATTAAAAGAAATTGATTAAGTTTTTATTTTAATACAGCCCCCCCTCCCAAGTAAGTATTCGTAATGAAAAAGAAAAAGACTAAAAAATGTCATTTTTTTAAGTAAATGGATATTTATTACTAAATGTATCAAGATGACAATAAACTTTTTATTATTCAGATTTTTCGGACTGTTGTTCTCATTTTCATTGCTATTTATTTACACAACATTTCGGCCAATGTGCTCTCCGGACTTCTTCAGGTGTTTCTTGTCGAATTCGGGAGCCTTCATGTCGTAATTGTGAACCTTCGCGGAACTCTTTATTCAATCCATAGGGGGTGGATTGTTTGTTGAAATTCACCCTGGTCAGTACCAACTCTAATAATAGTGGGGTCAGAAGTTATCTGCCCTAATCCATTGATTGTACGGGTGAGTTACTTGCCCTTTGACCCTTTTTTTTTTCAGTTATTGTTTTTAAATAAATTAAACACCTCGTGTTATGAAAAGCTGTCCTAATGTGTTGCCTCGTTAATCTAATGGAAGGTATCTCAGTTGGAATATGTCTCCATGAATAACTGTGCTTGCCAGAGAGAAAAAGGTATGTCTCTTTTTCTGTGGGATTAAGTTTATAAATTCCCAACATTGTTCTCATACCGTTAACCATGACGGGGTACAAGTGTTAGGCTATGTAGGCGTTGTGTAATAGGTACCACCAATTTTCCCTGTGAAATCCCCCCTATATTTAACACAATGAAACTTGCATAAAAATTAATATTATCTTGGAAAAAAAAATTCCATTCGAAAGAAGAAACATTAAACAAACTCCTGATGATTTTTTTTTTAAATTTTCAGCTTATAAAATAATGAAAATTATGATTGAAAAACAATGTTTTCATTTTTGCACCGTTAAATCAACTGAAATTTAACGTAGCCAAAAACAAGTTACGGCCAGAGGGTTTTTTTTTAATTCTATGAAAAATCAATTAATCATGAAAATTTCCATAACTATTTACCTTTGGAAACGATTTTTTAACTTTTTTCTATAAAGATAAGAGTCTGAATAATTATATATAAAAAATTGTATAATATTCAAGGCAGTAGTTTTTGTAGAAAAAAAATCCTGAATTCTGAAATAAAAAGTGCAAAAAAATGTCATAATATTATTATTTGAAAACTTTTTTTTTTTTTTTTGCTTTTTCAATTGATATGTACAATATTCTATTAAATTGTCAAGAAAAGAAAAAAAAATTTTTTAAGAAAATTATTTTTAAGAGATTTGAAATCAATTCTGTTCTTAAATAATTTATTTTCTTTAATGTTTAATAAACTTATTTTGTGTGTACAAATCGAATTTTTCACTAGTATTTAAATATAATATAACACTGAATTTTAGAATTCAGGTAAATTAAAAATTTGTCTGATCCTCGATATATTAATATTTTAAAGAGAATTTAAGAATTTTTTATTGTTGAATAGTAATGTTTGATTCTTATAATATACGGAAGAGCAAAACTGACAATATTTGTAATACGTATTGTCTTTTCTTTGCACTATAAGTTCAACTAAAAAAATATTCCGGAGTTATTCTGAAACTACCACAAAAAAAAAAAAAATCTTTCAAAAATCGTTGAAAACCAATAATCGGTTATTGAATATACACAAGAAAACAATTATGTCGAATACAGCAACCCATACATTTAAATGTATAATTGTCAAAAAGAGATAATATGTAAATTTGCAGTCCAGGTTCCTACATAAAAATTACCCTGTTGCATGTAAAACGGACAGTTTTATTTATTTTTTAAGATAATGGTGTAATTTTTCCCAATCGGATAATTTGATCTTTGAATTAACTGTTTTTTCTTTGTAACAACTCTGTATGATCGTTACTTTTTTTTTGCGAGATTTTTAAAAAACAAAGTTCAAAAATATTTACTTTCGTTTATTCAATATGGCCTAAACTGATCATGTGACCCGATTTTGGGGATACCTAATAAACTAACACCAAAATCAAATTTCAAATGAAATGTCAACTGCGGACATCTGGGTATGCTCTGACTAATTTATTTAAACGTAACTAAGAGACTGGGAAATGTATTACAAAATAAGAAAACAATATTAGTGATAATATTGTTGCTAACTCTGCTGAATATAATGATTATTATTTTATTCAGTTGATTGCATCTTGATTCTTTCGTTGCTAAAAACAAAGCACTCACAATTAATGTAGTTATTTTCCTGACCTCCCACCAGGCGGGATTAATACAAAGTCTTTACATGGAGAGACACACAAACTGGAGCTCATGCAGATATTAGTGAAAAGTATTTCGGTTGGCCAATTAGGTAAGAGTCACCCCCCCCCCGACCAAGCAATTTATTTTACCTCACTCACTCATCGCCAATTATTGTATACACAAATTCAAATTTTAAATTTGATCAATGTGTCATGGATTAAACAAGTTAATTCAACTATTTTGTGTCAAATTTATTTCTAACTTTTGTCTCACTTCCTATGATAGAATATTTTTCATCATCCCACACATTTTTTAATATCTTTATTTGCTATTTTGTTAGTTTTTATTATAACATTTCTGTTTTGGTCGCAGATATTTACACCCTGGACATTTAGTGACGCTTTATTTTTAAAAGACTAAAATGACTTACAAGATTTAATTGAAAATGAAATCCAATCATTATATATTAGGTATGCGTAACAAGGGAGGTAACTCATAGTTTGAGCTATCTACTTTTTTTTTTTTTTTTTTCAAAATAACTTAATTTTTCAATAAGTATTATTCTACTGTTTAGCAAAGTTATGGAAGCCTAGATGTATGAAAATTTCCTACCAAAATGTTACACAGTGTAGCCAAAACAAATAAGAAAAAATAACAATGATACATGCACTGAACAGTTCATTCAAGCCCCAGACTAAAAAATCCCGATATTTTGAAAAAAAAAGGGGAAATAACTTATGTTCCTTTAGTCTTCCGTGAATAAAAAGAACTATCATTAGTAATAGTTTTTAAAATATATAAAAATCTCGGAAAATCTGTTACATAAAATTGCACATCTTTGACCTTACATTTTTAGATAGATTAAATAGAGCTTTTGTTATATACCACTTTTATTCTTATCTGCTTCTTCTATCTTCTAATGGTCTGGTATATTCTCGTCTGTCTTTCTTATCTGGGGATTCCGAGTCTGGTTCTGCTGGGGATCATTTCTTATCAGAAGCCTTGTGTCATTGTTAGCTTTTAGTAATAACAACAAGACTTCGATTTACCTTTGATGTTATTTTATTCAGGATCCCCAGGCCAGACAACTGCGCGCTGAGAGTCACATCTTGCTAGCTTCTAACTCTGCAACTTTTTGACTTACTGAAATGAGAGTGAGGTCAATTGGATTGCCATAAGGATCTCTATACTACCTTAAAAGTAATAGGGATCCAATTATATGTAACACTTTATCTCTGGTGAAAATATTGACTTATAGATATACATGCTTCCAGACACCTATTGAATTTTTAAGGGAATAAAAATTGGCCAATTGAATCAGAAAAAAATACTTTTGTTGCATCAATTCAAAGAAAAATATTCTTTTTATAACTATGAAAAAAAAAAAAGATGCTACATAAATTATTTTTTGAGTTTTAAGAAAATAACTTTTAAATTTTCCAAATCACTTTTTCCAGGTATTGAATTTGTATTTTTTATATGTTCTTCAGGATTTGATCTTTCTAGAAATGTAAAAAAAAAAAATGTTTCTAGTTTTTTTAATAAAATAAGCTATTCATTAAAAAATTAAACTATCAATGAATAAAATAGAGAAAATTTAATTAAAATCGAACAATTCCCTGATTTTTGGTTATAGTTTGAAAATTTGAAAAAAATTTGAAAATTTTATTACCTCCCCTTACGGAGTTTGCACTTCCCTATAATATATTAATCAAATCTATTGCAGTTTATATCAACCCATAATTCATGTTTTTATTTTTTCATTTTAAATATTAAAAAAAAACTTTTTACAACTAAATTCTGTTTTTTTTTTTATAAAAGTCAAATAAAATGGGCTAAAATTTGTTTTTACTAAAATAATGAAAATATAGATCAAAATGAAATACAATCATTATTTAAATAAAATCTAATGCAATGTACAATCATAAACATATAATGTTAATTCATTTTGTTCAGTAAATGTTTTTTAGTTTTCTAAATTTAAAAAGAAATTATAGATAATTTTCTGAAAAAAAAAAATCAATGATAATTATATAGTGTATGGATAATATAATTAACGTTTGATAAAACTTTTTATAGCTATTGTTTTTAAATAGCTAAAAAATATTTTGAATATTTTTAAAAACAAAATAGGTTATTCATTTATTAATGTATAGAGTGGTCCGAAAGTCTCGCCGCCCCTACATATTTTATTCTTTAGAGATAAAATAATGACATAATACAATCGGAAATTCTAGAAAATAATTTTTTTTTTTTTTTTTTATTTCAGGTAAAAATATTGCATAACTTAAAAAAAAAAAAAATACTGAAAGTTAAAATAATTTGTAGGGAATGACAAGACCTTCGGACCAACCTGTACATTGCATTAGGTTTGATAAATAAAAACACAATGTTTCGGTTGTTGTACCCTCCGACCTTCTTCAGGTGTTCCTTGTCTATCTGAGCATATCAATGATTGAACTTGTGAAATTCTCTTAGATCGTATTTAGTCAGGTCTTAGAGAAAATTTCTTTTCTTTTTTTTAAATTGCATATAATTGACACTTAGGGCAACAATATTCACTTTCCGGTTTAGCTCAGTCGATTGAGCATCCGCCTTAGAATCACAAGGTTCTGGGTTCAATACCGGCCCTTGCCAACTCAGCACATGAATAGCACAGATTGGGTCTGTGCGGTAAAGTGGGGAGCTGATGGTAGGTGTGGCACTCTACATGTAGGTATTTATCCAACCTGTTCCCCCGGTTGTGACACAAGGTTGCAATTTATGGAGCATCTAGCAAGGATCAAACTTTCTTTCCAGTAGTAATGGATCTGTGAGACTAGCTTCCTAACCATTATGTTATATACCCACATGTTGGGTATATACACAAGTGTTCTTTTGTGTCAGAGAGAGAGGGGGAGAGAGATAGACAGGGTATCAGATGGATGAGATGCATAACTTACTTTCTTTCTTCTTCACTTGTTTGGTCATTCGATCGTCTAGCTTCTATTCTTTCTCGTCATGGTCACCATGTTGACTTCTATTTTGTTGGTTCTTCATTTCTTGATTCATTTTTTTTCTTGGTCAGTCTTCTTAATAAAACATGCATCAACCAACAACGCCATGTTTCTTTTTAAAACTTTTATTCCTAACTAAATTTTTTTACTATCTAACATTCACCGCTGAGTTGAGTTAGCCGAAGCAAAGGGGACGTCTCTCCTGCTCTAAATATCGGCTCGAACTGTAACTAATTCAAAATCACGTGACGTGCGAGACTTCAACTGTCAGTAATTTTCCGTCCGTGATATGAAAGGGACCATTCCTGCAGAAATACAGGGGGTTGCCAATAATCCATGCCACCACATAGATTATGCAACTCTTTTACATATTTCTGTCTTTGTGATCACTGAAACTTCTACAAACTAACAGTTTTAAATCTGCACATATGAACAAATATCATTGCATTTACTATATATTTCTTAACATTTAAACAAAATCTTTGTACCGAACTGTGCATGGAACAATAAAAACTAATGCGTAAATTTTGTTCAGTACTTACTTAATTGGGTGTTCTTTTGTGTCAGAGAGAGAGAGAGAGAGAGAGAGAGAGAGAGGGGGTAAACAGAGAAATGTGATGCATAACTTACTTTCTTTCTTCTTCGCTTGTTTGGTCATTCGATCGTCTAGCTTCTTTTTCTTTCTCGTCATGGTCGCCATGTTGACTTCTATTTGTTGGTTCTTCATTTCTTGATTCATTTTTTTTCTTGGTCAATCTTCTTAATAAAACATGCATCAACCAACAACGCCATGTTCTTTAAAAACGTTTTATTTACTTAATTAAGTTTCTTTTCTTACTAACTAAAACACAGCGTGTGTGCAGGTGAGTCCAACTAAGCAAGAAACGTCTTTCTTGCTTAAGATCCTCGTTGGAACTGATGAGCTAACTAGCTCTCACGTTATTCGCGGGTTTTTCGCCTCTGGGGTCAAAGGTCCCCAACCGTCTGTAAATTTCCATTTATGCTACACAGTGATGTCAATAATCTATGCTACCATAGATTATGCAATACATTACACCATAACAGGACGCCCTAGGTATTTACCCAACCCGTTCACCACAGGTCAGGTGTGACACAAGGTTGCTAGTATGGGGCATCTAGTGAGGATCAAATTTGCATTTCAGTAGTAGTGGATCTGCATGACAAGCTTGTTAACTATTACACCATGATGGGTCACCCCATTTTATTTACCTAACCTGTTTGCCATGGGCAGGATGTGGCACAAGGTCACAAGTATGAGGCATCTAGTGCGGATCAAACTCACTATTCAGTAGTAATGGATCTGTGAGATAAGCTTGCTAACCATTACACAATGACAGGACATATAAGTGACTTACTTTTTATTTTCGGTAATATTCGCGGAGTTCCGTCCCGGCCTCCTACCCTCAAAAATCGCTAGCCGGTGACTGCTGAAAAAAAACACCAGCTACGATTGAAGTCCATAGCCAAAGCAGTGTCATTTCAAAAAAACAACCAGATTAGGGCATTTTTCCCAAAAAATCAACCCCAACCCCAAACCTAACCCTAACCCTAAACCACCCTAGTTAAAATTAACAGTTTTATTACAAATTTGTGGGTTCTGTTTTTTCTGGGTCACCCTGTATACAGACGACCCAGAAAAAAACAGAGCCCAAATTATTTATTTATTTTCCCATTAAACTAACCCTAAACCCCAACCTTAACCCTAACCCTAGTTTTTTTTCAAGTGACACCGCTTAGGCTACAGACTTCAATCGTAGCTGGTGTTTTTTTTTTCAGCAGCCACAGGAGGCCAGGACGGAACTCCGCGAATATACCCTTATTTTCTTACAAAATATTTTGTGTTTGAAAGAAAATGTTTGAACAAGAATTGATTTAATATCAACACCTAACGTGGGCGTCTACACTATTGTAATGACCAACAAACTAGGCTAATAGGTCATTGTTAATGAGTTCAGTTCTCACTTGTTACATAGTTCTTTTCTTATATCTGTTGCTATCGGATATTTTTTTTTTTCTTGTATACATATTTACCTACGCCTCCACACGAGTAGGATGAGACACAAGGTCAATTTCTTAAGCGGAGTTTAACAGGTTTGAATTCAGAGTTTTCCATCTCCTAGACTGGTTACCTAGCCATGGTTAAAGAGCCCAGTCTGCCCTGCTATTTGCCCATGGCTGGAGGGAGAATTGGATTCATACCTTTCCCAAGGGTATTAGCGCCATGCGAAATGCTAACAGCTTCGTCCAGAAACTGAACTCGGGTCGATGAGTCCATATCCTACGACTCTAACCGTTAGTCCACGCACCTCCTTTTTACTTGTATAAGGATTACTTCCTGGATCAGGCCGGATGTCTCTCTCTCTCTCTGGTTGGTTGGATTTTATGACATGTCAACCCTTGTTAGGTTATTTTATGCCAAAGACATTTTGTTTTATTCATTCTTGATAGGTACTTAATTTTTAAAAAAAATTTTTTAATTCATTTTTTAAAACTTATTTTTTCCTATTCAATCCATAGATGGGACCCTAACAGGTACTACCACCCTGGTGATGAAGGGGTACTCCACATTCACCAGACTGTAACCTTACCATCAAATAGAGTTTTGTTACAATTTTTGTGACCATCCTTAGGCTTCAAGCAAGAGCTCTGTCCAGCAGAGATCCTTAGTAAAGAATCCTTTGGTTGCTCTTTGGTACTCCTCAGTGTTGCAGGCCATTCGTCAATGAGTGTAAATGGACGTCTGTCAATATCAGCGATTAAATAGTTAACTAACCGCATATTCGGGCTGTTGATTGGCTGAGGTTTAAACCAAGTGACCTCCCTTAGTCTATAAATTTAATTGGTGGATTGCAGCACGGCTTATATATAAAAAATATTCCAATATATGCAGGACACTAAGACTCTCAGCTAATGCCTTCAATCACATCTATGATAAAAAGGCACCTTACATAGTGTAAGAGTGTAATAGTAATCAAATTTTGTAAAACTGTTAATTTTACCTAGAGGGGTTTAGGTTTAGGGTTGGGGTTGGGTTTTTGGGAAAAACGCCCTAAGTTGGTTGTTTTTTTGTTGGTTTTTTTTTTGCAAGTGACACCACTTTGGCTACAGACTTCAATCGTAGCTGGTGTTTTTTTTTTTCAGCAGCCACCGGTTCGCGGTTTTTGAGGCGGGAGGCTGGGACGGAACTCCGTGAATATACCCTTATTTTCTTACAAAATATTTTGTGTTTGAAAGAAAATGTTTGAACAAGAATTGATTAAAATTTAAGGAGGCCGGGACGGAACTCCACGAAGAGTACCCTTGATTTAAATTTCAAGTTCCCAACCATTTGCAACTTCACATGGCACTAATATCCTTTGATTTTGATTAAAACTAAAATTAGTTCCTAAGAAAATATTCATGAAATCATTTTCCCATTTCTATCTGTTATATTCCGAAATTTAGGATATACAAAATTGATGATAAAAAACAGTGAAATATGTTTAACAATAACAATATCTATTTTATTTATTCTCACTGACAGGGAATACAGTTGGATGGTTTTGGATACAGTTCAGCTGTGTGTATATCATGTGCATGATCGTCACATGGGCGCTGTGTGTATGATACATGTGCTCACGTATCAGGCTGATCCTTGGGTTATCGTGTGTGGTCACACATGTGCCGTCCTTTATGTTATGTGTGTGTTCACACATGGGGCCAGTGCCTTGTCTGTTGACATGATCAAAGGGGAACCACTCTTGACTGATAAATTATTTATTTATTTATTGATCTACTAGGAAAAAAGAAGACAGGTTTAGGGTTTAGGGTTAGTTTAGGAAGATAAATAAATTTATCAGTCAATATTTATTCCCCTTTGATCATGTTAGACTTATAGGAAATAACACTTTTTACATATTGAGCTAATAGCAATAGCTCTTAAGTAAACATAACAAATGTTATAATTAAATCATTATCACACTGTTGTATATCCACAGGTCCTGCTAGTAAATCCTTAATGTGCCAACAGTCACTTATCAAATAATATAATAATATAAGGAAATTTATTGTGTACAGTGTTCAGGTGCACCACAACTCATCAAAGTCTCATGTCTAGTACATAGAATAATGTATTAGTGTCAGGAACATGAATAGCATACAGTAATAATATATATGCGCGCGTGCATGTATATGTGTGTGGAGGGGGGTATCAGGTATAGTGTTGTCAGATTACAGGAAGCATGGAGGCTTTGAAAGATGCAGTGTTTTGGCAGCCTACAACGGATGAGCCAGCTTATTCTTAGCGTGAAAAAATGTTTCCGAAAGTCATGTGAGCAATGCTGTTTTCTGACTTTGTAGGCATTCCCACGTGTGTTAGAAAGATGGAGATCAAAAAGGTGCTCAAGATTGCTGTTGTTAAGATGATTAATGAGCGTTTACCAGGTCAGTTGCCAGATGAGAAAGAGACAAATACTACATCAGGGGAAATAACTTTGTAAGAAGGAAACTAAAATATCTTCAGAGTAAAAGTTTATTTTGATACTGGATAGAAAATGTGTTAACTTAATAATGAAATAAAAAGACTAAATTTGTACGTAAGAATAAAATAAAATATGAATCAAGAGCCGTGCACTCTTGTATAAGATGACCTATTTTCTAGAGTTATTTCCCTTGTTTAATGGGTCGTACAGCAACGAATGTCCTACAGTCATCATAAACCATCCCGTTCTTAATCTACGTTTACAAAGCACGTCCATGATAATAATATATGTGATGATATCTAATATTTGTATTTGAGCGAAAGCAAATATTTTTGTAAATATTTGAGTAAAAAATGAAACAAACACAATAAAATAGTAATTGAAAAAATTTGAAATTATTGAAATCTCTCAATTTGATCTGCATAAAAATCTAATTTTTATGAATTTGTATCAGTTGTTTTGTTATATTTAAAAAGAATTTTTAAAAAACGAGAAAAAAGACGATCAAATCAAAAATTTATATTTACAAAAAGACATTGGTAAATATACATAAAAATTGAATCACATTTAAAAAAAAAGAAATCCTTGTTTAGATACAGAAAAAAATTACATACTAACACACACACACTCTTACATGTGTGTGTGTGTGTGTATATATATATATATATATACACACACACAGTCCATGTATATGTATATATATATATATATATACACACACACACTCACATGTGTGCGTGTGTTAGTATGTCATTTGTGTTCTTTATCTGAACAAGAATTTTTTCAAAATGTGATTTTATATATATATATATATGAGTAAGAAAAGGTGGAATGAAAACATCACACAATGCTGTTAAAGAAGAAAACAATTTATAATATAATCATAGCTGATACTGATCAATATTTCGATTTTACAAAAATCATCATCAGAGTTCATTCACTCCGTAGTTGTTTGGGTCGAGAAGAATGTCAAATCAGTTCAAAAACAAAAAACCTTAATACTGCAAAAAAGAACGAAAGTCGTTACATTATTCACCAATGTGGGCATTCGCGCCATATATATGTCGGTCATGTCTCTATGTATACCTTTTGTCATCCAAATGTAGCGGATTTTTGAGATGTTGGCAACAAGACAAACAATTTAAACGGAAGGGGATGGGTATTAAAAATGTGACGGTTGGAATTCAAAAGATTTTTAGTAAAGGAATTTTTTATGATTAATTATTTTTTTAAATTTTTATTTTTAAGTTCTGTATTTCATAAATGATTAGATATTTACTGTATTTTGTTTTTATATATAAAGTAAAAAAAGTTATGGGCGGAATATGTTATTATTTTAGAAAAGGAATTTTTTTATTTTTCATTTTACGATTAATTATTTTTAATTTTTAATTATTATTTTTAAGTTCTGTATTTCATAAATGATTAAATATTTATTGTGTTTTGTTTTATATATAAAGTAAAAAAAAAAAGGTTATGGGCGGAATTTGTTATTATTTTAGATAATGTTAAGCAATTTGGATCTAATGTAAGGTTATTATTTTCAAAACCGAATTTAAAACAAAATAAAACGGAAAAGATCTTATTTATAAAACAAAACAATAAACCTAAATTTATTTTAATGGGAAGTAAAATAACGGAAAAAGTTATGTGAAGGGGATTTTATGGTTTCTGACAAAATGTCGCTAAATAAGGGGATATATTAAAGAAACCTTGTCTTTGGGGTATGGTTTTATGGGTAAGAATAACACAAGATTCCATAATTCTACGAAGTGTTTTATCATGTATGTGGGTTAATATTTTGGCACCTTTGAAATCAAAAGTATGATTGAGATCAAAGATGTGTTTAGCTAATGCATTGTTTTGAAAACCACGTTTAATGTGATATTTGTGTTCCGATTGACGTTTAGTTAAGGATCGGGAAGTCTCCCCTACATATTTCCTTTACATTTTAAACAGTCAATAGTGTAGACTCCAGCTTCAGAATGTGTTTGTCTGGGGTTATTTTTATTTTGAAGAATGTTCTTCACTGTCTTCGTGGAGTGAGCGACAGTTTTTATACCAATCTTACTTAAGTTTCTATTTATTTTATCAGTAATAGGATTATTAGGAAGTATGATGTATCTATCAGAGACGTTATTACTGTTATGTTGTGTGTCATTGTTTGGAGATGTGATATTATTATTTTTATTTTTACTATGTATTTTAAATGCTTTTTTCTGGCAAGGTGTACGAAATTTAAGGGGTATTGTAATTTGAGGAAAGACCTCTCAATAAAATTGAATTCTTCATCTAAATGTTGCTTGTTACATATCCTAAGAGCTCTTAGAAAGAAACCAATTATGATACCACTTTTTATCTTAGTATTATGGTTAGAATAGAAATGGATGTAGTCATTTTTGTTAGTATTTTTGTGATAAACTTTGAATTCTAAACTGTTGTTATTATTTATAATAAGTGTGTCTAAAAATGGTAGGGAGTGGTTATGTTCCAGTTCATGAGTAAATTGGATGGAGGGTTCAACGTCATTTAGTTTGTCAATAATGTTAATTAAATTACAATTTTTTGGGTAAATGAATAGGGTGTCGTCAATGTAACGGAAAAAATTAGAGTTATTGGTAGAATATATTGAAAGGGACCGGATTCTAAGAATTCAAGAAAAAGGTACGCCAAAACGCGCTCAGAGGTGAACCCATAGGCAACCCGAACTTTTGTCTGTAGAAGGTTCCCTCGTACTGGAAAAAGCAATTCCTAGTGCAAAGTCTACAAATTTGGATTATCTTGTTAGTGGGTAATGAAAAAGAGGTATTGATTTTGTTGAGATGGTTTTCTAGGCGAGTAATGCATTTGTCAACCGGGATACTAGTGTAGAGTGATTTAATGTCTAAACTTACTAAACATTTGTTGTTCATGTCAATATTTTTTATTTTTGAAATTAAGCTATTCGATTTTTTTATGTGAGATTTACTAATTGTACCTAAGAGGGGGGTTAGTATTTTAGCAAGAGATTTAGCAATTTTATGAGGGGCAGTGCCAATTCCCGAAATTATAGGTTTTAACGGAATCCCAGGTTTGTGTGTTTTGGGGAGGCCGTAAATAGTGGGGACGATAGGGTGGTAGTCTATCAAAGACAGACAAGTTTTGTCAATGTTGCCTATTAATTTTTTGTATGTTTTGTTGAAAATGATTGTGCTGTTAGTAATGGTTTGTGGAGAGAGTTTTTCATAAGTGTTAAGATCATTAAGGATATCAAGCATTTTTACATTGTATTGTATAGAACACATAACGACTACTCCACCACCTTTGTCAGAGGGGGTGATACGTATGTCTGACATATATATGGCGTGAATGCCCACATTGGTGAATATTGTAACGACTTTTGTTCTTTTTTGCAGTATTAAGGTTTTTTGTTTTGTAAACTGATTTGACATTCCTCTCCGACCCAAACAACTACGGAGTGAATGAGCTCTGATGATGATTTTTGTAAAATCGAAATATTGATCAGTATTAGCTATGATTATATTATAAATTGTTTTCTTCTTTAACAGCATTGTGTGATGTTTTCATTCCACCTTTTCATACTCATATTGTCGGATTCATTTCCTTTCTTTTAACTTATATATATATATATATATATATATATGGAAATGGTCCATAACCATGATACCCATGGTATTTAAGGTATTTTATTCCCAAATATATATATATATATATATATATATATATATATATATATTTATATATTACCCATTTAATATACATTGTGACTTTTAAACGATCTACCGGTCATTACTTTTGACAAAGCACCGGTCGAAAGGGCCCTTAAGTTTTCATTTTTCTTTTCTTTTTCGAAAATTGCTGATCAATAAAAGTATGTCATTATTTTTTAAAATCCTTTATAAATTCAGCTGTACCAAAAATTTGTTTTTATATATATATATATATATATATGTGTGTGTGTGTGTGTGTGTGTGTGTGTGTGTGTGTGTATGTATAGATAAAAGTGTATGAAAAACACACTTTGTTGTTAAAATGATATATTTTAATATCATTTTCATTGCTGATATTGACAATATTTTGATTTATAAAAAATCATCATCAGAGCATAATGATAATTAGGTCCGTTTTTAGATGTAAATGTTTTTAATCCGGACTCATCAAGAGAGAATCATATATATATACTAAACTCAGTAGATATTTAAGGTACCAACCATAGGATAAGTATTAGTAACAAATCTTATAAGCCAATCCACTAATGTAGTGAGTTTGATGCTCACTGGGTGTCACACTATTGTGACCTTGTATCAGATTAAGCTTAACAAATAGTTATTAAATGTTTTTGTTGGACTGAAACAGTATCTCCCCCCCCCCCAACACCACAAAAATTCCCTCCCCCAACCCGAAAAAATCTTCCAATCCCCACCCCCAAATCTTCCAATCCTCCTCCCATCAAAATCCCCCTCCACACACACCAAGCACCTTGTAATAAACTAAGCTAACCTTCATCATTGTCATCATCAAGTCACGCTAGCAGCACAAGTTGTTTCTGCAGTCAATCACTAACCATACTGTGTGGAAGACACACTATTTACCCCCGCCTCCACTGGTCATAATTACAATTACCAATACTCAGGAAGGACGTATACGTTCACAGTATACTTGCGACCATTGACAAAGGAACTTAGGATTCTCTACCCAAAAGGATTACCAAAGGATTCGTTATCGGAGGACTCTTTACCAAGGATCCAATTCCACTGGACAAGCGCTCTTGCTTGAAGGCCAAAGGATGGCCCTTAAAAACGTAACACATACCTAGGTAGTAATATCTCATCTACAGAATGCGATGTCAATATATGCCTAGGAAAGGCACATACTGTTATAGACAGATTATTGATAATATGGAAATCTGATCTCTGATAAGATAAAGTGTAAATTCTGTATGCAAGATAGAAAATGCATTAAGCAATATAACAAAAGCTTATCTTCGAGAAACTCAGACGGACAATGATGGATATCCCCTTCACCGCAGACGTAAACCAGAAGATAGGAGAAAATCAACAACTTTGAGAGTTCAAGGAGAGGAAATTACCTTGGGTAATCAATGGATAGTGACTCACAATAAATTATGTAAAATCCAGAGCTGATATTTAAAAAAATGGACCATATTACCTTAAGGCACCCCTTTTCAATTTCGTGTCATTAGGTCATTTTTTTTTTCATTTACACCGTCAATATCCGGTTGTTTGTTAGGGGTTAGGAGTTAGGGGTTGTAACCCTAACCCTAACCCCTAACCTCTAACAAACAACTGGATATTGACGGTGTAAAAAAGTAAGTAAAGTTGTCGGGGTGGCCTAAAGTCGGTATCAGCCTATCAGCGAGGGAGTCTATCCCCTTTTCACTAGCGCTAGACAAAGGAGATTGTTGTTTTTTTTAGCGTCTGAAGTGGAGCACCACACCTACCGTCAGCTCCTCACTTTACCGCACAGATCCCTGTGCTACTCATACGTTGAGTTGGCGAGGGCCGGTATCGAACTAGGAACCTTGTGGTTTCTAGCCGAACGCTCTACCAACAGAGCTAAATGAAAAAAAAATGGCCTAATGACACAAAATCGAAAAAGGGGTGCCTTAAGGTAAAATGGTCCATAAAATAATAATCATCAGGCTGCATTGACAGCATAGACACCCATGAGTCTCTCTCACTTGCCGCCCATTCATTGCTCTTGGCATCCAGAATCTGCACAGAGCTGATTAATGTAGGTTTTTGCTAGTTGGCCTACACTGGTGTGTCCATGTGTAGTTGTCCACATAAGAACAACACTTATGTGCTTGTTCTTGTCTCTCCAGTAGTATTCTGCATGTCTTCTTCATCTTACCCGGATGGTTTGTATGATAGGAGGCAAGTGGCCATACAGCTGCTTTTTTGTGGGGTGTACTTCCAGGATTTGTTCAAAACAACATGCAGCATCCTTGTGTAGTTCCCATCTAACTTTTTCTCTAAGTGCTTTGTTAGAGTCCAAGTGGTGCAGCCATACAGTAGCACTGATATGGCTAAAGCTTGGAAGAGTTCTTGTTTATCTTATCAAAGAGATCAGATTTCCATACAATCAATAATTTGTCTATAACAGTTCATGCCTTTCCTATAAAAAATAGTAAAAACACAAAATTCAATCAATTTGTATAAATGTCATCATCATTCAATAATTTGTTTGTTGGTTGGTTGGATTTTATGGCATGTCAACCCTTGTTTGGTTATTTTATGCTGAGGACATTTTGTTTTATTCATTCTTGATGGGTACTCAATATTTTTAAAACATTTTTTTAACTCATTTTTTTTTTTAATTTTTACGTTGTAATTGTTTTTGTTTGATAATTTTCCAGTTTGTAAACACAAAAAATTGATTCTTCTGGTGTTATATACTCTTTATACACCTGACACATCATAAATCCAGGTAAGTTGTTTTAAGAAATATGGAAAAAAAAATAGTTTTGTCAGTAAAAGGCCATTTTTCATATCAACAAATATAGGCAAGACTGATGCTCAGGTCTCATGGGCCCCCTTCCAAATCTATGATATAGGGGCCCAAGTCTACTCCATGTCAATTTTCATAAAGTAGTATTCATATAAAATATATGAAACCTGTCCTTCAGGACTCCCCAAGCAAACTTGAGCCTCCTTGAGTGTTCAGGAGTAGAACACACTGGTCCTGCATATGGGTGAAAATCTTTTTTGATTTAAAATTTAAAAAATTATTCATCTATTAACATTAATGATGGTACTTGTAAAAATAAAAAAAATACCAGGTACTACCACTCTAGTAAGAGTGGACCTGGGAGTAATGGTGATGAAGAGGTACTCCACATTACCCAGAGCTCCAGAATTGGAACTTCACAATTTCTGTTTGTAATCTTGACACAATAACATAATTATTCAGAACAATTATTTTTATTTGACACTCAAAATACAATAAAAATTTTATATAAAATGGATTGATATGGAACACAAAAACATTCAGAATATTTCAGAGTGGATTTCATTTTTCCAATAAATTTTAAAATGCAGTTAAAAATTCAGAAGCAACAAAATTTCTTCAAGTTTTTTTTTTTTTATCATGAAAAACAATTAAAAAAATAGGAGTCAATAATTTTGGCCCAAACAAAATCGCCATAACCCAATTTTTGTTTAATTTGACTATTTTCAAATGACAATTTTAAATAATTCCTCAAATAACAAAAATAAAATTTTTCTTTTCCTTTTTTAATGTTAACTTATAGAATTAAAACTTTAATTTTTTTCCATCACAAGTTTTTTTTTTTGGTTCCATTTTTTTTTTTTTGTTTTGTTAATCAGTCCTCCTATTGAACTGAAAACTTCACTGACGGTTGAGTTAAAAAAAAACTTAATAATTTCGGCTTTTTAACAGGGTGCAACGCATGTTGTAATGGTTAATAAACTTAGTGAGCAGCCCATTACTAGTAAGTTTGATTTTTACTGGATGCTCAAGACTCCTGGTCTTGTGCCAAACTAATCTTAGTAAGTTAGTATATTTTCTTCATAACATTTCAAAAATCAAATCTGTTATCTTCAGAAAATGAAATACAGTAAAAAAAAAAAAAAAGAATTGACCAGCAACATGAAAAATCAATGATGGTCAAAAAACAAAAAAGGAGGGACAGAAATTCAACATCTATTAATTTTTTTTTTTTTTTTTTTACGGAGTAATTGTTTTTGTTTGATAATTTTCCAGTTTGTAGACACAAAAAACTTGGTTCTTCTGGTGTTATATACTCTTTATACACCTGACACATCATAAATCCAGGTAAGTTGTTTTAAGAAATATGGAAAAAAAATAGTTTTGTCAGTAAAAGGCCATTTTTCATATCAACAAATATAGGCAAGACTGATGCTCAGGTCTCATGGGCCCCCTTCCAAATCTATGATATAGGGGCCCAAGTCTACTCCATGTCAATTTTCATTAAGTAGTATTCATATAAAATATATGAAACCTGTCCTTCCGGACTCCCCAAGCAAACTTGAGCCTCTTTGAGGGTTCAGGAGTAGAACACACTGGTTCTGCATTTGGGTGAAAATCTTTTTTGATTTAAAATTTTTTAAATTATTCATCTATTAGCATTACTGATGGTCCCACTTGTAAAAATAAAAAAATAAATTTAAAAACTTTTCATGGATAATTTTGGGCTAAACTTGCAAAACGGTCGGAAAATTAAAACATATTACAGGGTGACCCAGAAAAAAACAGAACCTAAATTATTTATTTATTTTCCCATTAAACTAACCCTAAACCCCCAAGTTAAAATTAACAGTTTTATTACAAAATTTGTGGGTTCTGTTTTTTCTGGGTCACCGGTATACAGGGTGACCCAGAAAAAACAGAACCAAAATTATTTATTTATTTTCCCATTAAACTAAGCCTAAACCCCAACCCCAACCCTAACCCTAAACCCCCTAGTTAGAATTGGGTTCTGTTTTTTCTGGGTCACCTTAATTTTCCGACCGATTTGCAAATTTAGCCCACTTTTGTTCGTTTCCTATTCAGAAGTTTCTCTTTTCAGAGAATTTGTCAAAATTGAAATTGATTTTTTAATGGAATTATATGTAAAATACAATAAGGTCTAAAACATCAACTATCGTCATTAGTCGACCCGAGATGAGAACTGTAATGCTTGGCGTCTTACTACTCATTATACTGTCTCCTCCTTTGAAAACCCCCACAGGGCCACCCTCAACGAGAAAAGACATAGGAGGAATAAAAGAAACACAATGCCATCAAACCCTGACCAAACCTTCAGCTGTAGACCGCTGCAACCGTACTTGCCTGTCCCACATAGGCCTTATCAGCCATGAACTTGGCTATATTCAACATGGACCATCTTCTTAATCTTTGTTCACAAAGTCAAGCCATGACAATAACTAAGAAATGGTCACAGACATTATTCTGTCAATTCCAACAAACTTATATAAACCAGCTATGAGTAAATAGTAGGACAGACTGGGCACTTTAACCTTGGCTAGGTAACCAGTCTAAGAGAAGGAAAACTCAAATCTTCAAAACTCCCCTTAAGAAATTGACATTGTGTTACATCCAGATCATGCAGAGTTGTTGGTTTATATATATATATATATATATATATATATATAAAGGAGCGACTTTAATAAACTTTCACCGCCAGCATAACGCAATGATCATCTGTTTACGGATTTGATCTCTCTGGTGATTGTAAAGTATATACATAGATGTATGTATTTAAAACAGTTAAAACACCACTCCTTAAACGGCAGCTGGCAATGGCCTAGAGGTTAATGGATCAGACAGGAGTAAAGTCAGTTGGGGTTCGTTTCTGGTCGGAGTTAGATGTTTTGTCTAGCCACACCGAAGAGGATGACTTATATATATATATATATATATATATATATATATATAGTGTGTGTGTGTGTGTGTGTGTGTGTCTGTGGATGAATTAACATTTATATATATATACTATATATATAAATGTTATCTGTCTTTTATTTTGATTTTCTTTGATTTGATCTCGACAGAAAGTAAGTGACCATTCTGTTATTGTATTTGTGATAGACAAAAGATACACACTTACCCATTTAATTCCACAAAAAATGCAAATCAATTAAATCCAAATTTGACAAATTCCCTGAATAGGGCAAATTCTTCTGACTAGAAAGCAAGCAATCAGTGAAGTATTTTTTTCAAATTTTAATGAATGGGACCACATCCTCTCACTTGTGCCTGTATTTATTTTTAGAAAATGCAATATGGTATATGGACATCGGTAAAAGATGAGTGATCATTGTGGTATCATTTTTTTTTTAATTACTTACTAAATATTAACAGATTAAAAGAATACATCTTGTGTCAGGTGTACAAAAGGTTTGAAAGAGAAAAAAAACAAAACGTGTATAATTTTGATTTTTCGTACTGTTGTTCTCATCTTTATTGCAGTATGTAAAATCACGTTTCAGCTGCTGTATCCTCCGGCATTCCTTGTGTGTTTCCTGTGTATCCGAGCATAGCAATGACCCTGTTTATCAACAGCCAAACTATTCAAAATGTAATAAAAAGACCCTTTTGGGATACAGCGGCCGAAACGTTGTGATTTTACATACCACAATAAAGATGAGGACAACAGTCCGAAAAATCAAAATTATATATATCAAGACTCATCTAAAAAAATCAAATAAAAATTAAAAAAAAAAAAAACGTCTGGAACACGAGAAGACATGCATTGTGAAGTCAAACTTTTTTTTTCTACGTCAGTAAATTTAAATTAGAAATGTACTCCCCTCCCCCCGACTCCGTATTGTTATATAAACCCTTTTTTCTTTAAGATTTGCCCGAGTCTGGCAAAGGGCCATGAGCGGCGTGATATTTGTTCTTCCTAAGTGATACCTCGGAAAAACCATATATTAATTTAAGCGGTTCCGTTACCCATCTAAATAGTGACCAAGTTCAACGCTGCTTAAAATAATGATAAAATAAGAACCGGTACTTTCAGCGTGATTTGATCGTGCGTAAAAGTTTATATAAAAGTTTGTTTTTTTGTGTGTGTATTTTTGTTTTTTGTTTTGATTTTTTTTTGGGGGGGGTGTTAAAATAATATTTTTAAGATTTTAAAAATGACGTCATAAAAATATTCTATGAATCGTTTCAACAGATTTTTGACAAAATGGACATGATTTGTTTGTTTCATGGTAATTGTGTGCACAATGTAAACACAGGTTGGTGTGTCCACATGGTAGGAGAACGGCATTTCTTTCATTTTCACAACAGATCGCACATAAACGATCGTCTAATCGTCGACTACTGTGCATTGGTCCTACATTATTGATCCTTAAAACGGGGCCACCTCGTCTTTTTAATCTTTCAGACTGGCTAATTCGGTTCTTTCTCATTCGGCGCATTCTGTGTTGTTGTTGTTGTTGTTGTCCACGGACGGAATCATCATCATCATCGCTGTAATCAAATTGGTCATCTTCATCTTCATCTTCATCGTCGCCCTCATCACCGGATTTATCATCGTTTTCATAATCATCGATTTCTTCGTCGTCGTCGACGTCGTCTTGTCGCCAACGTCGAGTGACGAAGGCGTACAAAAAGGAGACGACCCAAAAGGCTACAGGGTAGATGTAAACAAATTTCTCCAACGTGATCCACCAGTAAAACTGGGAGGCGAGTTGTCCGAGGAAGGTATACACTTTCCGACCGAGGGTTAAAAGAGGAGAGATGAGGGTCGAAACGGACAGAGGGACGAAATGTTTGATATCCAACGCTTCTACCACCCACAGAAAATCTTTGTAATGGTCCTGGAAAAGATCTGTGATTAATTGGATGACAGCCATACAACAAGGTTTCAAAGTTGAATCCCACAATTTATACCTGAGTGTCTCGATTGTTACAAAATGTTGAGGTACAAAATCTCTTAATAAATACAATACACAGGTACATGCGTAAAAGAACATAATTGTGTGAACAAAATTGCATACTAATCTCGTTAAAGACATTTTTTGGTTTTTAAACGGTATCCTTCCTTTTTTCTTTTAGGTGTTTGTATGTAAATTGTTAGAGAATTGTTATCATTTATACCAGGAAGAAATAAAGTTTTTTTTTGTCGGCACATGCAAGGAAACAAATCACAACAAATCTACTTCCGGTTTGCTTTTTGGTTGTTATAAAATACCAAACTGAAACGAACTGAAACGAATTTAATATATCAAGCCATTTCTGTAGTAGTTTATAATATATTATTTGGTGTGATTAATTATTCGATGGAGTTTGTTGTTGTTGTGGTTTCATAAATGTAATCGCAAAAATTAGGATAAAAATGAAAATAAAAAATAAATTCCAAGAGTTATTTGAAGTTCAAATATTTTACGCCCCAAAAATAAGTGGGTGGGAGGTCAAAGTTAAGTATCCAGAAAGTTTTGAAATAGAATAGCAATTTATTCATTTTTTTTTTCTCATACGGTACATTTTTCAGCCTTCTTGCTTTAAAAATGTATGTTAGGTCTGTAAATTGAATAAAATTTGATTTGTGGGCCATACAGTATTTTGGGGTATCTACACAAACTAAAATTACTACTTCTATCGTGTTTTTTCTCTCAAACAACGTATTGTTTTATCAGTCAATAAACAAAACATCCACTCAACGTAACCTGCACAGTTTTTTTTTTAAATTTATTTTGTATGTAACACATAAGGGAAATAACTATTAAATATTAATAACAGAGTGGTCTACCCTTTCTTTCTCACCAATTACCCACGCAGGTCCATTATAACTGAATCGCGCGTTCGATACTCACTGGATAGTTGTGACCTTATGTCAAATCTTACCCGAGGTGAAGAGGTTGAGTGAATATTTTTTTCATTTATTTGAATCATTGATTTATTCTAGACAAAATAATCTTAATTCTTCACAAATAAAATGAATTCAACCAGGGTTGGATCCTAAGTGAAATTTAATTACCCCCCCCCCACACACACACACATACACTTCCTTTGCCGAAAATAATACACGTTTTTGTTACTACTTAAACATTCGCACACCTAAAGTGAAAAAACACTAAGCTTTAGGTTGCCATTTGTCAACACTGGTATTATTATCCTTACATTCAAAGGGTCTTCAGCCTCTGAGCAGGTGGATGCGCCAAAATAAATCGCGTGGTCCCGGGGGGGGGGGGCGTCTCCCAGGCAGCACCTGTCCCTCGCCTAAAAAGAGCAGGCCTGGGTTTATTGTCCGCTGCTAGGGGTGCTCCAAAAGTGGAATACCGACGGGACTCGTGCATTTTTTATTCCCCCCCCCCACGGCAATTAGTTTCAGTTTGTGCATGACTCCCCACATAAAAATGTTTTTATGCTAATCCGACCTGCTGATAGGCCTGGAAAATTAGCTGACATAGTAAAAATTCACACAAAACCATCACACGATTTTAGGGGACCACCTGACAACATAAGGGTCCAAACAACTTGCGTTTGGGTACAATATATAAAATTGAATGAAGTTGGGTAATTCCATGTCAAATCATCCAGGCCATGTCACCCACCCCTTCAATCTTTCTGAGAATTGACGGAGTTATGTCGATTTTTATCCCTCGAAATTTGAGGGGGTCACGAAAAATGGCGACTTTTAAAAATTTATTTTTGTCTGTAAAATGAGTTCTAGTGCCTCCCTACTCCTAAAATTTGGTTTATATTTCTTCAGGAGTTTTTTGTAATACATTTGAGTACGTTGTTCTCATTCCGTTACAAGTGTTAAGATTGTTTATCCCATTTTAATAATGATTCAAATTAGGAATTCATTTTGAATAATTCAATTAGTTAAAATGATTTACTAACTTGAATCATTACTAATATTGGATAAACAAAATCTTAACACGTGTAACTAAATGAAAACAAACTACCCCATTGGATTACAAGAAACACCTGAAGAAGACCGGTGGGTACATCAGTCGAAACATTGTGTATTTCACAATAAATAGATAAGGACAACATCCCGAAAATGAAAATGATGCAAATAACACACAAAACATTAATAAAAGCTCTCTCTCTCTCTCTCTCTCTCTCTCTCTCTCTCTCTCTCTCTCTCTCTCTCTCTCTCTCTCTCTCTCTGTTCTAAAAAGTCATTTCGAAGTGAACCCCCTATTCATTTGTGAGGAGGTGGGCGCTAAGAAATTTAGTTGACTTAGAATGTTCCGACCTTTTCAAACTTCAAGCAATATTTTCACAGGAAGGTTTAACACAGACTTTATAACTCTAAATAAAAATAGACGCAGTGTTTTGTTACTGTAACTGAGGATTGGTTGGGTGGATTTTACGGCATGTCAACCCATTGGGTTATTTTATGCCGAAGAAATTTTGGTTGATTCATTTTTGATGGATACTCAGTTATTTTGTAAACCCAATTTTTCTTTTTAAACACATTTTTTAGAACGCATTTTGTTCTATTTAACCCATAGATGGACCCTAACAGGTACTACCGCTCCGGGTCAGATTGGACCTGTGAGCAATGGTGATGAGGGAGTGCTTCATATTCCCCAGACCCCAGAACTAGAACCTCACTATCAGAGTTTAACGTTATACTCAGGACATGAAGACCCTCAGCCACCACCTTCTAGTACCCATATGATAAAAAGGGTTGGGGTTTGCCATAAGGGCAATCGGGATAATCATTTAGGTGCCTAGGGCTTGACGTGAGCAACCGATTGATCGGAGGGAGCCTCTCTGACCGCCCTTCTAGCCAAAGTATTACTGTAACTGAATATAATTGTCTTTTCCAGAAATGTCTTGTTCTTTACTTGTGACACACGCCACTTATGTCGTCCACAAACTCACCCGAAAGTTTCTTCAGATCTCCAGAGAGTTCAAACGGTGAAATATATATATATATATATATATATATATATAATGAATGAATGAAATAAAAGGTTTAGCTTTTATTCATTTACATGGAAACAATATTTACAACCAATGGTTCCTGCTAACGCATTCGTCAGGTAAACGAAATGGATTTTTTAAAAACTAGTTCGTTTACCTGACGAATGCGTTAGCAGGAAACCATTGGTTGTAAATATTGTTCCCATGTAAATAAATAAAAGCTAAACCTTTTATTTGTTCGTTCATTCATCTATTAACGCTCTATCACAGATATTGAGCACTCTTCTAATAACACTGCACGTTGGATTACTACTGCTTTTTCTAGTATAATAGTGCCAACCATATACACTAATATATATATATATATATATATATATATATATATAGAGAGAGAGAGAGAGAGAGAGAGAGAGAGAGAGAGAGAGAGAGTCATAGGACTTGACGATGATGACATAACTGCTAAATGTAACCATATAAATCGTAATGTTAGACAATTTTTAACTACACTACAAAATATTCCCCTTGTGTAATGGTTATCGTCATAGGAAGTGGACATGGCAACACGAGTTCAAATCCTGGACGAGGTTGATTGCATTTCACATAGCGCTAATACCATTGGGGAAGGTATGAATCCAACTATTCTCCCTCCAGCTATAGGTAAATAGTAGGGCAGACTGGTTCTTTAACCTTGGCACAGCAACTGGTATAGGAGAAGGAAAACTCTGAATACAAACCTGTTAAACTTCGTATTATTTAGATTATTCGGACTATTGTCCTCATCTTTATTGTTATCTGTACAACGTTTCGGTCGATGTGCCCTCTAGCCTTCTTCAGGTATTTGAGATGAGGACAATAGTCCGAATAATCCAAATGATACCAATTATCAAGCCTCATCTCAAACATTCAAAGAAACTGTTAAACTTCGCTTTAAAAAATTGACTTTATGTCACATCCTGTTCGTGTGGAGGGGTTGGGCAAATAGATACAATGTTAAAAGGTAAAGAAAAAAAATAATCAGTTCAAGACTATCCGTAACATTTCAAGGAAATGAAAAATATAGAAATATAACATCTATATATTAATATTCGTGTTCCTTAATTGTATGACCGTTATAATGCTGCAACACACTCTCATTAAAAATGAGACTTGGACAGTCTCATTTTTAATGAGAGTGTGTTGCAGCATTATAATGGTCATACAATCTTCCAAGATGAAATGCAAAAATCTAAATCCTGATTATCTGGTGTTGCTTACCTGCTGAATTCTTATTTTTTATGAGTGTTGTCACGCTAAATAATGGACCATTCCATTTCTATTATAAAGAAAGGAAGAAAAAGGACATGCTACACAGAAAAATAATGAGAAAGAGAGTAGGGGAACGATATATATATATATATATATATATATATATATATATATAGAGAGAGAGAGAGAGAGAGAGAGAGAGAGTGATGACGCTAATTTGTTTCAATTGAAAATAATGAAAAATTGAAAACATGGAAATATATTTTCAGAAAATACTAACTTCATATCTATTAATAATGCTTCCAGTTTTTGTCTGTAAGCAAAATTACGTCACTGCTTACGTCACATTACCCAAAATCGTCATAACATAGAATAAATACACTCAAAATTTGAACATGCAACATTAGACAGTCCTCATTGTTTTTTAAAACAAGTTTTAATAAATAAGTGACTGGTATTATATATCTATATATAAAGTAAAAAGTAAAGCCGTCGGGGCGGCCTAATGTCGGTATCAGCCAGTCAGCGAGAGAGTCTATCCCCTTTTCAATAGCGCTAGACCAAGGAGATCGTTTTTTAGCATCTGAGGTGGAGCGCCACACCTACCATCAGCTCCTTACGCTGTGCTACTCATACGCTGAGTTGGCGAGGACCGGTATCGAACTAGGAACCTTGTGGTTTCTAGCCGAACGCTCATATCTATATATAGTTTGTTTTATTTTAATATATATTTAAAGTTTACATTTCAAATTGTTTTATTATTTAATCCTTTAATGAATTTGATGATTTTACTTACTTAGGGTACAAACTCGCTGACATTGAATTTTTTTACTCCCACCCCTCAGGCAATATGTTTCACAAATCTATTTTTACTAGTCTTTATTTTGTACTAGTCTTTTTAATTAAGCAAATATTAAAGGAATGCAAAATTTGAAGAAGCTCAAAACCCGGGAACCTAAAATCAATGACAGCCCATAATATTTACTACAACGTCTGTGCTTTGACACTATGTTAAGCAATAAAAAGGCTTTAGCAGCAAGAAATTCTGTCGACTGCAAACTACTGTTTCAGCTCCCAGCAAGGCAAGTTTTAAAATGCTTTATCAAGCTAGCTAAATGTTAAGCAAAAAGCTGTTAGGTGACACTAAATAACTATCTCCCTTAGAGAATGGATGTGTCCATTGGGTGCCTCGTGTGGTGTCACATGACAATACCATTATTGACTCCTTATGTATCTAATCTTTGAAGAAAGAATCTTCGGCTCAGCCAGGGAACCATAAAGCCACTTGGCTATTTTACTTTCCCTCATCAAGTAAGTTTCCTTCCGTTTTTGTACCCCTTCCATATACTGATTGTTCATGGACATTCATGGACATTATGTGTATATTTCTATCTGCTGGGACACGTTTGTGTATTCTTTCTTCTTAATACCGTGTTTACCCGAAAATAAGACAGGGTTTATATTAATTTTCACTCCGAAATATAACACTAGGGCTTATTTTCGAGGGATGTCGACTATTTACGTCGTATGATAGGATTGTGAAGAATACTTATGTCTTTCATCTCTCTGCCGCTCTCAACTAGGGCTTATTTTAAGGGGGGCTTACATTAATATGATCCTGAAAAATCACGGTAGGTCGTATTTTACAGGTAGGTCTTATTTTCGAGGAAACATGGTAACATTGTATATAAACGGTTAAATGTTCTTGCTTGTAGAAATGTGTTTATGTTATCTTTTATTTTCCGTTATGTTCAGTATTAGTATATCATGGATATACTGATGCTAATTAAACAATCATGTCCTTGTTAAATATTAGGTTCTGAGCGATGTTTAAAACGAGTAAATTAAATCTGCCATATTGTTAAGGGAGATACAATGGGGTTCTTTACTTCTGGTAAAGGAGTGAATATTGTTTATATAGACTTCTCAGACCATATGACATTTAGGCACCCCTTTTTGATCTCGATTAAGAAAGGACATGTTTTTCATTTACACCGTCAATATCCGGTTGTTTCAAACAGACGATTTTTAGATTTAAAAAATTATAAAACTAACCCCTAACCCTAACCCTAACCCCTAACAAACAACCGGATATTGACGGTGTAAATAAAAAACATATCCTTTCTTAATCGAGATCAAAAAGGGGTGCCTAAAGGTAATATGGTCCGACTTCTCCGTCCCCATTGCGTTTATCGAATGAGGTAGGATGAACGTTGGGGGCATTAGTATGGTGGGTGTCAATTTATATGTGCTGGGGGATCTTTGTGGCGACAACCCCAAATGGGCATTGACGTCGACCCAGGCGGCGACGTTTATGGTGAGTTGGGGTCGGGTGTTCCGTGTTTGAAAATGTGTAGTGTTCGTTTATGGTGGGTTTGTGTTTGTGCCTATTTGACATTACTGTTGAGTCGTCCTTTGATTCGCAGAGCATGTTGTATATGGTACCCCAAGGGATAAAACTAAAACTATACACATCTTGTTCCATGAACAAGCAGTATGTGAAAGGGGTACAAAATAGCCATTTAGTTTTACTATTCCGAAGAAAGGGATCAGAAGCAATGTCTCTATAGTTCAAAGCTCAAAGCTCAAAGAAGTTGAGAATGAGTTTCTGACACAGTTATTTACTCATACAAGAACATTTAACCTTGTATATACATAACTAGAAGCAGCTACCCGGCGTCGCCTGGGTAAAGGAAGGGGGCAAAAGGTTAGTCTCGCTGATCCATTATTAATGAATCTTGAGTTGGATTCTCGCAGGATGTCCCATTAAAATCCCTATGCAAAAAACAAAAAAAAATAAGAAAAAAAGGGCCTTGCGTTGATCCGGCCTAAGTAGGGCATCGGAACAAAAGTGCAAAGACACCCTGAAAATAAAAAAATAATGTCTCCTATTTGAAATATTAAACGAAAAAAAAATCCATGCTGTTACAATTTAAATGTCATTTTTTAAAATCATATTCACAAATATAAATTAAATCTTCATCTAATGATCGTCATTCGTAGTTTCCTCCGGACATACATACATACCAACTGCCCTTTATATATCTATAATAGATATACATACTAATGGTATTAAGAAGAATGAATACACAAACATGTCCCAACAACTAGAAATATACACATATTGTTCCATTACCAAGCAGTATGTGGTAGGGGTTCAAAACGGAAAATGGTTTACTTGACAAGTGTGGTTAATGTCACCGTGTGGCTCCACTGCTCCCTAGCAGAGTACAAGATAACAGAGGTTAAAGAGATCGAGAATGGGTTTCTGGTCAGTCATGTGACAGCATACGAGTCCCCTAAAGGGCATATAACTTATCTAAGGGAGATAATTATTTCTTGTATCTCTTGGTTATAGATGATTCTGAGTTGTCCATGCTGATTATAGTTATGCAATGTGCAACTCGATCTTCTATTTAAGACAGGACAATGTAGATTTCGTACAAAGAATCGACTTATAAACAGGAAAAAATAGTAACTGCCTCCCGCTCAGGAAATATCAGGACAAAAAAAGAAAAGAAAAAGAAAAGAAAACATTATACACTCACGGATGCAGAGAGGAAAAAGGAATCGAAAAGCAAAACATGTGTAACAATTGATCTTTTAGGCGACTAAACTCTAATGGTAATAAAGGACTATTTGCTCGTAAATTCCTACCATAAAATAAACTGAACCCCCATTTTATGTCCGGGTTTGTATTAAATGTTTTATTTTTCTTGCACCCGTTATGTTACAATACAAAATATATTTTCTTTATTTATTTCAATATTCATTTCAATGTGCATATTCTAAAAGTTTTTATTTTGTGAGAATGTTTAGTTTTAAAGTGGAGGCTCGTTTTACAATTTAGGCATAAATTGGATCCTCCTTTTATGACCGTAATTTTGTTTTTTCGTCGACGATGATTAAAATCCGACGTTTTTATTTTAGAGTAGCAAAGCCAAAAAGAAAAGAAATAACAACAAAAAGTAATATTCAACTTTTTACTCGTAAATTCCTGCCATAAAATTAGGCTTGGGCATTTTATGGTAGGAATTTACGAGTAAAAAGTTGAAGTGTAAAAACGAACCCCCACTTTAATACTAACCATTCTCACAAAACAAAAGATTTTAGAATATACACATTGAAGTGAATATTAAAATAAAGGAAATATATTTAGTATTGTAGCATAACGGGTGCAAGAAAAATAAAACTTTTATTGCAAAAACACGGACATAAAATGGGGGTTCAGTTTGTTTTATGGTATGAATTTACGAGCAAATAGTCCTTCATTACCATTCTAATTTAATCATGTAGTGACCCCCCCCCTCCCTCCGACGAAAACGACATAAGATCGCCCGTGTTCTGCCACTACCCCCGTAAAGTTATCTATTTCGTAGGTCTCGGCTCTGCCCAATGCAAAACTGCGAGATTCTCGTGCGCCGAAATTTGTATGAGATCTCTAAAAACCGAAATAAAAACGGGATTTTTTTTTTTTTTTTGAGGGGGGGGGGGGAAGACGTTCGCTTCGAGAAAATTTAGATTACCTTTCAGTGACAAGCATTTGCTAAGTAGATATTATTATCCTTCAAGTAACCATAAAGAAAATTATTTATTGAATAAAGGTAAAACAAATGTCATATTTGATGGTTTAAGAGTGACAGAATAAGAAATAGTTATTTACCAAGCTTAGTAGTGACACACATTACGGTCAAGTCACGCTGAAAAGATCGGTTCACACTTGATCACAAAAGTTAAAGCAACGATGAGCTTGTTCAATACTTAGATGTGTTTGTTTTGTTTGTTTTGTTTTGTTTTACGGCATATCAACTTCGGTGAGTCATTTAATGCCGACAAAGTTTTGAAATAAATTCATTAATGGTCCATTAAGAATGAATTTATTTCAAATTTCAAATTCATTTAAAATATTATCCATTAATAATGGATAATACAATTTTGTATATAAACTCATGTTTTTCTATTCAACCCATAGATGGGACCCTAACAGATACTACCACTCCGGGTCAGAGTGGACCAGGGAGCAATGGTGATGAAGGGGTGCTCCACATTCCCCAAACCTCCAAAACTGGAACCTCACCATCAGATAGAATTTAATGTCATTCCTAGGACATGTAGACCCGCAGCCACCGCCTTCTAGCACCCATATGATAAAAAGGGATTGGGACTTGCCATAAGGGCAATAGGGTTGGGAAAATCCTATAGGTGCTAGGGCTTGACGTGACCAGCCGATTGATCGGAGGGGGCCTCTCCGACCGCCTGTCTAGCCCAAGATAGGACCAAAGTGGAGTATTGCAAGTCATGAACTGCTCATTCACCTGGGTTCTATCCTTAAGCATCACGGGTCGCCACCTACGGCCAACAGGTGGCCCCATTGGGGGAGTATTACCTCCCTGCAGAGGGGCATTCTAACGCCCCACCGACAGGGCGGACTTAGATGTGTGAATACACAAACAATAGCAGGTATTGTAAGCAGCCTTTTGTCAAAATGATTTGATTTGGCGTTAAATGGCTCGAAAAGTGTTGACGTGTCGTAAAACAAAACAGCTATTAGTTGTGGCACAAGGTCAGAAGTATGAGGGCACCCATTGAGAATCGAACTCAGAAACAATGATCTATACTATCTTGCTAACCACTATGCCACGTGACCTAGAAATAATCAATGATTCAGAAAATAATCTTTAACTGAAATCGACCAGAAAAAAGATAATGTTCGATAAAAAAATTTAAAAATATTTCCGGAGTGTGTTCGTTGATAAATGTGTAAAATTATTATTTTAGTCCGGTTTCCTATACAAATAGATGAAGGGGAAAAAAAACAATTACAAAATAAATATGGCGAGTCATTTGAAACACTGTTTTGGCTACTCCCTGATTATTGTGTTCAAACTTTGAATCAATTGAATACTGTGAATCATTTTTCTGCTCCCACGAACCTCTTGTTGTTTGTCTTCTTGAAACATAAACTATATTTAAAAAAAAAGAAAAGAAATAAAAACAATAATACGTTTTGTGTGTAACAATTTACTGACTAAACTTTACTCCATTAAAAACTAAACAGACTTTCCTAAACGAAAAAAGGGGATAAAAGTCCAGTTCTGTTGTAAAAAAAAAAAGTCCATTTCTTTTTTTATTGCCTTTATAAGAATTAATATTAATTCTACACAGTGCTTTAATTATAAAATTATACAGTAAATGTATTTTTTTACATCTGCCATAAAAGAAAAAAAATGAAGTCAATATTTAGCAATATCAGTCAAAGAAGTTTTACAACTTTAAATTATTATTATTTATTTATTCATTTTACTATAAGTTGCCCTGTGCGTTTCAATAAATTTTGGTTGTTTTAGCCATCATAAATTACATTGACCGTTTTAATAGCTAGTTATAAAAGAAAAATCCCTCGTTTTTTAGTGAAGACGTCACGAAAACCTTTGGTAACGTAGCAACATTCTCAATGGTCGATTGATATTTGTCTCGTTTTGATTTGTCCATTTTACCTTTTCTTCATTTTGATTGGTTGAATTAATTAAGCTCGTTTCTGATTGGCTGATTATAAACACACCAGTGACAAAAACCAACCCATGATTTTCTCTTCCATCGCTTGATTCACATCTTCGGAAAATGTAAGTTTTTTTCTTAAATTGTTGTTAATTATCTTTCACTTTTTCTTTCCCCATCAATAATAGTTCGTTTCTAACTGTCCGTTGTTTCGATAAGGAAAGACACAATGGCTGTGTTGTTAGACTTACTGACGTGTATATTTATCTCCTCTATCCTTCCATCGACGACGAATGAAAATAAATAAATAGATAAAATTAGATTTTTAAAAATGGGTGGAGGCAATTAAATTTTTGTGACCCATTAAGAAAATATAAAACTTATTAGATTATTTACTTTTATTTAGAATTGTAAACTATGTAATATCATTTTTCTGTTAAAGATATTTGCTAAAAAGTTTTTCACAGACTTTCTATCCCGACACACACTTTACGCTCTCCGATTTAATTTTTATATTTTTAAACAAACGAATGAATTTAGTTGGGAAAAGTTAATCGACTTAAACTGATTTTTTTTTTTTTTTTAAAGACATGTACAAATTTAAAATTAATTTGACTATCGTTGTGCAATTATAATATATATATATTTTTGTCACGTGATTTTTTTTTGTGCTTTTTTTCTTGCGTCACGATCTATGATGCCCAATCACGTGACGCAAACACTGAAATTTGATTGGCTGATTTGCTTATCCGTCATATATTTATGTGTGTACGATCGTACACACACACACACACACGTTTTAATTTTTTTATTTATTTATATGTTGTTCACCTAATTATTGTTTAAAAATAATTAAACTCTTTTAAATTCCTTCGATTGAAAAATTCGTTTTTTTTTTTTTTTAATTAAAATTTGTTTTATATTTGAGGAAAGTAATCGCATCAACATTGCTGATGATGTAGAAAGAAAAAAAAAGCCGATCGAAAATTAAGTTTTGGGAAAAAATACGATAATTTTAGAAATTATTGACTAAAAAATATCGAGGAGAATTTTCTTTTAACTACAATCTTACTTGATGTATCTTGTCGGTCACAAAATGTAATGAAATTTGCTTGTTGATATTTTCTATAGTCCTGAGCCACAATAATTTTTAGTAAGAGACTACCATGTGGTTCGAACCCGCTTCCACGCGTCATGGGCCTGCCTGCTTGACTTGTTTGAAAAAGCGACCAAATATCTTCTCTTTCTTATTAGTAAAAATAATAAACATGATCCATTCATTCCTCTAACACTTAGCACATTTGAATCAGATGGGTCCAACCCGGCATCTAGCAAAAAAAAAAAAATTATATATTAATTGGAAATTAAAAAACCCAAAAACATTTCGTAATTAATTAAGATTTTTAAAGAATAATATTTTGTTGATTTGTTTTTATTTTCGTTGTCGTGTTTTTTTAAGTTAAAGTGTTTTAAGTTGTTCAAGTGGAAATTCAAATAAGAATAGAAAGAAGACAGAAGAGGAGAAATCCCTTGGAATATCCAAGTTTCGATGACGTAAGCACGATTTCAAAGTTGATATTTGTAAATTAAAAAATGGAAAGACCCCCTCCCTTTAAAATCATAAAAAAAATATTTTTCAAAGTAGACAAATCACCTGGGTAGAGGTCGATTGTCTCTATGATAAAATTTAAAAAATAATAGTTGTGAAAAAAAATGTTTTTATATTTTTCTAAACGGGACCCATATGGTTCACGTGTACTCGACGCCTTTTCTTAACAAGTGCGTAATCATTAATAATTTGCCATATCAGACTAAAAATTACGTTTCCAGTTAAAAAGATATTTTTATGGAGAGAAGTTAACTGTTCATTTTAGGGTTTTTTTTTGGGGGGGGGCATTTTCTTAATAAAGATGTCTAAAAGTATTAAGATGGACTTTCGTTCTTTGAAAATGGGTTTTGTTTAACGATTTAAAGTTTTTCCTAAATGAACAAGAAACAATAACAAAAAATAAATACTTGTGTGAGTTGAAACCACTTTTGGACCGCTAGACACGTATCATCAGTGCATTTTGATAAAATTGACGAACTATTGGACTTTAAAAAAAAGTGTTTTTTTTTCATTACCATTATTTATTTACTGATTTGACTTCAATCAAATTTATTCTTTCCTTGTCTTGTGGGTCCATAGAATTTTTCTAAACTGCACACAACAGTCGGTTTGCGTTTAGTAGTTGTAGTATTAATAGTTGTGCCTCGTATTGTAAACATTCCATTTTGGTATTTAAACTTGTTAGTGTTTTAGTTACAAATAATAGTGATAGGATCGCAGTGTGTAATAATTATCATATAATGAATGTATTGTATGGTTTCAAAACAGCCCAAAATTAACAATATTTTTAAAAAATAAAGAATTATCTATGGAGGTATCTACCCGGAACTCCGAGCAGCAGGTGTTTCTTCAACTTATCACTAAATAATGGATCTCTTTTTTTATTACGATCTACCAGCCCTTTCTCAATACACTTTTGTCTTACTTCCAAAAACTCATTAGCCTCAATGATTAATTAAACTTATCTTTAGAAATATTTCGTGTTTTTCTATTTTTTCTACATACTGTCAGATTTAATCCCGTATTTTACTCCCAGTGTAATAAAAGAAAAATGAAAAAAACAAACTCTTAAACAAGTAGATATATATATGTGTATGTATTTAAATTGGTACTTCTCAAAAAAATAAAAATAAAAAAAGAATCTATAAGGAAATGTCTGCGCTAATATACTAATAAAATAATATAGGAATGTAATTTACATTTAGATTCATTCACCATCCAGAATAAATGTGTCATCATCTGTATTTTTAAATTTCTACAATTATTCATCCATTCCCTTATTTGCCACTAAAAAGCTGGTGACTTTCTGTTCCTTTGACGATATATAATTTTGGAGACTAAAAAGTAAAATACAACAGCTTAGTAAAAAAAAAAAAGAATAAAGGAAATGACTGAAACTTATCTTATTTGTATTATTTTATTTTATTTGGATATTAACGGAAAAATTTCCTGAACCGGATAGCCGGTTATTCTGGATAAATTACCTTAAGTATTAAATTAAATAATGAGTGATATTGATGTTGTCGTAATTTGTAATTGTGTTATATACTATAGTGACGTCATTTGGGAGGTTTAATTGTACTAACTTTAAAACGTATCATTAGTGGCGTACCGTGGGTTTTGAGCGCCCCGGGCAATTTAAAAGGTACCACTCCCCCCTCTAAACCATAAGCTGTTTAATGATGAATTCTAGTTTCGTAAAAAAGAAAAGAAAAAAGTACATAAATGAAAATTAACTTAAAAATGAACAGCCTCACCCTGTATTATTATAATAATAGAATTGAAAAAAAGGTAATTTATGAGGAAGTACGTCCCGGTCTCCTGCCTCAGAAATTGCTACCCGGTGACCATTAAAATAACGTGGTAATTACTTGGGTTTGGTTTATTTCATGTAACAATTTTGGCACCTCTCAAAATTTTTCACCCGGTGGAAATCGTCCCTCTGGCCCCGTCCACGCTACTATCCTCTGTGTAGTATTTGTCTAAGCACAATGGTTTAAACTAGCAGGACCTGTGGATATACTACAGTATGATAATTTAATTATTAAAACATTTGATATGTTTACTTAAGAGCTATTTCAATATAGTTCAATATATAAAAAGTATAATAGCCTTGATTTAACTCTCTCTCACTTTTTTTCTTTCTTCTTTTCATTATTTGCGATTGAAACTGATTAGCATTATCACTTCCATCGCTCACCCTCTCTTCTATCTTGCCCCTAATCTCTTTCTTTCTTATTATATTTTTCTATGTAGCATGTCCTTTTTCTTCCCTTTCTTACTTTATAATAAAAATGGAATGGTCCATTATTTAACTGCGGTGATGACACTCATAAGAAATAAGAATTCAGCAGATAAGCAAAACCAGATAATCAGAATTTATGTTTTTTTAATTTCATCTTGGATGATTTGGACAATCTCATTTTTAACTAGAGGGTGTTGCAAGATGATAAAGATGTACAATTAAGGAATGCGAGTATTAATATATAGATTATGTTTTGGTGTGAATAATTCATAATAATAATATACTTCTCTTGAAATAATATTTTTGTCACACATATTGTCACCCTTTAGGATGCCAAAATAGACTTTTGTTTTTTGTTTGTTGATAATAAATTTGTTAAAAGTTTGGGTTTGGTTGTTTTTTTGGCATATCAACCCTTTTCGGATCATTTAATACTGACTCAAGCCATTTTTAATAAACAAAGGACTCAGGTTGTTTACAGTACCTGCTGTTGCTTAAGTGTTCACCCAATTAGATACTGAACAGGCATATCGCTGCTTAACTTTTGTGATCTAGCGGGAACCTTGCTAAAAGATAAGTTGTCTATAAATGCATTGCAAATGTAACATAGAGTGCAGTTATTATGCAAGGAGATGCACAATGGCTTTTCAGCCTGGATAATTGATTGATTTTTAACATGTCAACCTATCTAGGGTTAGTATTATTAGCGTTATTCGGACTATTGTCCCCATATTCATTGTTATTTGTACAACGTTTCGGCCAATATACCCTCCGGCCTTCTTCAGGTATTTCTTGTCGGCTCGGGAACAAATAACAATGAAAACTATCTAGGGTTATTTTATGCTGGTAATGCCACTCCAGGTCAGAGTAATAACAATGAAGAAGTGACTCCACTGAGCTTTAGAACCGGTGCCTCAGCATCAGATGCAGTTTAGTGTCATACCTAGGACACCCCTTTTTTATGGGTGTGGGTGGGGGCTTATTTCTCTGCAGGGGATACAGTCAGTGTTATCTAAGCCCCCCCCCCCCACACACACACACCTGACAGGGCAGAACCTACTCTAGACAAATTTCTGTCAAATAATTACTTTTGTGATTAGTATTGCAACCTGATTAACCTCTTCCTGTTGCTTCTGTAAGATTTGAAGAGGTATTATATTTGGTTGGAAGGCTTAGGTGGCCTTCCCATGTGGGTACCTAAAAGTACCAGGCATATTCCGACAAAGGAGTTGAGAAGTGTAATAAACATGGACTTTATTACATGAGCAAGTGGAGAAACATTTATACAGAAATACGTAAACAAGTAGAAGATACAAAGAAGATATAACACAGAACACATATATGAGATACAGTACAATATAAAAGTTTAAAGAAGATACATAAACGTATTGTAAATAAGGTAGGACAAAGTCCTACAGAGGTGGAGGAGAGGTAAAGTCACTTACCTAGGCTGGCTGGGTGGCAGTCACCCACCTAAAAAGGTTGTGTTGGGGGGGGGAAAGCCCTCCACATGAAAGGATGTAGACGCAAACATCTAACCCATGGTGTGCTGGTTGCCGTCCTGGAGACAAGAGAGTTCAAAACCGAGGCTACAATATTTTGTTAAAATTTCTCACTTCAGTCTTTTTGAAATTTTGTCCCATTGTGGACTATCATCAAGTTAGACAATCCCCAAAATTTAAGCTTCCAACTTTCCAAATTTGGGTGGATGGTCGCAAAAAATGGTGACATTTTAAAATCTATTTTTGTCTGTAAAATGGGTTCTAGAGCTTCCCTACTCCTAAAAATTAGTTTCTAAAAGTATTTTTGCCCAAGGAATCCAAAAATGCTATGAAAAAAGTTTGAAAGTTAATCAGTTTTAAATTATTAATGATTTCTGATTTGCAAATTTTTAACTGATGTTGTAGTTTCAGTTCTGAGAAAAAACAAACAATCTTATTGGTTTAAATAATGTTCAATATTGTGAAATAATATTAGAAAAAAATGTTGTCTTATATATATATATATATATATATATATATATATATATGAAGTTAGGATCATGTGGATGTATGCAACCAACTTGGGAAGATGTGACTCCAGAGGTGACCTTGTCCTCTGTATTTTTATGGATGTAGCTACAAGACACATTAAGTTTAACTGGTAGCATGTTTACCATGACTAGATGATTTGGCGATCCTCATGTGTGGTGTGGGCTGGTGGCTCCATAGTGGAGTTTCAGCTCTCCATTCTGTGGTCGCTGGTTCGATCTCCAGTGGGGGAGATCAGGGTATACACTATTGATCAGACCTAATAGATTGAAACAGCTGTCCAGTGTTTCCATATGTCACACATGTTGTTTGCTGGATTTTCTGGTCTATATATATATATATATGTTTTATAATTTGCTTGAAGCATTTTGTTTATATTGGTTTGGTGGTTGGTTTTGCAGGCTATTACAATGCAAGCGTAAAGAAAAATAAGGTAATTATGGTGTTGTTTGTTAACCTTTGATTTATTCTTAATATTTCGAGATAAATATCCCTTTGTCAGATTTCTAAAAGTCAGAAGCTGTTGCTAGGTTTATCTTGAAATATTAAGAATAAATCAAAGGTTAACAAACAACAACATAGTTACCTTATTTTTCCTTACACTTGCATTGTAATAGCCTGCAAAACCAACCACCAAACCCATATATATATCATTTCCTTTACATATATATATATATTTACCAACCCCTCTGCACGAGCAGGATGTGATACAAGGTCAATTTCTTAAGCGGAGTTTAATAGGTTTTGAATTCAGAGTTTTCCTTCTCCTTGACTAGTTACCTAGCCATGGTTAAAGAGCCCAGTCTGCCCGGCTATTTACCCATAGCTGGAGGGACAATTGGATTCATACCTTTCCTAAGGATATTACATATATATCTCTATTAGATATTTGTTATTTTTTTTTTAAATATCTCATTTTTGTATTTTCTTTTCAGATTTGATTTGTCGTCATATTTTTTTTTTTGCTCTCATGATGAAAGCCATGTAGAACGATGCAAACTTCTTGGAGTAAATATTTTGAACAAAAACAACAAGAAAGAATTCTTTTGACTACAGCGCTGATGAAGAACACTCATGACATGACGGAAGCGGAAAAAATTGAATACAGGAAATATGCTCGAAGACGTCAACAATATGATGGCACCGAAAAAAACAAAGATCTGAAGGACACAAAGAAAAATCCAGTGAATCAGTTTCAAGATAAGACAAAAGTCACAGAAAATTCCAGGGTTCAACCCTATCCACAAACCCCAAAGAAAACAGAAACCTCACAAAAAACAGAAACCCCAAAGAAAACAGAAACCTCACAAAAAACAGAAACCCAAAGAAAACAGAAACCTCACAAAAAACAGAAACCTCAAAGAAAACAGAAACCTCAAAGAATACGGACAATTCAAAGAATACAGGAACCAAAAATGTAAGTTGAATCTATCTTTTATTAATAATACTAGTACAAAATAAAAAAATGCCCTCCAGGCGATGTAAAAATAAATTTTTGAATATATTGCCTGAGGGGTGGGAGTAAAAAATTCAATGTCAGCGAGTTTGTACCCTAAGTAAGTAAAATCATCAAATTCATTAAAGGATTAAAAAATAAAACAATTTGATATGTAAACTTTAAATATGTATTAAAATAAAACAAACTATGTATAGATATATAATACCAGTCATGTATTTATTAAAACTTGTTTTAAAAAACAATGAGGACTGTCTAATGTTGTATGTTCAAATTTTGAGTGTATTTACAGACAAAAACCGGAAGCAAATCTCCATTATTAATAGATATATATATATTTATCAACCCCTCCGCACAAGCAGGATGTGACACAAGGTCAATTTCTTAAGCTGAGTTTAACAGGTTTGAATTCAGAGTTTTCCTTCTCCTGGACTGGTTGCCTAACCAAGGTTAAAGAGCCCGGTCTGCCCTATTATTTACCAATAGCTGGAGGGAGAGTAGAATTCATACCTTTCCCAAGGGTATTAGCGCTAAGTGAAATGCAATTATCACGTCCAGGATTTGAACTCGCGGCGACGAGCCCATTTCCATGGCTTTAACCATTACACCACACACTCCTACATTAATAATATATATATGTTATTAATAAGTCATCCACAGACGTTTTATGTCTTATCAGTGTGGCTAGACACAGCAATTACCTCCGACCAGGAGTGAAACCCGACTGACTTTTCATCAGCCCAATTCATTAACCTCTTAGCATGTTATTGACATGTATGTTATTAAAATATTTATAACAGTTTTCAAAATTTCTGGATTTGGACCAAAATATTTTAAATTTGTGTCATGGTGTCAGCCTGAATCCAAAATAGTATCATATGTTGGGGTATGACCTCTAAGAGTAAAACTAAAAAATGTGAAGCGCTGACATAGGCATCTATTAATCGAGATATAACTTTCTGGATTTACATCTGGCTCTTATTACCAAATTTATGAAACCATTTTAGACAAAATTCAAAGTTTTCTTTTGTTCTTTTTTTTTTTTTAAATCCCAAATAATTTCAGTGATGAAAAAATCTGCCGTTTCAAATGATTAATTAAATATTTTCAACTTCTGTTTTAAGCAATGAAATTTAAACATCAGGTCAAATTGACTCTTTATAATAGATCGTCTGTTGATTTAAGTTTACAAAAGTTATCTCCCTTGAGTTAATTTTAGTCAAGTTTTGTCAGTCATTAATATTTAAACGTATCTCAATGAAGTCACTAAAATAACTAAAAGCCTTTGTTAATTCTTTTATTCCCTCTGGGATACCGATGTCCCAGTCGAATTTAATTTTTATTCTAACCCTTAAAATGTTGTACTCAAAGCATCATTTTTCATATCCAAAGCTTTAAAAAAAAAGCAAACTTGGTTATGAAAGGGTCAAGTGGAAAATTTTATGAGTTACCTCCTGAAATATTTCAAAGAAGATTTCTACGATCTACTACTACTACTACTACTACTACAGTAGTAGTAGTAAAGTAAAGTCGTCGGGGCGGCCTAATGTCAGTATGAGCCATACAGCGAGGGAGTTTATCCCCTTTTCACTAGCGTTAGACCAAGGAGATTGTTTTTGCGTCTGCGGTGGAGCGCCACACCTACCATCAGCTCCTTACTTTACCGCACAGACACCTGTGCTACTCATACACTGAGTTGGCAAAGGGCCGGTATCGAACTAAGAACCTTGCGGTTTCTAGCCGATTGCTCTACCGAAGTTCACTAAAATCACTTAAGTTTCTAAATTTATTACAGCAAAGAAAAATCGGTTATTTCCTATAAGTCTGACATAAACAAAGGGGAACCACTCTTGACTAATAAATTATTTATTTATTGATCTACTAGGAAAAAGATGGGTTTAGGGTTAGTTTAATGGGAAAATAAATAATTTATCAGTCAAGAGTGGTTCCCCTTTGATCATGTTAGACTTATAGGAAATAACCCAAAAATATATTATTTATAAAAAAAAAATGAACCTTAAAACATATTGCAGCACATTATTCATTACATTCATTTTTTTTTTTCTCCATCTTTTAGCCTAAAGCCAAGGCGTCTCCAGCTCCTTTTGAGCCAGAAATTCGAAAGGTGTTTCCGATTTATTCACATGGAAAAGTCTGCGGTTATTTTTATGCAAATGAAAATGAGGTTCCACCCAAAAAAGTTGCTCTCACCAATATCGGGTATGTACAATTTCTTTTACAGTTTGTTTGAGTGTTTAACAAAAAAGAAAGAAATTATGGTTATTTCCTATAAGTCTAACATGATTAAAGGGGAACCACTCTTGACTGATAAATCATTTATTTTCCCATTAAACTAACCCTAACCCCAACCCTAACCCTGTCTTTTTTTTAGTAGATCAATAAATAAATAAATAATTTATCAATCCAGAGTGGTTCCCCTTTTGATCATGTTAGACTTATGGGAAATAACCGAAATTATTTACCCACCTGTGTGGTAAACAGGTTGGGTAAATAATTTATTTATTGATAAAAGCTCCCAATTATGGGGGATCCAGCGAGAATCAAATTTGCTTTTCAGTAGTAATGGATCTGAAAGACTAGCTTGTTAACCATCACACCCTGGGATGGCCTTATTAGTCAAGACGTAGGTATTTACCCCACCCATTCACACGGGTAGGATGTGACACAAAGTTGCAAGTATGGGACATCCAGCAAGAATCAAATTCGCCATTCAGTAGTAATGGATCTGCAAGACTAGCTTGCTAACCAATAAACTACGATGGAACACATTTATTTAAAGAAAATTATAGTATCTTTTTAATTGGATAATTATGATTAATTTTATTGTTATATATATATATATATATATATATATACCAACCCCTCTACACAAGCATGCTGTGACTCAAGGTCAATTTCTTAAGCAGAGTTTAATAGATTTAAATTAAGAGTTTTCTTTCTCTTAGACTGGTTACCAAGCCAATGTTAGAGAGCCCAGTCTGCCCTACTATTTACTCATAACTGGAGAGAGAATAGTTGGATTCATACCTTTCCCAAGGGTATTAGTGCTATGTGAAATGCAAACAGCCTTGTCTAGGATTTGAACTCTGGTTGACGAGTCCATTTCCAACAACTCTAACCATTACACTATACATTACATTATATTTCTTTGTTTTATGGTATCTGTAAACAAAGCTACATTACTGGTTATGTCACAATACCCCCAGGAATTGCATAAGTTTATCAATGAGCATTTCATTTATAATCAAAATCCTTAATTAATATATAGAATAAATCTGAGTTAGATTTGCCTCAAAACAGCCCATGTTATTAGGGTATTTGTCTCTCACTCAACTTATGAGGGTGTGACACAAGGACATTTTTATGTGGGCCCACCCACAAGCCGAAGCTCATGGGTGGTAGACACAAAAAATACATCGATCCTCTCGGCATTCTCCCTCGAGGGGGTGCCTCAGGCGCTGAGCAATAAACCCAGCCCTGCCCCTTTAAATTGAGGGGGCAGGTGTTGCCTGGGGGTTTAAAATCCTGCAATGTGTCTTATATATCACTAAGGAATAAAGGTTTATATAATATATGAAGTGGATAATTTTCATACTGGTTTTAAGAAAACCGGGTTTAATAAATAATTACTTAGTGTTATTGATCTCTAGTATTATTGTTTTATTCTCCAACGTATTAAAATCAATCCTATGAATGATTTTATATAGAAACCAATTGATCCAAGTTAATTTTGCATGTATCGTGTGCTACGTATCGGTGGCCCAGGGGTAGAGTCTCTGATTCTGCGTGCTGGGTTTCCCGGTTTCGATTTCTGTCGGAGAAATTATATCATAAATATACATCGCTGATGAGACTTAATAAAGTTGAAACAGCTATATGATGTTCTACGTGAGGTGCAATATTTGCAGAGTTCGCTTGTCATGATTATTTTCAATAATTATTGAATTTTATATGGTATATGCATTGTAACTGCCTTCAAGAAAAAAATATAAATAATAATGTATTTAAAATAATTTTAATCTTTTTATATACATTATTATCTTTCGTTAGTCTTTCTAATTTGATATATTTCATTACATTAAAACTTAAATGCTTACTTGAATTTGGTCTCTGTAAACATCAAGCATTTATCGATGAATGTTAATGGATGCAATTTCTTACTATGCAGGAATTCAATAACATATTTGCTTTCACACCATACGTCTTTTTTCAGACTGCTACCCAAATACAATTTGTAACAAAAGAACGATGGGCTAAATAATAGCTGGAAATTTTAATATATGCTGTTATATCGTGGAGGCACGTCATGTAATGGTTACCATTGTAGGAAATGGACACGTTGAGCCAAGTTTAAATCTCGATCTAAAAAAACTAAAACTCTCCATACTTTTTCTACTTTCAGAACAGCAATAAAACAAACGTCACCAAATTTACAACAGTATCTGAAACCAGTCCAACTGACGCAGTCTCTGAGAAGAACCCCCACGCCACCCGGTATGGGTACCCTCCCGACTCTGGTGCTAAGTAACATACCCCCAAATAACGTGCCGCCTGTTCTAGCCTCCACTACAAAATCTATTGCACCTTCCCAAACTGTGAATACCCTTCCGCTGGTGATGAAACCCTTGCATGGGATGAATACATTGAAACCTTTAACTATGGTTCCCATTTTGCCAGCAGCCCCGGTGAAAGTTCAACATTTAATTCCAGACACGTTACAAGCAGGCATTAAGATACAAAATAACAATTTACTTTGTGTTTCAGCAAATAGTAACGCTCGAAACAAAACAAACATTATTCCAACGTTTCTTCAACCTACTGTTTATAGTATCAACAACAACAACACCAGTGGCATCACTAACAACAGCATCAGCAGCTGCAGTCAGTTTATCACATTTAAAAATCAAAATGGATGTCATGTGCTATCTAGTCGAGAAAAACAAATAAAAGAATCAGAAATACAGAACTGCAAATTAAAAAGTCCAGATGAGATTAAAAAAGAGCCCGAAAGTGATCTTTGCGAGGAGAATTCAGGACAACAAACTGAATTGGATATTCATCAGGATAACTGTTTGAATTCTGAATTGCCAGATTCTCCTCCAGATCTACAAATTGAAATACCAGATGATGAAGACAAAAATTCTCCAGATGATAAAAGTGAAGAAGAAGAAAATGATTATGGATTAGTCATAAGTTCTTTTTATTCTTTATCCAAGACGAACGCTTCAGAACTTGGCATTGCCTTTGAGAATTGAAAACACTTTTTGAATTGATAAATTCTTCAGTGATACTTGCGCAACTTGGAATTATGGGTAAAATGACTTGCATGTCTATATATAGGGTGTCTTGAAAAAAATTTGACATCATTTTATGAAATAATGTCAAATTTTTCATCATTTTATGAAATTTTTCATCATTTTATGAAAAAAATTTTTTCATTTTATGAAATAATGTCAATTTTTTTTTTTTTTTTTTTTTTTTTTTTGGACACCCTTCGTATATATATATATATATATATATATATATATATGAATAAGATATAATGAAAAAACAAACGATGTTTACAACTGAAATAGGCTCATCAGAAGAGAAAGTGTGCAAACCGTTTCGGGGCCCAATTCTCTTGACGGTTTAAAAAGCAACACTCGGCCCATCCTCAACTAATATGAGGACCCTATTGCATTATAATGTATCAACCGCACGTGGGTCGGTCATCAACAAAAATATAAGACGGGAAAAAGACCGTTAGTAAAAACAGAACGCTGCTAGTCAAACGTTGGAATTAATCTTCTCTTCTGATGAGCCTATTTCAGTTGTAAACATCGTTTGTTTTTTCATTATATCTTATTCATACTGTCGGATTAATTTCCATTTTATTTTCACATATATATATATATATATATATGGTCTGAAGATCGCATAGGCTGTCAATAACCAGGTGTTAACACCATGTCCACGCTACCTTTACTCAAATATATATATATGAGTGCAAATGAGAAAAGCTTGCAAGAAAAAGTGTCCGACGCTACTACAACAGAGCAGGTGGTATACCCAGAAAAATATCCAATTATAAACACTAGAAGTTCATTACTTACGGTTTCATGTGAGGTGCACAATCATCAGATAGAAAAGTTCATCTTTGCAAACCAGATGAAACTTAAGGTAATGAACTTCTAGTATTCATAATTTGATATTCTTCTGGTGTGTGTGAGTGCTTATAAATGTTGCATATAAATATATGTGTGTCTGTGCATATAAGTATTGTATGTGTGTAGGTGAGTGTATGTGTATATAATATATATATATATATGTGTGTGTGTGTGTGTGGGAAACAAGGTCGCAACATTGCATTTCAAATTATTATGAAGTGATACTTTTCCATCCTATACAAAAACTTCTGGTTGTAAATCAACAAAATTATCAGAATGGTGACAATACGTATATACACCTACTCTGTAAAAATTGTAATGTTATAGAAAAAGGAACAGAAGTTACGGTCATTTACCTAATTTACTTAAATTATTAGTGTCAAATTATTTACGAGGTTTAATAAAAAAAACCTGTAAAAAAGAAAATAACACTTTAATTACTTCATTTACAAATTTTTATGGATACATACAGTAACTAAGATGAAATTAAATTGAAATAAAAAAGTAGATAGAGTTCAAAAATTAAACTGGAGTTGATTAATATGAGATATGTGATCCTTTTTTTTTTTTTTCAAAATTGTTTGGAAAAAGGTCACATGTCCATCAAATGTGTCAATTTCTGGATTCCCTCTGATGTAATCTTATATGATACATTGACATTTCCAGACAAAAGTCATCCTTGCTTCTAAATTGACGTCTAACCTCATGAACACGTTGTATCAGAATGCTCCACAAGTTTTCAATTGGGTTTACAGTTTGGAGAATTGGTCGGCCAGGTTCATACTCTGAAGTTCACAGAAGTCTAATTTTTACAGGTATTTCATAGTTTTATGTGCTTAATGCGAAGGATTATTATCTTGCATAAATATGATGGTCCTCCTGAAAGCGATTTTTTTGCTTTTTTTTTAGCCTGGATGAAAATTTGCGTCTGGAATAAAACCTGATTTGACTTTGCGTTGTGAATATGTGTGTGTATGTGTACACACGTGTATGCATGTGTGTACACAGATTATCCACAAAAAGTGTCTACCCACAATTAATGGTTATTAAATGAAAATCATTTTAAAGAATGAAACAAACCATTCTAATCTATGTTAAAAGAGCGGTACACGTAACCCAAAGATAAACTTTTTTTTTTTTGTAGACCTTATTTTTTCCGATGCAAGTCTGGTTCTCTCTGAGGAAGGCTATATAAGCATCTGCAGTTATTTTTGTACCATCAGGAACTTTCCACAGACCAACCATGATACCTCCAATAATACAAGTCCAAATCATAATACCTCCTCCTAGTTGGTGCCTCAAGCGTTGATGATGATCTCGTCCATTTACAACCCAATCTTTGTTCAGACCATCAGGGCCATCAAGAGTTGCATGAGTTTTATTTGTGAATACAACTTTCAAGAAATCGAACTTCATGTTCCCCTTTTCCCATTTCAAACTCATTTGCATTTTGTAGAAGTTTTGTCTTCCTGATGTTCCAACTTTTGTCAGAAGACAATTACAAGTATTTTTGGACACTGTTGCTTCTCCAGTGCACCTGAAAAGTGCTCCACAGTCAGGCATGGGTTATTTACAGCTTCAAGTTTCATTCATGACAAAGAATGTCAGGAAACAACCCTGAAGTGATCCTTATCGTTCCTCTTACGTATCTTCATAGGTGCTGCGACGAATCTTTTCACAGTTTGGTGGTATCTTCCAATTATTTTGGATATTTCTAATGTAGATTTGCCTTTGGAAAGTTCAGATGTTATAAAATCTTTCTCAAAAAGAGTCAAGTCACATTTGAGAACTATAATTGCATGATTATAATGACACTTGTTTATAGTCTGGAACACTTTCTGTATTGTGTTAATATTGCAAATGGCCACTGTTTGTTTCTTATTGCACAGAACAATACAGTTTTTGTACAGCCTATGCATATACCTATTCCCATTAGAGTGTGAAAATTTTGTTAAATTCTGATAGGTAGTTTTTGGACAAAATGGAAAAAAATGTCATCTCGCTAATAATTTGAAATGCAGTGTGTGTGTGTGTGTGTATGTATGTATGTATGTATGTATATATATATATATATATATATATATATATATATATATATATATATATATGCCCTCATATACAACATTGCATTTTTTTTCTCTCCAGACCATCGGACATACCTTGAGAAAGGGTGAATGTTCACCCGAAATATCGGAATAGATTAAACCAGAAACAGAGCAATGGTTGAATATATAAAAAATCTGATTTTTGTTCTGTTTTTCTTGTTTTTGTTCTTGTTTCCAATGCTTTAAAAAAAACAGACAAACAACGTTCACAAGAACATAACACACACACATATATATATATATATATATATTTATTCTGATGCTGAAGTAAAATATTTTACAAAATTGCTGCCAAAATAACACAACATCTGGAATAAAACCTGATTTGACTTTGCTTTGTGAATATGTGTGTGTGTATGTGTACACACGTGTATGCATGTGTGTACACAGATTATCCACAAAAAGTGTCTACCCACAATTAATGGTTATTAAATGAAAATCATTTCAAAGAATAAAACAAGCCATTCTAATCAATGTTAAAAGAGTGGTACGCGTAACCCAAAGATAAACTTTTGTAGACCTTATTTTTTCCGATGCAAGTATCATTGGGGAATGAGATTACCTAGTATATGCAGATAGATATTCTTAGTGTCAGTACTTCTCTGTGGCGCTCCCTCTAACTGGTAACCAGGGTGCAAGTTGCCATACCCTAGATATGCCTCTTTGCTCGGGGTGACTTTGACTATTAAAAGAACATTAGAAAGATTATAGATTTTTTTTTTTCTGATAAGAACAAAACTTTGAGTTATGCTAAAAATTGTTGATACTTTATTATCACTAACTCATTGTACCTTGTCTATTTCACCCCCCACCCCCAGGGTAAAGTTATCATTATTCTTACCCCGTCATTTGTCATTTTGTAACCCATTGATAAATAAGACACTAAGATTAAATAATAATCATCCAATGATCATTGAGAATAAAAAGTAAATAACTAATGGAATTGTGACATCAGTGGTGATGTAGTTTCAGTTACAGACAGATACACAATCTCATTTATAATAAGATGTATTAAAAACATAACTTTAGTAAAAGTTTTCAGAAAATAGATATATATTAGATTTTTTGATAATGTTTAACTGGGGTGAGGTGGGAGGACCCGAAAAGTTCTGAGCCCCACTTGTTATTTCTAACCTTTTACCTACAAATTGACCAACTGACTTTGCTTTGGGTGATTTTGACTATTTAAAAATAAAAATAAAAACATTAGGATGACTAAAGATTATTTTTCTGATAAGTACAAAACTTTGAGTTGCGTTAAAATTTAAGATACTTTATTATCTGTAACTCATTATTATACATTGTTGTCTATTTCTCTAAAAAGATAAAGTTCTTCTTCTAATCAGAATACAAAGAAAGTTTAAGGGGATTTTTTAATGAGTAAGTCCTTGGCCCATTTACGAAAATTTTTCTCAATCCCCAATGATACTTGCATTAGAAAAATAATGTCTAAAATAAGTTTTGGCTTTGGATTACCCTGACCTTACTTTGGACTTCACAGATGACTCAATATTGGGCAATAATTTTCAGAATTTGCCACAATGTCTTCACTGTAAATTTTCTTTCCTGCTTTAAAATTTTTGAATGTATTTTTTTTGTTCATCTGCCTATTTTGAAAAAATGATCATCTCATCATCAAATCTTGAATTGTTTTCTTTTGAAATTTCATTAAAAACATCTATTCTTTATTATGAAACATTTGAATCTGATTTTCTCGTAAATAACAGAATTGATACTAACTAAGAAATGAAAAAAAACAAAAAAACTTGTAAACATTTGAGAAGGAAAACCAAATGGCAACAAAATTCATGGTTAAAAAAAAAAAAGTCGTCGGGGCGGCCTAAAGTCGGTATCAGCCAGACAGCAAGAGAGTCTATCCCCTTTTCACTAGACCAAGGAGATTATGTTAGCATCTGAGGTGGAGCACCAAATCTAACATCAGCTCCTTACTTTACCACACAGATCCCTGTGCTACTCATACGCTGAGTTGGCGAGGACTGGTATCGAACTAGGAACCTTGTGGTTACTAGCTGAACGCTCTACCGACTGAGCTAACCCGGCCTTTTTTTTTTTTTTAACAAAAATAAAAATAAAGTATTTCCATGCTATTTGAATTTTTGAAATGAGGTTTGATAATTTGGATTATTTAGATTTTTCGGACTGTTGACCTCATCTTTATTATTATATACACAATGTTTACATAGCTTTACACTTGTACCTGGTCATGGTTAATGGAATGAGAATGATTTACCCTAATGGATTAAAGAAAATGTTTGGTTCAAAGTTCCGTGAAGGTTCCCGAGTTCAACAAGAAGGTTCCAAAGTTTGACCAGAAGCATCCGAAGAAAGCCGGAGGGCACATCGACTGAAAGTTTGTGTATATAACAATAAAGATAAGGACAACAGTCAAAAAAAAATCTAAATAATACAAATCAAGCCTCATTTAAAAAAAACACCTGAAGAAGGCCGGAGAGCACACCGGCTTAAAGCTGTTGTATATAACAATAAAGGTGTGGACAACAATTCCAGAAATATAAATGATACAAATTATCAAGCCTTGTCTAAAAAATAACAAGAAACATCTGAAGAAGGCTGGAGAGAACATTGGCTGAAAGGTTTTGTATATAACAATAAAGATGAGGACAACAGTCAGAAAAAATCTAAATAATACAAATCAAGCCTCATCTAAAAAAAACACCTGAAGAAGGCCGGAGAGCACACCGGCTTAAAGCTGTTGTATATAACAATAAAGGTGTGGACAACAATTCCAGAAATATAAATGATACAAATTATCAAGCCTTGTCTAAAAAATAACAAGAAACATCTGAAGAAGGCTGGAGAGAACATTGGCTGAAAGGTTTTGTATATAACAATAAAGATAAGGACAACAGTCAGAAAAAATCTAAATAATACAAATCAAGCCTCATCTAAAAAAAAACACCTGAAGAAGGCCGGAGAGCACACCGGCTTAAAGCTGTTGTATATAACAATAAAGGTGTGGACAACAATTCCAGAAATATAAATGATACAAATTATCAAGCCTTGTCTAAAAAATAACAAAACATCTGAAGAAGGCTGGAGAGAACATTGGCTGAAAGGTTTTGTATATAACAATAAAGATGAGGACAACAGTCAGAAAAAATCTAAATAATACAAATCAAGCCTCATCTAAAAAAAACACCTGAAGAGGCCGGAGAGCACACCGGCTTAAAGCTGTTGTATATAACAATAAAGGTGTGGACAACAATTCCAGAATATAAATGATACAAATTATCAAGCCTTGTCTAAAAAAATAACAAGAAACATCTGAAGAAGGCTGGAGAGAACATTGGCTGAAAGGTTTGTATATAACAATAAAGATAAGGACAACAGTCGGAAAAAATCTAAATAATACAAATCAAGCCTCATCTAAAAAAAACACCTGAAGAAGGCCGGAGAGCACACCGGCTTAAAGCTGTTGTATATAACAATAAAGGTGTGGACAACAATTCCAGAAATATAAATGATACAAATTATCAAGCCTTGTCTAAAAAATAACAAGAAACATCTGAAGAAGGCTGGAGAGAACATTGGCTGAAAGGTTTTGTATATAACAATAAAGATAAGGACAACAGTCAGAAAAAAATCTAAATAATACAAATCAAGCCTCATCTAAAAAAAAACACCTGAAGAAGGCTGGAGAGCACACCGGCTTAAAGCTGTTGTATATAACAATAAAGGTGTGGACAACAATTCCAGAAATATAAATGATACAAATTATCAAGCCTCGTCTAAAAAATAACAAGAAACATCTGAAGAAGGCTGGAGAGAACATTGGCTGAAAGGTTTTGTATATAACAATAAAGATAAGGACAAGTCAAAAAAATCTAAAGGATTACAAATTTCCATCCTATAACCATAACAAAATTTTTAATAAATAAAAATCTTTTGTAAATCACAAGAAATAAACTTTTATCATCTGAAGAAGGCCGGAATGTACAGCGGCCGAAACATAGTATATGTATTTACCCAACCCCTCCTCCACAGGGAGGATGCAACAAAAGGTCAATTCCTGAAGTGGATTTTAACAGGTTTGAATTCAGAGTTTTCTTTCTAGTCTGATTGCCTAACCAAAGTGTTATATAGTAAGGTCACGTGAGTATTAGGAGGAGGAGAGTCCGTCGTCTAAGTACTTCAAGAGAGTTCTGCACAAAGTAATATGTGTGTTTTAAATAGTGGCTAGAACCATCACCACTGTTGAGGTACGGGGGAGATGGGTCATTCCATTATATCACAAAGTTAAAGAGCCCAGTATGCCCTACTATTTACCTATAGCTGGAGGGAGAATAAATTCAACCCATGTAGACCCCTAAATATGCTTTTATTCCTCTTGCCAAAATTTTACTCACTCCCAGGGGTCAATATGGACGATTTTGAGAAGTCCTGTTTCATATAAAAGCTATCGTTACTAAATTTATTAGTTCTCTTACACATAGACAGTGTTGGCTGACCGGCAAAAACTTACTGGATGACGTCTAGAGGACCTTCCAAGAGTGATGACCAACTGGGATGAATAACGTAAGGGAGACAAAGAAATTTCTGTTGTCAGCATATCTTGATGAGGATTAATGAAAAAATAAATCATTTTAAGTAATAAAGAGAAATCCTATAGAAAAAAGATTAAGAGTTGTGACAATTCCTTAAGATTGAGACCAAAAGTTGATGGTTAGTAAGAGGTCAAAACAGCAATAAAATTTGACCAGATTTTAGAACAGAGAATTTTCAAATCACGTGGGGAGGGGGTGATGAAATCTCGGAGGATGAGAGTTGAAATGAGATGTGTGAAGTAGAAAAATTTGAAAGTTAGTTAGGCAGTTAGAATCGAGCCGTTGACCAGCTCAGTTTGAACTCGGGACTTGCCAGTAGAAGTCAAACTTAAAGTAGAGTCGTGACTGTACAGGGAGGTGGGGATTCCCCCCCTCTCTCGGCAGTACATAGTCGGAGAATGACTGAAGGAGAAGAGAGAATGAATGCAGTCAAATGCCCCATCTCTTGTCATTTTTGGATGTTCACCTGACTCTGTCTTGTCTTTGTTTGTTCCTCTCTTTCTTTGTTGATTGTTTTGTTCGCCTTTTCGGTGGAGGGCTCTCCGGGGACGCTTTTGTTATGGACACAACTGTTATATCAGAGAGAAGATATCTCTTATAATTCACAATTCGTACTCACAAAATATACACTCACTAGCAAACAAATTAAAACTCAAGTCGTAGGCAACAAGCGGAAGTGAACTCAATGGTACCCTATCACGAAGTGACCAATTCGACGCAGTTCTGTGCATAGGCTCGGATTGAGTTACGCTTGAAAGGAATTCCAAAACAACAAAAAATAATATTGTAAGGAATCCGGATTTTCAGCCAATAAAAAAACTCTCCCGCTAAAAAACCCAAAGGCATTCTGGAGCCTATATCGTAGCATATAAGCTCGGGTATTTTGAGAATCGGCAGTTGACGTACGTCCTTGACGCCGAGAACATCACCAGACAGGCAGGATCAAAAGGCCGCTATTTTCCACTACCACGTCGCGCCCGTACCTACCCCGACACTTACTTCAACTCATCACCACGGCCGGCCGATACCCTCACCTTCCCTGACCATCACTATTCCACTGGGTCATTCCTGACTTGGTCCCTACACCAAGTGACCGTATCAACTCACAACTTCTACTACCTCACGCCTCACACAAGGCCAAGAGAGATTCCTGACGTATTATCATACGATACCCACACCTCACAACCCCACGGCCATTCCTGACTTACGACCCCTCGGCCACTCCAGAGAACTACTACTATTATCTACGACGACAACAACAACAATTTTCACACTTGTTTATTTTAATAAACGACTTTTATCCAATTCATCTTGTCCATTCTTCTTCTTTGCAAACCATACGCTTTTACGGATATCTTAAGATATATCACAACGAGTAGAGGTCCTAAAGTTTAGATAGCAGATGACATGAGACGACGGCCAGAGAAATAGTCCAGAACCAGAAAAAGTTGGAAAGATGAAAAAGTGCAGCAAATGCAAGTAAGATAATGCAATAAAGGACGTGCAGATGACTTCCGGTCCGCTGAGGGTGTTACAATTGGTGCCGACTGACTAGGAAATTCGACCTACAACCGAAGAAAAGGGAAGGAAGAGAAAGAAAAGAAAGAGGGAGAGGGAGACAGACAGACGGACAGACAGACTAACGAACAGACAGACAGGTGGATCGATGGAAAAAATCAGAGATGGACACAGAAAGAAAAAAAATATATAAAATATATATATACATATAAAAGAAAAGGAAGAAAGAGAAAGTTTTTTAAAAATATGGACAGCGAAAAAGAAAAAGAGAAGAAAAAAGAGAAAGAAAGAAAGTAAAATGACCAGTAAAGAATAGAAAAAGTTAGAAATAAACAAAGGTTTGGTTTGGTTGGTTTTGGTTTGTTTTATTTTACGGCATATCAACCTCGGTGGGTCATTTAATGCAGACAAAGTTTTGAAATAAATTCAATCTTATTGCATAATACAATTTTGTTTATCAACTCATGTTTTTCTATTTAACCCATAGATGGGACCCTAACAGGTACTACCACTCCGGGTCAGAGTGGACCAGGGAGCAATGGTGATGAAGGGGTGCTCCACATTCCCCAAACCCCCAGAAATGTAACCTCACCATCAGATAGAGTTTAACGTAATTCCCAGGACATGTAGACCCTCAGACACCGCCTCCTAGCACCCATATGATAAAAAGGGTTGGGGCTTGCCATAAGAGCAATAGGGTTGGGACAATCATATAGTTACCAAGGCTTGACGTGACTAGCCGATTGATCGGAGGGGGCCTCTCTGACCACCCGTCTAGCTCAAGAAAGGAAGTATTGCAAGTCATGGACTGCTCAACCACTTGGGTTCTATCCTTAAGCATCACTGGTCGCCACCTACGTCCAACAGGTGGCCCCATTTGGGGAGTCTTACCCCTCTGCAGAGGTGCAGTCGGTGCATTCTAACGCCCCACCGACAGGGCGAGGAATTAAAAAAAAAAAAAGGAAAGAAAGAATCGAAAGAAAGCGAAGGACGTGCAGATGGATTTCTGATCCGTTGAGGGTGTAACAGAAGTTGAGAGAGAATCAAGTCTAACATTAAATCAGATAAAAGTGAAGACAACTCTCAAACAATTCGACAGCATGTTCCGATTATCAAGTTTGAGATGTGGATAAATTGAAGAAAGTATTGTTTTCAGACTAGAACAAAATTCAATCTTGATGGCCCAGACGGTTTTCAGCGTTGTTATTGACATCCTTCCGTCTACGAGAGACGATGGAGTAGCATCCAATTTTTTTTTAGTGGAACTAAGTAGCCTGGGAGGGTTGATATGGAGGATGAGCTGTTACCCAAGCAGCAAATCCCCCCTCTCCACACTGCTACTGTGATCCAAAGGAGAGGTAAGAAACTAATGTAGTTTGGCAGTGGTAAGTGTCGCAGGAGTTGATGGGTAGCACTGGATTTCAGCATCACACCATTTTAGGGACTTCGGCTCCGGATTTGTTTTCGGGGTTTATGCAAAAGATGTCCCAAAATAAATTTTCTCAACATGATACAGTGGGATCTGGGATTAATTTTCATACAATGGAACTCTTGAGTTACAGGAGGTAAAAAGTTTTCAAACAGCTGCTAGTTACATTGACATCGTTAATTACTGAAGGCCCTTGTCTATGGCTACTATTGAAATTGCAAAAATATGAAATAAATATCCATGTTCTAAATTGGATTAAAGAATTCCTAAGTAATAGAAGACAATGTGTCAAAATTAAAATTCTAAATCAAAATGGGCTCAAGTGACAAGTTGAATTCCACAGGGATGTGTTCTTGGACCTTGTCTTTTTGTTATTTTTATAAACGATCTTCCGGATATGATCAAATGTTACACACAAATATTTGCAGATGATACAAAAATATATTCCACTGTTAATGATCGAAATGATACTGACAGAATCCAAACTGACATTAACAATCTTTTAGATTGGTCTGATAAATGGCAAATGAGATTCAATACATCTAAATGTAAGGTACTTCATATAGGAATAAAAAAAATCAAAACATGTATACTCTATGAGAAAAAAAATTATCTAATGATAGAGAAATACTAAAAGATACAAAGTTAGAAAAAGACCTTGGTGTGAATGTGGATCCGGTCATATGAAATTATTTTAGTAACAGAGTGGTGAATACATGGAATAAACTACCATCATCAATAGTGAATGCCCCATATCTAAACTCCTTTAAGGCAATGTTGGATAATCTATGGAATGATTATAAATATTCTGTGGAAATAATATGAATGTTTATAAGGAATAGCTGACAGGTCTCAGACCAAATAATCTAGCTGAAAGGATATTATTATTATTATTTACTCCTTTTGAGTTTTCACATCAGCATTAGCTGATGGTCTTTCATTGGAATCTGAGTGACAGCAAGTCTCCTCAGGTCTCCAGGACTCTTCTGTGCAGTGTTCTGAATGGTTTCAATCCTTCTTCTGATTCCCAAACTTTCCAGACCCTTTTCCAATCCTTTTGGGAATGTTCCAAGTGCACCAACTACAATTGGTATCACTTTCAATTTCATATTCCATAACTTTTTCAGTTCTCTGGCAAGGTCAAGTTATTTGTCCATTTTTTCATTTCCATTTTTTCCCTTCAGCTTCACCCTGTGATCTGCTGGCACTGCAAAATCCACCAGTTTTTCCACTTTTTTGTTTATCAACACTAGGTCTGGTCTTCTTGCTGGGATAAGGTGATCCGTTTTTATTTCAAAGTCCCAGAGAATTTTATGCGTTTCGTTCTCAAGAACAGATTCTGGTTTATGCATATACCATTTTGTTGTATGGTCAAAATTTAATTTTTTGCATAATTCTCAGTGGGTCACCTTCCCAACCCAGTCGTGTCTAGTTTTGTATTCTCGTTGTGCTAGTTTGCTACATTCGCAGAGTATATGGTTTATTATTATAATGTGGAGAAAACTGGAGTTACCAGCAGGACAATGCTGCAATCCACAATGCTCACAGGTCGAAGGAATCTTTTTTTAATGGAAAACAACATTCAGCTTTTGAGCCATCTATGATAATATAATAATGAAATTTATTGTGTACAGTGCTCAGGTGCACCACAACTCATCAAAGTCTCGTGTCAAGTACACAGAATAATGCATTAGTGCCAGGAACATGAACAGTTTACAGTAGTAATATGCATGTATGTGTGTGCGTGTATGCATATGTATGTGGAGAGTGGCATCAGGTATAGTGTCGGCAGACCACAGAAAGCATGGAGGCCCTGAAAGATTCAGTGCTTCGGCAGCCTACAACAGACGCGGGTAGTTTATTCCATGTCTCCGCAATTCTGTGCGTGAAAAAATGTTTACAAAAGTCACGTGAGCAGTGCTGTTTTCTGACTTTGTAGGCATGCCCACATGTGTTAGAATCATGGAGATCAAAAAGGTGCTCAAGGTTGCTGTTGTTAAGATGATTAATGACCTTATGAGCGTTTACCAGGTCAGTTGCCAGACGCCGAAGTTTCAACGAATCCATTCCCTCCAGATCTAAACCCAATCGAGAATGTTCCGGAATGAATAACAAATGAAATTAACAAACATGAATTGCAATTTGAAACTGGATGCTCTTCGTGCTGTAGTTTATGAATCCTGAGCGAGCATCCCAAGCACCTTAAGATCAGAAATTAATAATGAGTATGCCAAGCGAATTTTTGAAGTAATTCACAAAAATGGAGGATATACTGAATATGAAATGGTCGTTGTGATTTATTGGTTCAGTAGGGTATATTCGGATTTTGACGTCCTGGGCTTCTGCCTTAAAATACGCTGATTTAGACGTATATCTATTCTTCTGATTTTTATTTGTATTGTTTAATGTATTGATTGTTTTTATTTTCAAAACTCGGTCGTATATATTTCGTTATTTATTGTATATTAAAAAGACGTAACATTTGTTTTGAATAAAAAAATAAAGAAAAATTTATTTTTAAAAGTGTTGGGGAGGGGTCGATAAAAAGCCGGGGGGAGGGACTGTAAAATATCACTTACTTCTTTGTCGATAAAAATGCCTTCATTGACCGCTTGTCGGTCAATAACTAGCAAGTGTAATAAATTCACCAGGCACCGCCTAACGCAATTTAGGACAGGGGGCCAGGACGACAAAACCCGAATATACCCGTTCTGTATTTTCTATTTTTATTTACCTGGTAATTAGTTTACATAATTGCGAGTTGGTTCCTCGCTGGATACCGCATAGTTGTGACCTTATGCCAAACTAACTTAAATTTGGTCAATAACTAAAAGCAGCAGCAGCAGCAGCAGCAGCAGGCCTCATTGGATGAAATACAAGAGTTGATAAAAAAAAAGGTTCCATCCATTTTGAAATTTCAACAGAATTTCTGTATTAAATCAGATGTGACACTTTCAGATGACATATTTGTCATCTGATGACACATTTGTCATAAATTTTAATTTATTGAAAATCTTTTCATTTTTTAAAATTAATTTATCTTTTTATTTTTATTTTTATTTTTCGGTGACACATTGTCAATCATTTATTTTTCGCGATCGCAAAAAGGTGTAATCCAATGTTGAAAACATTTTCTTTTTCATTTTTTTTTAGAATTTTTTAATTTTTTTACTATCGATTAAACACCGAAGAATCCGATTAAAAAATTATTTTTTGGGACGTGTGTGTGTGTGTGTGGGGGGGGGGTCATTTACTATTTAATTATTTTTTTTCACACTCGTAGTCATAATAATATTTTTTAAATTTTACAAGAAACATTGTCTATAGCTATGTGCAAAACACGCTCTTTTAATACGCACTAGTATTGTTAAAAAATATTTTAAAACGTCAATAAAAAATTGAAAATTAACTTTTTAATGTTTTATTTTACGTTTAATATAAAGAACAATTCCAAGTTTATGTGTTATAAAAAAGAAAAAACAAATTTCTCTTACATAAAACCTAAATTTTTGTATTTAAAAGTAAATTCCCGTAAAATCCCGCCATTTCTTAATCTTTGTTGACAAACTTATCCCATCTTGACGTGTGCACTATTTTTTGTATGGAGGATTATACGTATATGTTTTCAAACAAATAAAATAATAAATTTCTTCAAACACTGTTTGTTTGAGTTCAACAAAGTATAATTATACTAGCGTCACGGATTTGAAGCTATTATCGCTGAAGCAAAAAATAACAACAACAAACAATACCCAAAAACCAGATTTTTTTATATCCCTTAGCGCCCCCCATTAATAAAAATGACGACAATTTGTAATTCAAACATTATTTTCAATTAAAAAAAAAAACGAAATATGTTATGTCATTATTTTTAGCTAGATATTTCTTATACAATATTTTCTTTGATCAATAAATACGTTTTTGATATCCACTAAAGAAAAGTATTTATTTTACATTTTATAAATTTAAAAAAATCCCTGAAAAAAACCCAAAAAAACAAGTAGACAATAGTAACTTTTGATATAAAATTCTTTAGAAAATAACCTAACAATTTAGAAAAAAAAAGATACATATTTTTTCTTATTTGCGAGATTTAAGTTTCAATGTTAAAGATGTCCTATTACCAAAACCGAATTAGTAGCGATTTAGTTATTTTTTTTACATATGTTCCGTCATTAAATCACCTTTCCAAAAATGTAAAAATCATTTATATCAAAAAAAAAAAAGAAAAAAAAAGATCTTTGTACGGGGGATCAACGCGCGAAACAAAAACTAACGAAAAAAATCATTAGCCTTTTCATTTTAGTAAGCATTTATTTACAATAAAAGTTCGTCTTTTATTACTTCATATACTGAAAGTTTTATTAAAATCGGATAGTTAGTTTATTTTATATGATTTTTAGAAGAATTTCCTGTGATCACCCTTTTTTAGAGCCAGCGATAATTTGCACATAGCTATTGTCTATGTGAGTTTTTTACACCAGCGTTAGCTGACGTTCTTTCACTGGAGTCTGAGTGACAACAAGTCTCCTCAGGTCTCTTTGGACTCTTCTGACTATTCCAGCTGATTTCAACAATGCTGTTGTCTGGATGGTCTCAATTTGTCCTCCAATTTCCAGTTCCTCTAGTCTATTTTCTAAATTTTTGGGGACCGTTCCAAGTACACCAACTACAATTGGTAGGTACCACCAAAATATGTCACGTGATCAGTGTAAGCCATATTGAAGGAAGAAACGTAAATATTTTTTTAACTTTTAAAAAAATCTCGCAAAAAGAAATAACGAACATAAAGAGTTGTTACAAAAAAAAAACATTTAATTCAAAGATCAAATTATCCGATTGGAGAAAAGTTACTCACCGTTATCTTGAAAAATGAGTAAAACAGTCCGTTTTTATTATAACAGGGTCAGTTTCTTTATTGATATTTTTTTCGCAGAATTCTGTATTCATGGTTCTTTTACTAAAAAAAACTCTCGCATAGAAACTGATAAGAATTTTCTGATATAATTCTTTAGACTATTAACTTAATAGAAAAAAGTAAAAATCGTTTTTTGTCGGTTCATTTTTTCATATTTCGTAAAATAAAATAGGGGGGTAGACCGCGTAAAAAATATTTTCCCGAATATATTTTAGTAAAAACTATATCAGACACATTTTCATCAAAAGTAATTATGGAAATTTTCGTGAAAATCGGATTTTAATTGATCTTTCATAGAATTTTTTAAAAAGCCTCTAGCCATAACTTGTTTTTGGCTACATTAAATTTAAATTGATTTAATGGCGCAAAAATATAAACATTGTTTTTCGTTCATAATTTTCATTATTTCCGTGAGTTGAAAATTAAAAAAAAAATCATCAGACTCTTATCTTTATAGGTTCATTTTTTCATATTTCATAAAATAAAATAAAATAACCGCGTAAAAAAAATAGTTCCCCTAATATATTTTAGGAAAAAACTATTTCAGATATATTTTCATCAAAAGGTAAGTAATTAGGGAAATTTTCGTGAAAATCGGACCATTAATTGATTTTTCATAGAATTAAAAAAAAAAGAAACCTCTAGCCATAACTTGTTTTTGGCTACGTTAAATTTCAATTGATTTAACGGTGCAAAAATGTAAACATTGTTTTTTGTTCATAATTTTAATTATTTCTGTAAGCTGAAATTTTTTTTTCTAAATCATCAGGAGTTTGATTAATGTTTCTTCTTTCGAATGGACAAACAATTTTCATGATAATATTAATCTTTATACAAGTTTAACTGTGATAGATATTGGAGGGGGTGTAAATCTCACAGGAAAAATTGGTGGTACCTAACAATTGGTATCACTTTCACCCTCATATTCCACAGTTTTTTTTTTCCCCAATTTCCTGGCAAGATCATTAATGCCTCTATATATATATATATATATATATATATATATATATATATATATATATATATATAGTTCAATGAAAAATCAAAACAAATAAAAGTTTTTGCTTTTATTTATTCATTTCGGAATGGTATTACAACCAGCGGTTTCTTGCTGAAAGCATTCATCAGGTATATATATATATATATTAAAGTTAAAGAAAGGAAATAAATCCGACAATATGAGTATGAAAAGGTGGAATGAAAACATCACACAATGCTGTTAAAGAGAAAACAATTTATAATATAATCACAGCTGATACTGATCAATATTTCGATTTTACAAAAATCATCATCAGAGCTCATGCCCACATTGGTAAATAATGTAACAACTTTCGTTCTCTTTTGCAGTATTAAGGATTTTTGTTTGTGAACTGATTGACATTCTTCTCCGACCCAAACAACCACGGAGTGAATGAGCTCTGATGATGATTTTTGTAAAATCAAAATATTGATCAGTATCAGCTATGATTATATTATAAATTGTTTTCTCTTTAACAGCATTGTGTGATGTTTTCATTCCACCTTTTCATACTTATATATATATATATATATATATATATATATATATATATATATATATTGAGAGGCATTAATGACCTTGCCAGAAAATTATATGCATTGGTGCATAAGTGCGTTCTGGCCTCCTGGCATAAAAAAAGCTAAGCGGTGCCTGCTCAAAATCCGACCCGTGCTATTCATGAACCCCGAACTGTTTGAAGGTGTTTTTCCCGAAAGTTAATGCGATGTGAAAACGATATTTTGCGCCTTAAATCTTTTTACGACAAGTAAATGTACATATTTTACCTCCCCCTCTTTAAAATATTTTTTTATCGGTTTGAAAGCGTTTTTATAGACAAATAACCTTTTATGGGGATTTTTTTTATTTGCTTGTCGATAATAAAAAAAAATCCCCATAAAAAGTTATTTGTCTATAAAATATATATATATATTTTTTTCAAACGGTTGTTCGCATTTATTTACAGCAGACTACGGTAGATTATTCGGCTAGGAGCCTCACAGTTCCTGGCCCTCACCAACTCAGCATATGAGTAGCTCAGGGATCTGTGTAGTAGTGATGAGCCGATGGTAGGTGTGACACTCCACCTATGACGCTAAGAAAACAATCTCCTTTGTCTAGCGCTGGTGAAAAGTGGATAGACTCCCTCACTGTCCGGCTGATAACGATTTCAGGACACCGACGACTTTACTTTTAAAAAAATTACTGGACAAATAAAAGTCGCGTCAGCTACAATTTAAAAAAAAAAAGTTTAGGGGTTTGGGGTTGGTGATTGAAAAATCATAGCTCACACAGCTATGATTTTTCCAAAAAAACAAAACACCAGCGTGCTTAAATTAGGAATCAATACGGATGTAATAGTCGCAGCAGAAACACCAAAATGAAAAGGAATGTGTAGGATGAGGGTAAGCTAATTTAATAAAAAAGTAAATACTTATAAATGTTCTTAAAAGTATAAGTAAATGAAGTTATTTGGAAGCATAGAATTGGATTTATTGTTTTGTATTATAAACTGTACAAAAAAAAAAATCTAAAAAAAAAGTAAGTTATGAAAAGTGTATTGCGTTTCTTCCTTCAATATGGCGTAAACTAATCACGTGACATTTTGATCGTATCATAGAATAATTTTTTTATTAAAAAATAAAAATCTGAATCTTCAGTTTTTTTTATTTATGTTTGTTTAATGTATTGTTTTAGTTAAAATAAAAAAGCATATCTAAATATTATTTTTCATTTGTAATTATTTGTTGGAAAGGAATATTAAAATAAAATGAAAAATTGAAAAAAAAATCAGATGGGGGACTCCATTCGTAGGTAGGGGTTGTTTTATCACCGCCTAGATTTTTTTTGAAGGCAGGAGGCATTTCTGCGAATAGCACCGTATAAACCAATATTTTCCATCCCTCAAAATATAAAGGGGAGGGTGGCAAAGTTAAATGACATGAAAAAAATCAGCAAGTTTTGAAATACAATAACTGATGCATTTAAAAACTCATTCATTGATAAATCAAGATTGAAAATTTCATTAAAATCGGATAATTACCAGATTTTTGTTAATTCTTATTCAATCGACTGGGGGTGGGTAGATGTGTTCTGTAAAATAGGGATTTGCCATTTTTGCAGTGTCTAGTATAAATGTATTAAAAATGAATTACATGTTGGACAAACGAGATTAAAAAAAAATATTAAGCAATCTCCAGAATCTGATTGGATAAGATAAGTCACGTGGGGTGCTTACAAATACGTTCAAGCGTTGAAATTCCAGGAGGTCATAACTTATTACCGCCAAAAAGGAAAAGATCAAATCGGAGCCGGTAAGCACATGTATAAGCCGATTACGAAGTAACAAGTCAGTTGAACTTTTCTCACGGCATGGACTTTTTTTTAACGACGAGTAGCTATGTATAGCAGCTTCACGGCAACCAGCCCGACACGAGAGTCGCTGATAAGATCAAAGTTACGCGACTCAGCCTCCAACCCGAACAGAGAGAGCTGCTACGACTAGAAACAACGGATACGGCTTCACGACCCAGTAGCCTAGCGCCAGAAATACTGATAAAATGATACGCGACTTAGATTTCCACCGACGATACTCAAACGAGGAGACAATTATCTTAGGAATGTAAGTTATAAACACCTATCTTAGTTTATCAAGTCTCCTACCGACTACGAACCGGCCATTCGACCGACCGACCTGACGATCCAGTTTTCTACCGATCATGATACGGAATAAATTTCTTCGTTGTTTGTTAACTATGTACCACATGTTTGTTGTTCTTCCATTTTTATATAGCTTGCGCTCTTTTCATTTCTTTGTCATTTAAAATTATTATTTGTGGGGTCGGAATTCGTTTTCACCGACCCCCTACAATACCCATCTGTCCTAAAAACCCTTCCTCCAACACCGACATTGTTATTTCACCTTCTGACAAAGACGGTGGTGTAGTTATTATGGACACCAATGACTATAATCCCTGCAATCTTTGGACCATATTACCTTTAGGCACCCCTTTTTGATCTCGATTAAGAAAGGACATGTTTTTCATTTACACCGTCAATATCCGGTTGTTTGTTAGCGGTTAGGGTTAGGGGTTAGGGGTTAGTTTTATAATTTAAAAGAATATCTAAAAATCGTCTGTTAAAATAACCGGATATTGACGGCGTAAATGAAAAACGTATCTTTTCTTAATCGAGATCAAAAAGGGGTGCCTAAAGGGCCGGGTTAGCTCAGTCGGTAGAGCGTTCGGCTAGAAACCACAAGGTTCCTAGTTCGATACCGACCCTCGCCAACTCGGCGTATGAGTAGCACAGGGATCTGTGCGGTAAAGTGAGGAGCTGATGGTAGGTGTGGCACTCCACCTCAGATGCTAAAATAATCTCCTTGGTCTCGCGCAAGTGAAAAGGGGATAGATACCCTCGCTGTTTGGCTGATACCGACATTAAGCCTCCCAGACGACTTTACTTAAAGGTCATATGGTCCCAATCTTTCTTATTCTTGTACAACATGATAATGTTTTGCAACGAGCATTTCTTCAGAAACTGATCTCTCTTCCATTACTGACAGTTCATAAAGATGATTCTTCAAGAACATTGGTTTTTGCGCTCAAGACCATTTTAGCAAAGATGTCATCTACGCCCGATGCCTTGTCACAGGCAATTGAGGGCTGAACTTGCACAACGGTCGCAAAATTAAAACGGAAAGTTTTTTGGAGGTCCCCCATGACAGTTTAACTACAGTCTATGAATGAACTTTTTTGCGAATTGGGTTACAGTTTAGGTGTTTGGGGATTAAGGTTGTTTTTACTAAATTACGTATTGCTTAAAAAACAACAAAAAACCCAAAATTACTATACATTACATTATCATTACAACCATTGAAATTAATTATTGAATCCAACGGTAGACACATTAGTCTCAGTTGTTTGTGTTAGTATTTTAATGTATAATTTCAATTAAACTTGGTTTAAAAAAATATTTTTCAACATTAAATGTATAGTAATTTGTTGTTTTTTTGTTGTTTGTTTTTAAGCAATACGTAATAAAAAAAAAAACAACCTTAATCCCCAACCCCTAAATCGTAACCCAATTCGCAAAAAGTTAATTCATAGACTGTAGTTAAACTGTCACGGGTGATCTCCAAAAAACTTTCCGTTTTAATTTTGCGACCGTTGTGCAAGTTCAGCCCAATTGAGTTGATAATGAATTTCTGTCGTCTCCGCCTTGTTATAATTTTTCTCTTGCAATTATTGTCATCTGTGTATTTAGATTTTATAGTCAAGGGGCGTAACTCTTCTGTTTTGTTTATTTTACGTATTCGAGTTACTACAAATTAAATTTAACTAAATAGTGAATTAAGATTAACGAATGTTTGTTGGAGGCAAGTTAGAATAAACTTATGTCAAATTAAGGTAGGTGTTTTTAATTGTTTGATTATGTTATTAATTTTAATTATTTGTTGCTGTTCAAGCACAGCATCCTCTCCCTGTTTAGCAGAGATGACTCTGCTAAGCAGAGAGAGAGGATGCTGTGCTGGCAAAAACCTGTAGTGAGCCGGAAGTTAACGCTCTGAAAGCAAAAATAAAATGACGAAAATAAACGCTTTGCGCATAAGGATCGGCGCAGCAAAAGAGAAAAATAGAAATATTAAAAATGATAATTTTCAACCAATCAGAGGCGTTCGCGCCTAAAAAGAAGTTTATCAAAATACCCTTTTTGGGAGTTTATCTGAACCCTATATAAACGAAGGTTTTTCGAAGAACAGCAGAGAAAGAACCAACTTGCCTGAATACTCCACGCTTTTCACTATAAGAAATATTTCCGTAACTGCAGAAGGTATTATAAGCTATATACCTTTTCTCTCTCCCTAAGTAACTTAACTGCTGATTTGATTTTGAACATTACCCTTTCTTTCTCAGTTGGAGTTAACTCAACAATTTCTTCTTATTTATTACATGAACATTTAAAAAAGCATTTTTTGCAGGACATTGATCAGTATTCTTGAATATTGTAATCAATACACATTTTATTTGTTAAATTTATGAGTTCTTTGTTTTTCTTCCTTAATACATGTGACCTTATGGTGCGATGAGTAAATTACCCAAATATATATATCTCTCATCAACTGCACCAGCATAAACCGAATTGGTAGAGTAAAGGTTCTGCAAATATTTTGTTCATTTTTTCATTTGCTTGACATTGTTATTATTGAACTTTAGCAGTGGACATAAAAGACTTCACACACGGCCTATATATTGCCACTTTCAGTGCAATACTAGAGATTCAGCCATCGATTCTGGCACTAGTCCTTTACACGGTGCTTAATAGTCTGTTGGGCATTGTTTGTATAACAGTTGTATTTTTTGTTTTTGTTTTTTTTAGAATATTGAACACTGCATAAAATAACAAAAGGACAGATAAAAATCTATCCCAACTGGAGTCCGTTCAATTGACACCCGTAATTCTTTCCTGTAATGGTCGGTCTGTCACCGGGGATAACCAGTTTCCTTCACTCAACAAATCCTAGCAGTCATCCGAATTTTTCTTCTCTCGTAGTTACTTCCTCGCTCGTGTCGTACGTCACTTCCCTCGCTACACATTCTCAAACCGTCCATCGGGACGGGGGTCCGGTGTGCTTCGGCCACTGGACCGGTGAGTTGTGTTAAATTGATAGCATCGATCCCAGGGGGCTGTCCCTCCAGACAATACCTGCCCCCTTAGGGGCAGGGCTGGGTTTATTGCCCAGCGCATGAGGCGCCCCCCTTGAGGGCGAATGCCGACGGGATCGACGCAATTTTTGTTCTCTCCCACCCATTAGCTTCGGCTTGTGGGTGGGCCCACGTTAAAACGAGGCTTTGTGCCCAGTCCATACATGCGACAAATAAATAAATTCCCTTGCCACAAAACTCCAAACGCGACTGCACCGTGCGTTAAAATAGGCCTTAAATAGTGACACTAACATCCGACATCCGGGTCCATCGCACAGTCTAGTGATTTTACATGCGCGCCAACGAGGTAGTCCGACGTCAAGCCACGACTCACGATCAGGAGGATGTGAGTTCAATCTCCCCAATCGCCCGTTACACTCTCGTTACACTCTCCCCTGATCTCATTCGACATGCCAAACACAGTCGTGCACGCTTGGAACCACTACGTGCATGATTTCTCTCGCCACATATACTACAGGTCACGAAAGAATCGTTACCTTTTCTTCATAACTGCGGCTTCGTGAGTTATTTACCACCAAAGCCATTCTTTTAGAATAACAGTAGTGTTACTATTTAACCCATAGCTGGGAGGATGAGTAAGTTTATACCTTTCACAGGGGCATTAGTCCGAAGGTACCGGTTCCGGCTAGATCACCGAAGTTAAGCAGCGTGATACTTAATTGGGTGATCACTTAAGCAAAAGCAGGTACTGTAAGCCATCTTGGTTTATCAAAATGACTTGATTCGGCATTAAGTAACCCTGAGAGTATTTACGGGGTTTCGTTGGAGCCCTTATTCTCCGTAGTTGGTTATTATTCGGACGAAAGAAGGAAACAAACACGCAATGGAAATTTAATTCATGTATTGACAAATAGTACAAATTTTAATGGCATTTGCTACAAGACTTATCTAAGAGGTGCAATAAAAAGTTCTTGATGAAATGCACTAGAAATGTGTTCTACTCGCTGGTTTTGTAATTCTGTTAAGACGCTTCGTCTGTTCGGTTGTGCCCTTTTGATGGGAATTTAGTTCCTCAGCTTTCTGTTAGTATGCTATTGTGACAGCCTTAGAAAGTTTGCTGGTTAAGGGCAAGGTGATGGGAGCGCTTATCTTAGCGTCTCTCCTCGGTAACTGCTCCCTTATAAGTGAAGGTTTTGATTCTGGCGCCAACATCGTATGTTGGCTATCCGCTCTCTAGCGACAGGGGGAGATAATTCACTATCGGATTTCCGATAACCCGAAAAGGGTTTATATGCTGTAAAACAAAAGAGCCCCTAGTCCGAAAGTGAACATAATAGTACGACGGACGTTCGAACTCGCTTACTACGATGTCGCAGTCTAGCACGTTTGCCACTACGCCACTGAAACTTCTCCTGTGGCTTCTTCGTTTGGTTGTTGAATTTTGTGCTAATTCTTTTTTTTTGAATCCTCTATGTGTTGATGTGTTTGCGTTCTTTCTGTTTGTTGATGTAGCAGACACTCTTTGGTTTCAGCCGGAAGTATTCACTTTCTATCCTGACAGTCAGCGATGCGTGTGAGAAGCACAACGTTGTGGGCAGAACTTCATTTGTTGTTCATACCCAGCTGATACCAGTGTCCAGTTCTTAGATGATGTTGTGGCATCTCGACGAAAGATGTCGGAGACAAAGACGAGATGAAGAAATGACGACGAGTTCATGGGAATGCGAAAAGTCAGACACGTGGTCACAGAAAAATACCACTCATCTCATTACTGTGTTCCAGCCTCCCTCTGAACTGCTCTCAAAAACAGGGAGTCGTAAAGTGGTATTTTTGAGTTGATGTAGATGTGGGATTGTCTGTCCTTGTTTGGCTGGAAGAGTTATCTTCTCTTATGTTTCCGTTTTTCCTTACCAGGCGCTCTCACTATTTAAGCAGGCAAGCGCCAAGTTTGAACTCTCTTCTTCGGGACTCAACGAACACACATGGGTTAGACACTTATGTCTACACCCTTCTTGTGTGGGGGGTTTCCTCCCCCAACACTACGTCAGTAAGTGACTTTGTCTCATGAACTCTGCATATCTTTTATAAGTACATTTATGTATCTGTTATACTTCCATTTTGTATCTTGTTTCATATATGTGTTACTTATTGTGGACGAGCAGATTCCCAGCCCCACGAACGAAACGAGTCCGGATATGTTTGGCCTGTGCGAGGGGTGTGTGTGGCAAGTGACCACGGAAATTGAACTCGTCACCTCTTCGTTGCTGAAATGCTAGTGAAATTCCGCACGAGCAGTGCAGAGTAACCCGTAGGTAAAGTCTCGTCGTGAGGATTGACGCGTGCTGATGAATGTCGAATGTGCAATTCAGAGTAAGGACCCCGGATGAAACACAGCAATTGGGTATTTAGGGACCTGTCCTCCCAGATCGAGGAGAAAGTCTACAGTAGCATTTTGGCTGTCAAAACGAGTGGAAGAGAAGATATATTTGGTTAGTGCTAGCTAGAAGACTAGAACTGCTGGGAGAGCAAATCAATTACGTAAGACGACTGCTGTGTGTGAAGGTGTCAGGAAGTACATCTCGTTTGCTAAACATATATCTACTATCTACCCTGTATGTGTATTGTAGGGACCGTTGTTGTTTGGTGTGTGTGTAGTTGAGGAGTTGAAGAAGATCCGAGTTATGGGTCCCCACAATTTAAATGTATAAGACTACGGAAATGAAGTTTCCATAGAAAACAAAAGAAGTCAAAATTGATAAAAGAAACAAACTTTATATACATTAATTTACAATTGGTATATTCAATTGTTCTTTTAGTGATGTTGCCGACTATAAGTGTCTGTACATAGTTGTGTGTGACAAGTGTGACATGTATTGTTTATTTTTGTGCGATTGGTTGTGTCAACATTGTAGCAGTTTTGTCTGTGATTGAAACTTGTGATTGAAATTTGTTTTTGTTGAGCGAGATAGAGAGAGAATTGGAAACGAAAATACGAGACCAACCTGATATATCATTTTGTGTCTTTGGGCAGCGACTTCTCCCCATTGTGTCGATGTTGGGGGAGAACTTTCGCTCCTACTGTCGAGTTAGGAGCATCAGCTCCAACTCTGTCGAGTCGGGAAGAGCGTAAGCTCCCAGTCTGTCTGGTCTTTCAGCTAAAAGGGTATTTTTATAATTCTCTTTTGTAATTGTCTACGTGATCATTAAACTAAAATATTCATCAAATATCAGGTGATTTGCAATGATGCAATATCGAATGATTTTGGTACATTCCGATGGCGTACATATTTTCCCATGGAATCTAAACCATTGTTTCTATTGTTTCTAAAATATTTCTAAACTAATATTCATTCGATTCTCTTTTGTTTACCTAATTCTAGACTCACGACATACCATTGTAAAACTAGTTATTTAAGAAAACTTAATTATTTTAATTTGGTCAATTCCACATGCCGTAAAAATATAGGGGCCAATCCCTATAGTATCTCTTATTATAAATGCTTATCCACCTGCTCCATGTATTAAAGTCCATTGTGTATTTAACACCCTTAGTCGGAGTTGTTTGTTCAACTAATTATAATTAACATTATTTTTCATTTTTGAATCCAACATAGGAATTACTAAATGGAAACCCACTCAATGAGGGGTGGGTAGTTTCACTAGTTCGAAAATTTATCATTCTTTGTTCTTTACCGGTTAACTGGTTGTCTGACATTTAAAGACAACTTTCCCGTGTGACTATTTTCTCGTACCCATCACAAGAGCTCCAGTGATTAACGCCTTGCTGTCGCTCACAGAGCCGGGCACCAGGTTCACTGGTGTTAGGAGGTACCCACTACATTGCAGTGTCACTAGGAGACTTTATAATGAGTTATTGTCTTGACAAATGTGTTGTTTATACACAGCTAGTGGCTGTAGTAGACCTCCAGCTATCACTGGCTATTCTCTTTCATCCTGCCAATGAAGTGTCTGAAAGAATCTGGCCAATCCGAGCAGTGAGGGGTGGGGGTGGGGGTGCTCGAATTATCGAATCCTGTTCATAATAACTTCAATGCTCTCATAAATGTAATCTTTTATTTCTTGAGATTAATCAATGACATAACACTCAAATGCCCAAATTCGACAATGGATAATTGTTATCTCTCTGACGTCATTAATCTGCTGCCTGTTGCGTGAATAACCCGGACACACAAAACTTGGTAATCCTTAACTATTTCCTCATAAATTCCTACCATAAAATAAACTGAACACCCATTTTATGTCCGTGTTTTTGCAATAAATGTTTTATTTTTCTTGCACCCGTTATTTTACAATACTAAATATATTTTCTTTATTTAATTTTAATATTCACTTCAATGTGTATATTCTAAGAGTTTTTATTTTGTGAGAATGTTTACTTTTAAAGTGGGGGTTCGTTTTACAATTTAGGCATAAATTGGATCCTCCTTTTATGACCGTAATTTTGTTTTTTCGTCGACGATGATTAAAATCTGACGTTTTTATTTTAGAGTACCAAAGCCAAAAAAAAAAAAAAAAAAAAAAAGAAAAGAAAATAACAACAACAAAAAGTTTTTATTTTATTTTGTGAGAATGGTTAGTTTTAAAGTGGGGGCTTCTTTTGTTGTTGTTATTTATTTTCTTTCTTTTTTTTGGCTATGTAATTATAAAAAAAAACACTTTGATACTACTCCATTGTCTCTCGTAGACAGAAGGCTGCCAACAATATATATATATATATATATATATATATATATATATATATATATATATATATATATATATATATATATATATATATATATATATATATATATATATATATATATATATATATATATATATATATATATATATATATATATATATATATATATATATATATATATCAATTTACAACGCAATGGAATATGTGTTGAATGATGTTTATTTACCTTTTTATTCCTATTGGGCCGGGTTAGCTCAGTCGGTTGAGCGTTCGGCTAGAAACTACAAGGTTCTTAGTTCGATTCCGGTCCTCGCCAACTCAGCGTTATGAGTAGCACAGGCATCTGTGCGGTAAAGTAAGGAGCTGATGGTAGGTGTGGCGCTCCACCTCAGATGCAGAAACAATCTCCTTGGTTTAGCGCTAGTGAAAAGGGGATAGACTCACTGGCTGATACCGACATTAGGCCGCCGCCGCCGACTAACTATATATATATATATATATATATATATATATATATATATATCAGTCATATTAAATCTTGAAAAACTGTGAAAATGGGATGTTATACGAAAAGATATTGCGATAAGCCCATTGACTCCCTTCCTACCGAGTCAGACAGAGATCCATCCTCCCTCCTGTGGGCAGTAAACATGGAAAATAGTGGTACTGGTATACGTGTCGCTTTTCCTTTGGGTGAGCAGGACTTTACGGCGCAAGACCAATACGAGAACACATTTGTGATTATCTGGATAACAACAGCGCCCTTTTTTGGAAATAAGCAGTGTTGCACTATGCTTAACAAAATAATGATTTTTCGAGGCTGTTTGCATTTCATATAGCACTAATACTCGTAGGAAAGATATGAATCCAACTATTCTCCCTCCTGCTATGGGTAAATAGTAGAACAGATTGGGCTCTTTATCATTGATAAGACAACCAGTCAAGATGGAAAACTCTACAATTGCAAACCTGCTAAACCCCTCTTAAAACGTTGTGTCACATCCTGCTCGCACGGTGGGGTTGGGTAAATGCATACAAAAAAAAAAAAGATTGGTTCAAAAGTTATGAACTAACATTAATAGCCAAGCCAGTCTCCTAAAATAAATCCTATTGAACTTTTTTTGAGCTTTTGATAAATAAACAAATAGCCAGAAAGTATTCTTCAGCTGATTTGTTTCCTCTTTTTAATTCAACCTGAAAAAAAAAAGAAAAAAAAACAAGATGGCCGATTCTATAAATCTGGTGTTTAAAAGAATAAAGAATATTTTAATTTTTTTCGGGAAATTTGGCTAAATTTAATTTTAGTCTGTTTTTTTAATGACATGAGGAATTATCATTATTATTGTTGAGAAATGTATCTTATAGTTATTTACTAAGCTGAACTTAGATATGGCACAAGGCCAGAAGTATGGGGCACCCAGTGAGAATCGAACTCACTAACAATGGTCTGCAAATCTAGCATGTTAACCATTATACCAAATGAGGTATAGTTATTTACTAAGGTGTGTGTTGAAAGCCCATTCATACTTATAGACTCAGCAAGAACCATGTGATCTCTCTTGGCCAATCACTGGCAGTACTCTGCTGCTGATACAATACTTAAACCAACAGTACTGGCCATAACTACTTTGAACCTTCGTGGACGACTGACATAGGATTAAATCACTGGACCTTTAACAATACGCAGGATATGACTTATTCACTTACCAAAGGATTCCATAATTCAGGACTTACTTACTTTAAGCCCTTTTCAACTGGCCAAGAAAGATGGCATTTAAAAACTTAACAATTATGCAAAATTCGTACTCAGATTAATATCCACATCTTGATATTTACTAAGTTTTGCTTAGTTTGGTATACAGGACGCAAGTTGCTTACAGTATGTATTGTTTCTATGTGGTTACCTATCTAAGTACTGGTGGCGGTTTACGCATGGTGTATTGGCTAACGTGCTGGCTGGTTGGTTGATTGGATTTTACGACATTTCAATCCTTGGGTTATGTCATGCCAAATACGCTTTTGTCTTATTCATTCCGGTTGGGTATTGAATATTTTTAAAACTCATTTTTTATCTATTTAACCCATAGATGGGACCCTAACATGTACAGCCACTCCGGGTCAGAGTGGACCTGGGTAATATCAAATAAAGGGTACTCCACACTCTCCAGTACCCAGAATTTGAACTAATGTGGACTGCGACATCGTAGCAAGCGAGGTCGAACTCTGGTCTTTCGGATAATACCATTGGGAAACGTATGAACCCCTCATCCCTCCAGTTATGGGTTAAATAGTAGATGTACTGTTCTTTTACTGGGATGGTTTCGGCATTAAATAACCCACGAAGATTGATATGCCATTAAACAAAACCAAAACAAACCATCCAAGTACTGACTAGGGTTATCGCTGCTTAGCTCCATTGATCTGTCAGGAACCGGCACTTTCAATGTTCTTTATCTTGGTTGATATGGTTCAATTGAAGAGACAGACAAGCGACAAAGGGCGAATGAATTGATGCAAGATATATACCAAATATAGTTGTTGTTGTTGGCAGCCTTGGAAAGACGATGGAGTAGTGTCAAAGTGTTTTTTAACTACATAGCCTGGGCGAGTTCATATGGAGGATGAGCTGTTGCCCATGCAACAACCCCCCTCTCCACATTGCCACTGTTATCCAAAGGAAAGGTAAGGAACCAATGCAGTTTAGTAGTGGTAGTGTCGCAGGAGTTGATGGATAGCACTGGATTTCAGCATCACACCACCAAATATAGACTGTGGAATATCAATCTACCCCTAAGGATTCGATTCGGAATTCTCAGAATGTTACTGACGAGAACAGACACCTGAAGAAGGCCAGAGTGCACAACAGCCGAAACACCGTACTGTGAAATGAGAACACCCTACCCCCGTGAATTGAATTGAAGTGTTTTATTTGAAATTCCCAGAGTGCTGCCGACAACGACAGACAGCTGAAGAAGGCTAGAGGATGCAACAATCGAACCTATAGCAACCAATATGATTGATTGATTTTAACGGTATGTCAAACCGTCAGGGATTATTTTATGCTTAAAGGTTAGGGAATAGTGTTCACCGTACGTTTATATTCACATTTTTGTGTAAGAGTTTCTTGCACACAGTTGTATGCTATCAAGTATTCCTAATACTCATAATTTATACACAGTTGGGTACTAATGCAGGATAGCGCGCAAGAGATAATATCATTAGATTACGTATAAAAAGCATTATATTTCATTACATTTCACAGAAATACCCGAAACGTTTGAGATGTTAATATTAGAACCAGGGTAAGGTTTAGGGTGAGTGTCAGGGCTAGGGTTAGTTTTATAGTTAGATAGTATTAGGGTAAATTAGTGTTAGGGTTAAGGTTTGGCTACTTCGTGAGTTTCCGACATCTGATGCTATTTACACGTAAAATGCGATTCTAATGTTATTATTTCTTGCGCGCTATTGTACATTTGTAGCCACAATTGTACGGTTTTAAATAAGTAATGATAATAATCCTTATTTAACAATTATGGGTACTCTTCGCCTCAAAAATCGCTAGCCGGTGGCTGCTGAAAAAACCCCACTAGCTACGATTGAGGTCCGTAGCCGAAGCGGTGTCACTTGCACCCCCCCCCAAAAAAAAAACCAACTAACTTAGGGTGTATTTCCAGAAAACCCAACCTCAACCCTAACCCTAAACCCTAACCCCTAAAGCCCCCTAATTAAAATTAAAAAACTGTATACAGGGTGACCCAGAAAAACCAGAGCCCAAATTATTTATTTATTTTCCCATTAAACTAACCCTAAACCCTAGTTTTTTTTTCAAGTGACACTACTTCAGTTACGGACTTCAATCGTAGCTGGTGTTTTTTTCAGCAGTCACCCGCTAGCGATTTTTGAGGCAGGAGGCCGGGACGGTTCTCCGCGAAGAGTACACAATTATGATTTAAAATCACTTAAAAAAATACAAACAGTTTACAATTATATATTAAGTATTCCTATCTAATACGAATAATTTTTAAAGATATCTATTTAACTCATAGATAGGAACTTAACCACGAGACCTTAACACGTCTCGTGTGATGTAATGGTTCGGGATCTATGCTAGAACATTCTTAGAGAGAGTTCGAGTCTTACAGGGTGCGCCATACACCTGGTTATTACACAAAGTTAAACTTAGTGTCAATAGACAATAGATAATTGGCTCCCTTAGAGAATGTGCGTGCCAGTTAGGTGGCCTAGTGGAATAAAACATCCGGGAAGAATATTTTTCATCCTCTTTTGCCTCTGTTCTTTGAACAGTAAAAACGTTGTCTTCTGCTCGATCAGATGGTACAGAAAATCTAGAATGACTATCATCATTTTTACTGCCAACTATCTCAAGTAAGACTTTTTTTTCCGTTTTTGTATCCCTTTCATATACTGCTTGCTGATAGAACAATATTTAGATATCATATATTTTAGTTTACGTTTGTGTATTTTAGGTACAACAAATTTTCTCTGTGAAATTACCCCCCCCCTATATTTAACACAATGAAACTTGCATAAAGCTTAATATTATCTTGAAATTTTTTGTCCATTTGAAAGAAGAAACATTAATTAAATTCCTGATGATTTAAAAAAAAAATTCAGCTCACGCCATTAAATCAATTGAAATTTAATGTAGCCAAAAACAAGTTATGGCTAGAGGCTTTTAAAAAAATTCTATGAAAAATCAATTGATCGTCCGATTTTCACGAAAATTTCCATAATTACTTACCTTTTGATGAAAATATGTCTGAAATAGTTTTTCCTAAAATATATTAGGGGAAATATTTTTACGAGGTTTACGCCCCCCCCTATTTCATTTTACGAAATATGAAAAAATGAACAGACAAAAAACGATTTTTACTTTTTTCTATTAAGTTAATAGTCTAAAGAATTATATCAGAAAATTCTTATAAGTTTCTATGCGAGAGTTTTTTTTTAGTAAAAGAATTCTGCTAAAACATATCAATAATGAAACTAACCCTGTTATAATAAAAACGGACTGTTTTACTTATTTTTCAAGATAATGGTGAGTAATTTTTCTTCAATCGGATTTAATCTTTGAATGAAATGTTTTTCTTTGTAACAACTCTTTATCATAGTTATTTCTTTTTTTGTGAGATTTTAAAAAATGTTTAAAATATTTGTTGTTTTAGGCAGCCTTCCGTCTACGAGAGACGATGGAGTAGTGTCAAAGTGTTTTTTAACTACATAGCCTGGGCGGGTTTATATGGAGGATGAGCTATTGCCTATGCAGCAACTTCCACCTCTCCACACTGCCACCGTTATCCAAAGGAAAGGTAAGGAACCAGTGCAGTTTGGCAGCGGTAGTGTCGCAGGAGTTGATGGGTAGCAATGGATTTCAGCATCACATCACCTTAGGGACACCGGCTCCTGATTTGTTTTCGGGGTTTACTCCCCTTACACAAGTATTTAAGTTCTCATAATAATCAACTGAAAAAGAAAAAAATGATTCAAGAGTTTTTAAAAAAATCGTAAACACTACAGACACATATATGTTTCTTCCTTCAATATGGCCTACACGTGACGTATTTTGGTGGTACCTATAGAATACACAATTATGTTCCCTGAAAAAAAAAAAACAGTGTAATAATGGAAAAAAAGTTTAGTAAAGACTTACATTGTCTTCCATGTTTGTTCCATTTGGGGGTGAGTATCAATTCTGTTGTATGGACACAGAGCTGGGATAGATGTGTCCTTTGTCCACTCACAAGCGAGGACAGAAAACAGAGAGAGGTGTTAGCACTTCCAGGAAAGGTGGCTAAAAGTGAGAAAATCTCAAAGACCTGAATTGTCACGTGACCCATCCAACAATGCCAGGGGAGATAATTGCGTTTGTTTTTCAGGGTTTACTTCCCTTACACAAGTATTTTAAGTTCTCATAATAATCAACTTTAAAAAATGATTAAAGAGTTTTTAAAAATGATAAACACTACAGACTTTAACTTCTGAAGTTTTTACCTTGAAAAAAAAAAAAAAGTTGCCACACACACACACACACACACAAAGGAAAACGTTTTTGTTGTTGTTGTTTAAAACTTTCATTAACATTTTCAGTTTTACCAGTTTGTGAAAAACAAATAGTAAAAAGTGTGGAGATTAAATTCATAACAAAAATGTGTAAAAATTATGATATTACTTTCCAACGGAACATCTCATTCACATTCAATGTATTGACGTCATCATCTTAGCATAGATTTAATAGTAAACACATTTACTTCCTTATCGATTTTGAAATGTGACTTAAAAACTAAAATCTTATCAAACTTAGTCTGGCTTAAATATATCTTAAGTTGTCAATAAGGTCGGAAAACACAAATGATGAGCGGAAATACTAGTTATAGTATCCACCCTGAGGCCGTAGAATAATCCGACTGTACCTCTGCAGAGGGGTAACCCCCCCCTCAAATGAGCACCTGTTGGCCGTAGGTGGCGACCCGTGATGTTTGAGGACGAGTTCCTGGTGGCTGAGCAGTCCGTGACTTACAACACTCCACTTTGGCACTTGCTTAGGCTAGACAGGCGGTCGGAGAGGCTCCCTCCGATCAATCGGTTGATCATGTCAAGCCCTAGCGCCTATATGATTGTCCAGACACAATTGATCTTATGGCAAATCCCCAACCCTTTGTGCTAGAAGGCGGTGCCTGGGTATGACGTTAAACTGCATCTAATGATGAAGATCCAAATCTGGAGCCTGGGAGGTGTGGAGTACCCCTTCATCGCCATGTCTCCTGGGTCCACCCTGGGCTGGAGTGGCAGGACCTGTTAGGGTCCCATCTATAGGTTAAACAGAAGAGAATGAATTAAGAAATGTGTTAAAAAAATTGAGTTCAAAAAAGAATTTTTAATAGCCATCAAGAATGAATAGAACAAAACGTCTTTGGCATGAAATAACCCAACAAGGATTGACATGCCCTAAGAATATTTTTTTAAAAAAGAAAAAGAAAATGTAGTTGTTGTATCCTGGAATAATATTCCGGGGAGACATTTACAAATACACCGGCGGTTTTGAACACTACCTATTGTATGATTGTTATAACAAAAATAGGAGCATATGACCTTTAGGCACCCCTTTTTGATCTCGATTAAGAAAGGATATGTTTTTCATTTACACCGTCAATATCCAGTTGTTTATTAGGGGTTAGGGTTAGGGTTATAATTCTTTTTTAAATTTAAAAATTGTCTGTTAAAACAACCGGATATTGACGGTGTAAATGAAAAACATGTCCTTTCTTAATCCAGATCAAAAAGGGGTGCCTAAAGGTCATATGGTCCAATAAATATTAAGATTAGAGACGCCATCTTGTGGTTTACGCGTGTGTGGTTATTGGGTGAGACTTAATAGTTAATCTATATCCATCCTTGTAACAAAGAGAAAATATTACGGTAGTTATTTATGAAGCTTGATTGAGAACAGGGCCAGACGTTTGGGGTACTCAGTGAGAATCGAACTCACTAATAATGTTCGGGTAGGCCAGCTTAATAATCATTACACAATAAGAGGCTTTCGGTCAAAGCGAAATAGTATTTACATTAAGAAGTGAGTTAAACAAGGGAGATAACTCACTCAAATGTGACTTAACGGACTATATGACATTTAAGCACTTCTTTTTGATCTCGATTAAGAAAGGACATGTTTTTCATTTACACCGTCAATATCCGGTTGTTTTAACAGACGATTTTTAGATTTTTTACAAATTATAAAACTAACCCCTAACCCTAACCCCTAACCCTAACCCCTAACAAACAACCGGATATTGACGGTGTAAATGAAAAACATGTCCTTTCTTAATCGAGATCAGGGGGTAGATAAAACCAGCATATTCTAAGCCCTGTCGACAGGATGAAGATAATTTGTTAAAGCAGCAATTAAAATGAATTTAAATCTGTCAATGAATAATTTGCACGTACACAATAAAAGTTGATAATTATGAGAACTTAAAATACTTGTGTAAGGGGAGTAAACCTCGAAAACAAATCAGGAGCCGGTGTCCTAAGGTGGTGTGATGCTGAAATCCATTGCTACCCATCAACTCCTGCGACACTACCGCTGCCAAACTGCATTGGTTCCTTACCTTTCCTTTGGATAACAGTGGCAGTGTGGAGAGGGGGAATTTGCTGCATGGGCAACAGCTCATCCTCCATATGAACCCGCTCAGGCTATGTAGTTAAAAAGAAACAAATAAACACTTTGACACAACTCCATCATCTCTCGTAGACGGGAGGCAGCCAACAACAACAACAACAACAACGAACATAGTCAAAGACGTCGGAGAGAGAATTTTATCGATAAAAGGGGAAAACAATGATTCGCCGCGTTCAAGTCATGTAAAAAGTCACAGAACTTCAGATAAGAAAATATTTTTAAAAATAACTTCTTTGACAATCTATATCTATACATATATAAATGGCAGTTGTGTGTATCTGTATGTCCGGAGGAAACTCCGAAAATAAAACAATTAACGACAAAATAAATACATATATATATTTACCAACCCCTCCGCACGAGCAGGATGCGACACAAGGTCAATTTCTTAAGCAGAGTTTAGCAGGTTTGAATTCAAAGTTTTCCTTCTCCTAGACTGGTTACTTAGCCATGGTTAAAGAGTCCAGTCTGCCCTGCTATTTACCCATAGCTGGAGGGAGAATTGGATTCATACCTTTCCCAAGGGTATTAGCGCCATGTGAAATTCCAACAGCTTCGTCCAGGAATTGAACTCGCGTTGACGAGTCCATTTCCTACGACTCTAACCATTAGATAAATAAATACATATACGCCTTAAATATCACCAGGGCTTGGTTTTTGAGCAAAAATAATGATCTGATTTATATTTGGGAAGATATTTAAAAATTCAAATTTGAAAAGTAACAGAAGGGAAAGTCATTTGCATGTCATTTTGTTTATCTTGTTTTTTGTATGTTTATTTTTAAATTTAAAAAAAAAATTGATTGATTGAATTAATTGCATCATTTATATCTTTTTATTTTTAATTGTAAATCATTGAATGGAAATGTCTCACTATATTGTTATATATTTCCGTGGGGCTTTTTATGGGGCAACCAGCGGAGATCTCACTCGCGATAAGTAATAATGGATCTGCGAGACTAACTTAAAAAATCCACCCTCTACCCAGGTGACGCCAGGTAGCCACTTCTAGTTTGATCATGAAGAGAAATATATTTGTTTCATATTTGTGTTACGTAAAGAACAGGCAAAGCCTATCAGTTGTAAGGGAAGATATTTTCCCTACAATAAGTTGGACTCGTTCAACGAAACACATAATACAGACTACACAGTCAGTAGTGGCTAGTTGCATACACAAAGTGGCTATTTGCCACAGAGAATTAATTACTATTGTGGAAAAACTGCGCGCTGGACTATATCTTATTATACCTTTCGTACCAAAGGTAATAAAACTGCAATTTTCACCTTTAGTTATCAAAATTCCTAGCAAATAAGGCAATTAGAGTAACCTCCCTTGGCTTTGAACCAAGCCGGTAGCTATTTTGAAAGTCTCCGTGCGAAATATGCATATCTTAGAAACTTTTCGAAAACAATACAACTGCATGCTTTAACACAAAAATATCATAAAATGTGTTCTTAATAACAATTAAGTTCATTTCAGATAATTTTATGCTAGGAATTTAGCCAACTGACTTTCACTTTGAAACAAGCTGGTAGACATTTTGAAAGTCTCCGTGCGAAATAAACAAATCTTAGAAACTTTTCGAAAACAATACAACTGCATGCTTTAACACAAAAATATCATAAAATGTGTTCTTAATAACAATTAAGTTCATTTCAGATAATGCACACGCACAATTTTATGCTAGGAATTTTGACAACTAAAGGTGAAAATTACCAATAAAACTATGTTAACCTTTATTCCGGATTTCGATGTTCTTATTTGATTACTCAGACACAACACTATCATTTTTGTAATGGAGTTTAGCTAGGATTTGAATTTAGCCTTTAACTCATGGAAAATCACCAGCAGTTTTATTGACAGGCCTTAACCTTTGGGTCATTCGAGTGGTTCTCTCTGATTGGTCCAGGAGGATAATGTGATTGGAGGAGCCTGGGAAAGTAACTAGAATTATTGAGAATTGACCAATCAATCGTAGCGTTCTGACGCATATTGCGTTCTCTGTTGATTTTTCCAGCGTAGGCGAGTTATGTTAGAATCGGGGTAATAAAATCTATTTGTACACCAAAAATACATATCCGTGTTCCTAACTTATAAGAACTAAGATGGAAGCTGATAGATACAGCACCCCGAAGAAGAATCACTGGAGAATACCAAAGAGATCATCCCAACATGACCAGCAGACATTAGAAGACGCAGAAGACATAAGAGGTAATTCAACGGAATGCTAGGATGAGAATGTAAGGTGAACACTTTGAGGAGGACTAAGGCGACATTGCCGTACGTATGTCCCCTTTTCTCTTTAATATTAAATATACAATGGTACTTTGGTCTTACGAGTTAAATTCGTTCCGCTTGTAACCTAATTTCCTCGTATATAAAATCAGTTTTCTCAACTAAAAAATACACTGAAATACCATTCCAGACGGTGGTGTTTTGTGGCAAACGGTACTGCCTGACCAGGCTGGGCTTCGGCTTGAATGTGGCGCCACACATCATGAAGACCATCATTGGTGCTGTGCTGTTCCAAGATGAAACTGTCAAAAAGGCGACGTCGGCGTAAATCGATGACATTTACATCAAAGAAGATGTGAAGCAAGCGTCACGCGTCCGAGCGAAATTGGCACAATTTGGCCTGGTTTGCAAGGATCCAAAAAACACCCTAATTTTTTGTCATTTTTTATAAGAAAAATAGACCTGTCTTGTATAACACTATAATTAGATAGAATAAAATGAATTTTGTACTGTAATATGTTTTAATGTTTATTTTATCATTAATAGTATTTTCTTTGGCGTAATGAATTTGGAAATTTAAATGTTTTTAATGAACTTATTAACATACACGGGAATATACATGGAAAGCGCGGTGGTGTACTGGTTAGAGTCGCTGGAAATGGACTCGTCGACCCGAGTTCAATTCCAGGACGAAGCCACAGTTCATATAATGCTAATACCCTTGGGAAAGGTTTGGATCCAACTATTCTCCCTCCAGCTATGGGTAAATAGTAGGGCATAGTGGGTTCTTTAACCTTGATAAGGCAACCAGTCTAGGAGAAAAAAAACTCTGAATTCAAACCTGGTCACTACTAGAATAGACTCAGGCCTACTTTGTGATCTATTTTGATTTTACACGTACCTGAAGCTCGCTGGTACCTCAAATTTTAGCTCTCGACACAAAGTAAAAACCCGACCGAATGACAATTCGTAATTTGTGTAAACTCGTAAGTCAAGGTACCATTGTATTTTCCTGACACACCTTGTATTAAATCAGTAATTACTCTTGCCGATGGCAACAATAATTAATTGATTATTAATTCTACGCAAAGAAAGAAATCTCCAACAGTTCCTCAAGGTGCAACCGCAAGCCATTGGATTCAAAATCCAACGGGTTATTCTCTCACAGGTTCGTATCCTGTTCGCAGCGCCATATTGAAGTCAGTCAGTATACTGTTGGTTTGAACAACAGTAACTGGCTAAGCACAACTGCCAGTGACCCAAGATAGCTGGTATTTATGGAAGTCAAGAATAGTCCAATCATGTATTTGGGTGATTCCATTCCTTGAATCCTGATTGGCTGCTTGGTTTCTATGATGTTATGAGGCTTCAAAAACACCCTGTCATTTTGCAGTAGTAGTACAAGATTAGATTCGTATTCAGTTACGACTATACTAATTCGACAGTAATTGGAACTTTGTGTGATTATTCTACACAGTTTGCCTTAAGATGCATCCGCAAGCCGTAGTGTCAATATATCGGCCGATTTTCAAACGACAAAGATTAGTTTGAAAAAAAAAATAAAGAGGAAATATTCTCTAGAATGATATCAACATTACTATTATTTAGATTTTTTCGGACTGTTGTCCTCATTTTTATTGTTGTATGCACAACGTTTCGACCGATATGTCCTCCGGCCTTCTTTAAGTATTTCTTGTCGAACTCGGGAACCCTCTTGTCGAACTCTGAGACATGAGTTCAAAAGGAACACGCGAAGAAGCCGGAGCTCATATCGTTGTGTATATAACAATAAAGATGAGGACAACAGTCCGAAAAATCTAAATGATACAAATTATCAAACCTCACCTAAAAAACCATTATCACTATGTATTATAATCGAGTATTGTACTAAGTACGTTTTGCGCTGTTTACGAGGTTAAGAGTGACCAGCTAGATTATGACCGCTCAACCACCCACCCCCTGCCAATGCCACGTGGATTGGTATAAACCTCATATTTTACACTTGCAATGGCGAACTTTAAAAGTTGAGCAAGATGATGATCATCATTGAAATATGTAACATTTGGACCATATGACGTTTAGGCACCCCTTTTGGATCTCGATTAAGAAAGGACATGTTTTTCATTTATACCGTCAATATCCGGTTGTTTTACCAGACGATTTTTAGATTTTTAAAAAATTATAAAACCAACCCCTAACTATAACTTCTAACAAACAACCGGATATTGACGGTGTAAATGAAAAACATGTCCTTTCTTAATCAAGATCAAAAAGGGGTCCCTCTAGGTAATATGGTCCCAACATTTTTGTAATCGTACAAGGACTTTAGTTAGAGATATGAATTTTCGTTCCAGCTATGTGTTTTGCGGGCGTGCGAGTGTATGTGTGTGTGCGTGTGTGTGGGGGAGATAGAGGGGGGGGGAGAGACTCATGGAATAATTTTTTATTGTCTTTTGTTTCAGATAACACCGGAAACTTCTACAAGTATTCACTAAAAGTAGTGGAGAGAAAAGGGGGAGAAAATATTAGAGAATAATAATAATAAACACAATAAACAATAATAATAAATAATAATAATAATAATAAAGTTAAAGTCAATGTCTGTAGTGTTTATAATTTTTAAAAACTCTTTAATCATTTTTTTTTAAAGTTGATTATTATGAGAACTTAAATACTTGTGTAAGGGGAGTTAACCCCGAAAATAAATAAATATCTCCCCTGGCATTGTTGGATTGGTCATGTGACAATTCAGCTCTTTGAGATTTTCTCACTTTTAGCCACCTTATTACACTCTGTTTTTTGTTTTTTTCGGGGAACATAATTATGCATTCTATAGGTACCACCAAAATACGTCACGTGTAACCCCGAAAATAAATCAGGAGCCGGTGTCCCTAAGGTGGTGTGATGCTGAAATCCAGTGCTACCCAGCAACTCCTGCGACACTACCGCTGCCAAACTGCATTGGTTCCTTACCTTTCCTTTGGATAACAGTGGCAGTGTGGAGAGGTGGGGATTTGCTGCATGGGCAACAACTCATCCTCCATATCAACCCGGCGATGCTATGTAGTTAAAAAAACACTTTGACACTACTCCATCGTCTCTCGTAGACAGAGGGCTGCCAACAACAACAACAATGATAATAATAAACACAAGAGACTATGTACATATCAGGACTTTTCCCTCGTGCAAATATGTATAAACTTACTTATATCTGCTGTTATTTCTTTATTTCTTCTATTAAGTTTGCTCAGTGAATAAGTATAGGTCTGCTTAATTCATAAATTGTTTATATATATATATATATATATATATATATATATATATATATATATAAAGATAAACCCTGAAGAGCACTAAGCGAAACTTTTAGCAGGTTTATCTAACTCATTAGGTTTATCTTTATTTGCTCTACTTAGGTATTGTTCACTTTTTACTTATTAGCTTTAGTTTCCTGGCGGTTTTGTATGAATATATATATATATCTTTTATATATATATATAATATATATATATATATATATATATATATATCTAAATATATAAAAGTAAGTTTTTGGTATGTACGTGTCGATGTATAAGTTCAAAACGGGAGGTCACTCTGATTCGAAATCATGCATACTTAATATCCTTCTAACTAACAAACACGCCACATTTGGTTATTGATTTTTACTGATTAAGGGATATAATTAATTAAGCAAAAATCACCCAATTCGCGAAACTGTCCGTATACCAACTCCTGCTGATGATAAAATATTGTCCGCTGCCTGACTTTTTGATACAGCGACTACCAGCAGTAAAAATTCAATTTTAGTGAATAAATTTCGCAGTCTAAAGCCGTTCAGCTCGGAATTTATCACCTATTTATTGGCCAGTCTTAGAAATATCCATATTGTTGGAAAGAAGAGAAAATAATATTTCTCAATAAATAATTTGTATGAGTCTTTATCCATTGAATTATTTTTTATAGTGAGTTAGAAAAAATTATTTTGCTTCGGACAGCAAAAGTATGTTTTAACGAAAAATCAAATCTTATTCATATCGCAATCTTTTTATTCCTGTCTTTAAAATATTCATTTAGTTAGAAATGAAATGAAATCAACTTTGTTTTTAATCAGTATTTAATTTTTTCGTATATACAAAAGAGTTTTAGAAAAAAAAGGCCTTTTACAAAAATAGGTAGTTAAATTATATAACTACTTATTTCGTAAATAAGTAAACATAATAACAATAACAACATTTTAAAAATAAAATCTAATTTATCATAATTCTAATGATAAATAAATAGGCAGATTTTTTCCACGGCTGAACTTGAAAAATGGTCGGAAAATTAAGGTGTCCAGAAAAAACAGAACCCACAAATTTGTAATAAAACTGTTAATTTTAACTAGGGAGGTTTAGGGTTTGGGTTAGGGTTGGGGTTTAGGGTTAGTTTAATGGGAAAATAAATAAATAATTTGGATTCTGCTTTTTCTGAGTCACCCTAATTTTCCGACCGTTTTTCAAGTTCAGCCCTTATCTCGAGATTTCTTTTAATCAATTATTAACATTTTTTTTAAACTTTAGAAGTTACTTTAATTCCTTCATATTAGTTTCGTCTCGAATATAACATTTATTTCGACCGTTTATTCATTAGACAATTCTCGGCGACTTTAAAAAAAAATTGATAAATAATTATCTCTTATTAGTTACCACCAATTTTCCCTGTGAAATTTATCCACCCCATATATTTAACACAATGATACTTGCATAAAAATTAATATTATCTTGAAAAACATTTTTCCATTCGAAAGAAGAAACATTAAACAAACTCCTGATTTTTTTTTTTTTTCAGCTCACGGAAATAATGAAAATTATAATTGGAAAAACAATGTTTTCATTTTTGCACCGTTAAATCAACTGAAATTTAACGTAGCCAAAAACAACTTACGACAAGAGGATTTTAAGAATATACTATGAAAAATCAATTAATGGTCCGATTTTCACGATAATATATTAGGGGAAATATTTTTTTACGTGGTCTATCCCCCATCTTCTATTTTATTTTATGAGATATTTAAAAAATGGACCGAACTTGGATATACCTATCTCTTATTTTCTCCTCAGTCACTCTTTGGTGTTCCTATTTTTTGTTAGTCCAGTCATGGACCGATTACTTTAGCTAGTATATATATATATATATATATATATATATATATATATATATAAGAAAGTTTGGTATGTACGTGTCGACTTATAACTCAGAAACTAGATGTTATTCAGATTCGAAATCTTGCATACACCTTGACCTCCTTATAACTAAGAAACACACCAAATTTGGTTGTTGATTTTTTTACTGATTAAATCTATATATAATCAATTAATTAAACCAAAAATAAAACGATTTTCAATAATCGTGGCATAGCTGCTGCCTATATTCAGTAATGATTTAAAATGGCGCCGCTGTTGGTAATTTGAAGTTGACAAATTTGTGCCCAAATCATTTCAGCTCGGAATTTCTCGCGTATCACCGGTCTAATCTCAGAAATATTTATTTGGTTAGAAATAAAATAAAATAATCTTTCTAAATATGTAATTTGTATGTGATTTTATCGATTGAATTATTTTTTACAGCAAAGTAAATAACAATAATAAACGAAAACATTTAATTTAACGATTAATA
>CM042159.1:8292863-8306294 GCA_023376005.1 Doryteuthis pealeii
GGGTTCTGTTTTTTCTGGGTTACCCTGTGCACGATGACCCAGAAAAAAACAGGACCCAAATTACTAATGCATTTCCCCACTAAACTAACCCTAAACCCCAACCCTAACCCTAACGCTAAACCTCCTAGTTAAAATTAACAGTTTTATTACAAGGTTTGTGGGTTCTGTTTTTTCTGGGTCACCCTGTGCACGGTGACCCAGGAAAAAACAGGACCCAAATTATTTATTCATTTATTTTCCCACTAAACTAACCCTAAACCCTAAACCCCAACCCTAACCCTAAACCCCTAGTTAAAATTAAGTTTTATTACAAAATTTGTGGGTTCTGTTTTTTTCTGGGACACCCTAATTTACTAAACAAAAGTTCATAATTACCAAGAAAGTGATGTCAATATACGCATAGGAAAAGCATGGATTGCTATAGACCGATTATCGATCATATGGAATTCTGATCTCACTAAGTTAAAGCGAGAATTCTTGCAAGTCGTAGCCATATCAGTGTTACTGTAGGGCTGCACCACTTGGATTTTAACGAAGCGCCAAAAAAAAGAAGCAAGATGCTAGTTGCAAAATGATGTGTGCTGTCTTGAAAACAATCTTGGAAACAGCACCAGTCCATTATTTTCCAAATTATATTTAATATATCATTGATTTATAAACTTATTATATGTTTATTTATTCAGCTTTTCTTATGAAAGTGAGGGGTAAAACAAATGTTTTTAACTTTAAAAAATGGGGTGTGGATTTAATTGGACTTTGGTCTTTGGTGGTCGCCACCAATTTTCGTTTATAAAAGAACGTGCGTTCAGTCGTTGTACAAATAAACATACATACATTCAGACAGACAGAATATTTCTTTTTATATATATAATATATATATATAATATATAAATATATATTTATACTAGCAATATATGCACCCTCCGGGTGCAAGTATTTTAGTTAAATAAATATCATATTAAATGAGAAAGGCTAATGAAAACTGAATAAGAATGTAGATAAAAAGATTTGGAACAGAGGGGGTATGATTGAAAAAAGAACAACTTTGAAACTAACTCTTCCATCATTTTCCGTTACTCCCATCTTTGATTGGTAAATTTTCCTAATTAAACTGTTTAGTTAAAATAGGAAGTAAAGAATAATATTACAGTTATTTCTTCTTGTTAAGGGATTTCTTTTAAGATTTATTGAAGAGATTTTTGCTTATATTCAGTAAGATAAAACCAAACAATTAGAAATCAATAATACTAAGCATATATTTATTAAATCATTTTTTAAGATCAATATGCAAATTAGCCTTCCATTCACACTGTAAACCTCTATTTTGTTGTATATATAATACAATTGCATTTATTAGTATGTAGATATGGTCAACAGTGTAAGTAATGTAAAACAATTTTATTAATAATTGAGGTTTAAATAAAAATAAAATCATTGAGAATGTGATATAAATAACTAAGGGAATTGTGACTTGAGTAGTAATATAGTTTCGGTTACAGACAGACAAACCCACAATCTCCATTATAATAAGATATATATATATATATATATATATATATATATATATAATCAACAGACAGATACACCTGTTTATAGATACACACATTCTTTAAACATTTATCAACATTAATTCGATATCTCTGCATTTGAAGTTCAAGTGACAGCAAGTCTCTACATATCTCAGTTCCTTCATCTTTTACAAGACAGAATATCGAAAAGAGAAAGAGAGAAATGATAAGAGTGCGGGAAAAACGTTCACATTGTTTGCATTCTTGAAAGTGGCGACGATAAACAAGTCTATAAAAGTAAAAATGAGAAATATCGTGACCATAAAACACTGCAACAGATAAATGTCCCCATCTTATCCTCAATAAAAAATGGCGAATATGGGACAATCGGAAATAGTGACTTTGTGTAAAACTTATCAAAATCTAATAAAGTTCTATATATGTGTCGTTGTTAAATATAAAAAAGGCAATTTTTGGTGGGGTAGAAATAAACAAATGTGACATTGTAATACTTTCAGAATAGATAACCCTGTAACCAGGGACAACCGAAACCTTTATGGGGCTCTGATCGGAATTTGATTCGAGTCCTCCCCCACACCACTCCCAAATACCTGAATATTTCAATGCTTGAGTGTTCGCACACCAACTGTGACAAGCTCCAAAAAACTAGGCTTTTATTATATACGCCGTCATTTTTTATTACACGGATATACTAAAGGACATTAAAAAAAAGGTAGAAAAATTAGAATCGTCGGGGGCGGCCTAATGTCGGTATCAGCCAGACAGCGAGGGAGTCTATCCTTTTTCACTAGCGCTAGACGAAGGAGATTTTTTTTTGCGACTGAGGTGTAGCGCCACAGAATAATCAAGTGTTATTAATACTAGTGTTCCTTAAAAGTACGACCGTCATAATCTTGCAACACCCTATGGTTAAAAAAAAATGAGACCGTTTAAATCGTCCAAGATGAAAATGCAAAAAGTAAATCCTGATTATCTGGTGTTGCTTATCCGCCGAACTCTTATTTCTTATGAGTGTCGTCACTTTAGCTAAATAATGGACCATTCAGTTTTTATCAGAAAGAAAGAAAGGGAAGAAAAAGTACATGCTACACAGACAAATATAATAAGAAAGAAAGAAAGAAAGAAAGAAAGAAGAGGAAAGATAGAGCGAGGGGGTGAATGTGTGTGGAGACGATAACGCTAAGCTGTTTCAATATAACATAATGAAAAGATGAAAAAAAGGAAAGAAAAAAGTGTGTGTGTGTGTGTGTGTTAAATCAAGATTATCATACTTTTAACATATTGAACTATTTTTGAAATAGCTCTTAAGTAAACTTATAAAACATTGTAATTACTTAAGTTATCATACTGTGGTATATCCACAGGTCCTGCTAGTCAAGTGTTATTGCCCCAGCGTCTTGTGTTTACGGGGCCGAACAACCATCGTCTATATCTCGGGCCAGTTCTTACTTGTTTTTGTTTTGTTTTACGGCATATCAACCCTTTTCGGGTCATTTAATGCTGAATCAATTTTTGATTAACAAAGGACACGGGTTGCTTACAGTAACTGCAGTTGCTTAAACGGTCACCCATCTAAGAATTGAACAGGTTCATCACTGCTTAACTTGATTATTGTGACTAGCATCCTTATCTTTATGATAAGACCTTAGAAGGGTCGGTAGCAACTGATAAAATAGGATCTATAAAAATCATATTTTTCCAACTTACACTGATGCGTTCAGTTGAAATTTCCTCAAAGTTTTCTTATATTAACATGCAGCCTCGTTATGAAATTCGCTATGAACCCAACAATTACGTGATAATTCTGTGATGTAATAAATTGAATTATGTTAAGATGATGACGTCAATACATTAAACGTGAATGAGATGTTCTGTTGGAAAGTAATGTCATAATTTTTACACATTTTTGTTATGAATTTAATCTCCACACTTTTTACGATTTGTTTTTCACAAACTGATAAAACTGAAAATGTTAATGAAAGTTTTAAACAACAACAACAAAAACGTTTTCCTTTGTGTGTGTGTGTGTGTGTGTGTGTGTGTGTGTGTGTGTGTGTGTGTGTCACATATCTAAAGCGCAACTTTTTTTCTTTTTTTTCAAGGTAAAAAACTTCAGAAGTTAAAGTCAATGTCTGTAGTGTTTATCATTTTTTAAAAACTCTTTAATCATTTTTTTTTAAGTTGATTATTATGAGAACTTAAAATACTTGTGTAAGGGGAGTAAACCCCGAAAACAAATCAGGAGCCGGTGTCCTTAAGGTGGTGTGATGCTGAAATCCAGTGCTACCCATCAACTCCTGCGACACTACCGCTGCCAAACTGCATTGGTTCCTTATCTTTCCTTTTTATAACAATAGCTGGGTGGAGACGGGGGATTTGCTGCATGGGCAACAGCTCATCCTCCATATGAACCCGCCCAGGCTATGTAGTTAAAAAAAAACACTTTGACACTACTCCATCGTCTCTAGTAGACGGAAGGCTGCCAACAACAACAACAAAATATCATCAGTTCTTGTTTTTGTTTTGTTTTGTTTTGTTTTGTTTTACGGCATATCAACCTTAGTGGGTCATTTAATGCCGACAAAGTTGTGAAATACATTCATTATTAATGCATAATACAATTTTGTTTATCAACTCATGTTTTTCTATTTAACCCATAGATGGGATCCTAACAGGTACTACCACTCCAGGCCAGAGTGGACCAGGGAGCAATGGTGATGAAGGGGTGCTCCACATTCCCCAAACCTCCAAAACTGGAACCTCACCATCAGATAGAGTTTAACGTCATTTCCAGGACATGTATACCCTCAGTCACCGCCTTCTAGCACCCATATGATAAAAAGGGGTTGGGGCTTGCCATAAGGGCAATAAAATTGGGGAAATCTTATAGGTGCTAGGGCTTGACGTGACCAGCCGATTGATCAGAGGAGGCCTCTCCGACCGCCCGTCTAGCCCAAGATAGGCCAAAGTGGAGTATTGCATGTCATGAACTGCTCATCCACCTGGGCTCTATCCTTAAGTATCATGGGTCGCCACCCACGGCCAACAGGTGGCCCCATTGGGGGGAGTCTTACCCCTCTGCAGAGATGCAGTCGGTGCATTCTAATGCCCCAGCCGACATATTTTGAAATAGTATTGAAATTCTACTTAAAAATGTCCAGAATTTGCGAATCTCTAAAGTAAACAAATCAATACACCAGGTATCTGTCCTCTACCTATGTGACGCTGGGTAGCCGCTTCTAGTGAATTATAAAGAAAAAACAAAGTTAATTTAACAAAGGGTATAAATATTCAATCATAGACATGTACAGTGTGACACTATGGTTAAAGGATAAAATGGTCAGAAAAAAAATAGAATGTGTTAAAGTCGAGGCATAGGTATATGGGTGGGTGGTTGTCCTTTTACGGACACAAAAAGATTGGGCCGTAAAGTTTAAGAGAATTGAACGGCCACCATGAAGTTAAAGCCCGTCATTTTGAGCACTTTAAGCTAGTTTGAGCCCGGCAGCTGGGGTGATAGTATCGTCAGTAGCAGCAAAGATAGAAATTAAACAGGGACCCGTGATACATGTCCGAAACCATAAAAGGGCACAATTAATTTCCAATAAACACAAAGAAGTGTCATATAAAAAGGGGGTAATTGAACTTATAGTTTTCGCATGATTGAGTGGCGTATCAATTCTGCTCTACGAACAAAACTTACTAATTTGCTCAAAAGAGCGAGGACCAACAAAACACACGTCTTGTTCCTTCAAAGTCAGGTCGCTAAAAGAGAAAGGGTTAAAGGATTGATTTGGCAGGTCACCAACGGGCACGTGACGTGGGAAGCCACGCCTACAATCTTTTGTGCCCCTGTAAGCAGATTGAGGTGCTCTTCCTTTCGTGGGTAGACATGTGTTGAATGAGGATTGTCACCCCCTCCCAACGTTACTGCTCAGACATATTCTTCACCGCCTACTTGTGTTCACGTTCACCAGGAAGTCAATGAAGCACATCTGTTTTTATGTCTGCCATTTCGCCAGACTGCCGTTCAACTGCTGTCAATAACAAGGCAAACAATAATGTTGGTGGTATGGAAGAAGAGAATGAAAGTCTGCCATCATATCACCAGCGTTTGCCTCTGATAGAATAACAGAGTAGAAGGCATTACAATACGTTGTTGTTTTCGTGGAAACGAATGAGACGATAATTTCAGATCAACCCTCGTATTCGAGCGCAGATACTATAATCTGATCCTAGGTAAAAAACTAAAATGGTCGTAAACAACAACAACAACAACAATAACTTGTTGTCACTCAGACTCCAGTGAAAGACCATCAGCTAACACTGATGTGAAAACTCAAAAGGAGATAATAATAATAATAATAATAATAATAATAATAATAATAATAATCGAAAAGTCAGTCGGGTTTCGCTCCCGGATAGAAGAAGTTGCTGAGTCTAGCCACACCGAAGGGACGTGAAACGTCGAAACATGTGTCTGTGGATGACTATATATATATATATATATATATATATATATATATAGAGAGAGGAGAGAGAGAGAGAGAGAGAGAGAGAGAGAGAGTGAGTGAGAGAGTATGTGTGAGAGGTAATAGGGTCGGTTTAGCTCAGTTAAGGAACCACAAGGGGATACTCTCCCTCGCTGATAATGACAATAAAGCAGTCCACCTCCAACTCACACACACACACACACAACACACACACACACACATATATATTTGTGTGTGTGTGTGCGTGTGTGTGTAACATGCAATTGTAAGTACATTCATTGTAAGTACATTATATATATATATATATATATATATATATATATATATATATATATAATAATCGAAAAATAAAATATTCCAAAAAGAATAATTTATTCTTGATGGTGTATTCGACGTTAAAACGTTTCGATTTTTAATAAACATTTGTCAGGACATTAAGATGGAAGGGTTTTTGTCTGAACAGTCATGAATGTTTTTATAAACTAACGGGAGTTGGGAAATTGTATACGTAGAAAGGCTCATAACCGAATTTTGAACAGTGTTCATTTTTGAAAATTAAGAATGGGATTACTATAAGCGAAGACGCCCATATATATATATATATATATATATATATATATATATATATATATATATATATATACCCTGTGTGTGTATGGGGGGTGTAATTGGGTAGCGTTTCTTCATTCAGACATATTTGGATAAATAGTATAGATATCTTTTGTTCACAAATTCTGGTTTCAATCCTTTCAAGTCGCCGAATGGATGATACAATATCCAGATGGAATTAGCTAATAAATTTGTCATGACTAGTTTCTCCGAAGTACTTTCGGTCCTGTCATGGGCCATCATCAGGGAATGTGTATATTGCCAAAACAATACAGCTTTTTAAGTGTTTTATTAATACTGTTTTTTTTTTTTAAATTTTTAATTTTTTGACCAGAAGTATTAAACTAACCGTAGGGTTGGCATATGGGCTCTAATTCTTTACTTGTTTCCGCTTTGATAGACAGCAGTGAAATTAAGGGTCGGTAGCAACTGATTAAATAGGATCTATAAAAATCATATTTTTCCGACTTACACTGATGCGTCCAGTTGAAATTTCCTCAAAGTTTTCTTATATTAACATGCAGCCTCATTATGAAATTCGCTATGAACCCAACAACTACGTGATAATTCTGTGATGTAATAAATTGAATTATGTTAAGATGATGACGTCAATACATTGAATGTGAATGAGATGTTCTGTGGGAAAGTAATGTCATAATTTTTACACATTTTTGTTATGAATTTAATCTCCACATTTTTTACGATTTGTTTTTCACAAATTGGTAAGACTGAAAATGTTAATGGAAGTTTTAAACAACAACAACAAAAACGTTTTCCTTTGTGTGTGTATGTGTGTCTGTGTGTGTGTGTGTGTGTGTGTGTGTGTGTCTAAAACAACCGAGTTTCTGGTATTTCTTTCTTTAATGCTTCATACAAATGCTCAAACCTGATATATGTACCTTCCACAAACGGATACATATACCAAAATAATCTCAAATATATATATACAAATTCAGATAAGTCATATTTTACATTAATATTTCTGAAGTGTAGAAACGTATATTCTTTAACACTTTTAAAAATCTTTTTACCCTATTGTTTACTGTTAATAGTCTTAACTCCAGTGTCATTGAAGATATTAACTCATTTTGTGTTTTCTTTTTTGGTTTGTTTAAATAAGCAATGTATTTCCCAAATTTTATTCCACCCGAACCTGCAGTCACGTAGGTTAAAAGCCCCCCCCCCACACACACACACCTAAAAAAAGTCCCAGTCAGGCACCGTGAATTTGTCAAAATGGCAATGTTGTTTGAGAGCGAAGATGCGTTCAGATAAGTTATATTTTACATTAATATTTCTGAAGTGTAGAAACGTATATTCTTTAACACATGTTTTTTTCCTCTTACCCTATTGTTTACTGCTAATAGTCTTAAATCCAGTGTCATTGAAAAACATTAATTTGCATTTGCTTACTGATCTTGCTTTTCGATAATCTAAAATGGTTCCTATGGACTTATACTAAGTTAAAACTTAGATTTTTTTCCTCGATGTGGTGAACCCGTAGATCCCGTCAGATCATTCACCTGCGTTCCCCAAAGCTTCTCAGTCATCTTGCCTCGGTTTGTCACTGATACTGGTTTCTGGGGAAGGAGAGCATGCAGTGCGTGTCGCACAAGCGCACAATATGTCAACATGTGCAGATATTTCTATAAGTCCCACGGCGTTGAAGGAATGGTGACGCGTGCGGGCTTAACAGGTTAGAAGCACATAGCCGTGAATCTGCACGTGACGCGGCTCATGACCCATCTAACGTCACTGCATCGTTGATTGAACAGCAACGTGCCTCGGCAAGGTCGTGTGTGACTGAACAGCCTCTTGGGTAGCACTGCTCACCCAGGCATTTGGGAGGGGTCTAGAAGTGGTGACCTAAACAAATGCTATTTCAACAGTCATCTTTAAGGCTAAGGCGCTTAGTGTGAGTGTGTGATCTTCTTCAATAGCAAAGAACAAATAAATAGTCACAAGTTAAGGATGAAACGAGGTAAAAAGACAGAAATTAGAATGCCGATTTTCAAGGAAGGCAACTGATCCACTTTCATTAGTAGAATCTTCCAATCTTGATTTTCTCATTTATTTGCTTATTCTTTAAAACCCCTCCCCCACAAAGGGGGTGGATTTTATCAAACTTTGGTCTTTCCTGGTCTCCACCAATTTCTCTTTATAAAAGGACGTGCGCTGGGTCGTTGTACAAACATACATATAGACATACATTATTTTATATATATATATATATGTGTGTGTGTATATATATATATATATATATTGGGAGGGGTGATTCACGGCTCATCAATGTAACTAAACAAGTCAGGCTGCTTTAAGGCCGGGATCGAAACTCGACCGATTTGCCGTTAGGCCGAGTTCTTACCTCCGTGCCATCTACTTAAAAAGTAGATCTGTGCTATCTGTTTAGAAGGGAATTTACCGATATAAACATATTAAGCCGCAACGAGTGTTCTATCCGTTTTAAGGAGGGTTATGCAATATATAGGTATATATATATATATTATATTCCTTTAACTCTCTCTCTCTCTCTCTCTCTCTCTCTCTCTCTCTCTCTCTCTCTCTCTCTCTATATATATATATATATATATATATATATATATATATATATATATATATAACGACACTTAAGCTTAGTCAATATCGTTAACCCGGTAAGCATTTTTTTTTCAGTTAAAGAAACATTTTCTATGGTTCTTCCTAATCAGGACAGACATTTCCATATAAGGAAGTGGACGCTGTGATCAAGCCTGACATGTTAATATTATTGATTAATGCCATTTCCATATAAGGAAGTGAAGTCAGTTGCCTCTATTCTTGCTGCGTCTTTTAAAGATATAAATCTCCATTCGTTTTAATCTTTTAAATTTTTGCTTAGATTATTGGAGACTTTTTGTTTTATTCTATACGAGCAAAATCAGTATGATTAATTACAACAATGTTTGATATGTTTACCTAAGAGCTATTGCTAAAATACTTCAATATGTAAAAAGTATAATAATCTTGATTTAACTCTCTCTCTCGCTTTTTTTCTTTCTTTCCTTCTCATTTTTTCATTATGTTCGATTGAAACAGATTAACGTAATCGCTTCCGCGCGCTCACCCCCTCTATATCGTCGCCGTACTCACTTTTCTTCTATCTTTCTTATTATATTTTTCTGCGTAGCAGGTCCTGTTTCTTCCCTTTCTTTCTTTCTAATAAAAACGGAACGGTCCATTACTTAGCTGAGGTGACGACACTCATAAGAAAAAAGAATTCGGCAGATAAGCAACACCAGATAATCTTGGATGATTTGGACGGTCTCATTTTTAACCAGAGGGTGTTGCAAGAGGATAACGGTAGGAAGATTAAAGAACAAGCGTATTAATATATAGATTTATTTTTATCTTTATTATTTTTTTGCTTACCTCATATTGCGGCTATTTTGGTTATAGAATCAATGGCGGCGCATTTCATTTGAGATACCCACGAATCTTTTTAATGAGTTTCAATTTTTTTAAATCACTGCTAATTACTTTGAGAGTTTCGAATCTTCTTCTAATAAAAACGCCAAATTATTTTTGTTACAAAGATGTTTATTTATTTTTTCTCTATTAAATGACAACTGAGATGTGGACTAAGCCTAGCTTACCTTTCGTAGAGATTACTCTCTACAAGGGAGAAGGATTTGTGTATATTAAATAACAATGCGTTTTTATTGTGAAAGGGAAGAAAGGGGAGAAAAGCAGAAAAATATGAGAAAGGAAGGAAGAAAGAAGAAAGAAAGAAAGAAAGAAAGGAAGAAAGGAAAGAAAGAAAGAAGAAAGAAAGAAGAAAGAAAGAAAGAAAGAAGAAAAAGAAAGGAAGAAGAAGGAAAGAAGAAAGAAAGAAAGAAAGGAAGGAAGGAAGAAGGAAGAGAAAGAAAAAGAAAGAAAGAAAGAAAGGAAAAGAAAGGAAGAAAGGAAGAAAGAAAGAAAGAAAGAAAGAAGAAAGAAAGAAAGAAAAAGAAAGAAGAAAGAAAGGAAGAAAGAAAGAAAGAAGAAATGGGGCAAAGATAGAGAGAATGGAATGGAATGAAAAGATGAAAGAAGGAAGGGTTAGGGTTAGGGTTAGGGTTAAAGCAATGCGCTGGTCCAGGACTATTTATACACTGCTGATATAGAACATCAGGGTGATTGCTTGAGCCTGCTTCAGAGCGCTTCGGCCTCTGGAGCGCCTAAGTAAAATTAAGAGCGTTAATCCCAGAGGGCTATCTCCCCAGGCAATATCTACCCCCTTGATTTAAAGTGGCAGGGCTGGGTTTATTTCCCAGTGCCTGAGGCACCCCCTCTAGGGGGAATGCCGACGAGATCAACGTATTTTTTGTGTCTATCACCCATGAGCTTCGGCTTGTGGATGGTCCCACGTTAATAGGCCTTGTGCCTAACCCATACAAGTGGGGTACGAGGTAAATAAACCTGAGCCTGCTTCAGAGCGCTTCGGCCTCTGGAGTAGCTAGGTAATATAATTAACAGCGTCGATCCTAGGGGGCTACCCCCCCCCGCCAGGCCATACCTGCCCCCTTGATTTAAAGGGACAGGGCTGGGTTTATTGACCAGGGCCTAAACCGCCCCCTCGAGGAAGAATGCCGACGGGATTAACGCATGTTTTGTGTCTGCCACCCATGAGCTTCGGCTTGTGGGTGAGCCCACATAAAAATGTCCTTGTGTCACGCCCTCATGGGATGAGAGGCAAATACCCTGAGACTGCGAAAATTACGGAGCCATTATGCGAACCGTCTACCTCGATGTTTTAGCATTCTTTTGCGAGTTACTATTTGATCTGGTTTGCATACTACCCACCCCACCCCACCACCGGGGGGGGGGTAAAAAAGAGGAGTTTTGATATTTCAAAAGAGGATACCCTAAGATTAAAAAAGAATGCTAAATTTAGCTTGGTAACAATTTTCCCGGTCCATCTTCTTATCTACCAGACTATATATGTTTGGTGCAACTGTAGTTGAAGGTACTTGTATACTGAATACTGTAATAATGGGTGTCAACTCGTGTTCGAGTAAGACCATTTCCTGTTTTTTTTTCTTAATTTTATTATTATTATTTGCTCCTATTGAGTTTTCACATCAGCATTAGCTGATGGTCTTTCACTGGAGTCTGAGTGACAGCAGGACTCTTCTGTGTATTCTGGCAGATTGCAGCAGTGCAGTGTTCTGAATGGTTTCAATTCTTCCTCTGATTCCCAAACTTTCCAGACCTTTTTCCAATCCTTTTGGGACCGTTCCAAGTGCACCAACTACAATTGGTATCACTTTGACTTTCATATTCCATAATTTTTTCAGTTCTCTGGCAAGGTCCAGATATTTTACCCTTTTTTTCATTTTCCTTTAGCTTTACCCTGTGATCTGCTGGAACTGCAAAATCCACCAGTTGACAAGTTCTTTCTTTTTTGTTTATCAACACCAGGTCTGGTCTTCTTGCTGGGATAAGGTGATCCGTTTTTATTTCAAAGTCCCAGAGAATGTTATGTGTTTCGTTCTCAAGAACAGATTCTGGTTTATGCATGTACCATTTTGTTGTATGGTCAAAATTAAATTTGTTGCATAATTCCCAGTGGATCACCTTCCCAACCCAGTCGTGTCTTGTTTTGTATTCTCGTTGTGCTAGTTTGTTACATTCGCAGAGTATATGGTTTACAGTCTCATCTCTATTACCACAAAGTCTACATTTACTATTTTGTTGGGTCTTATCAATTTTCGCTTTGATATTATTATTATTATTATTATTATTATTATTATTATTATTATTTTATAGTTGGGTGCCAGTAGCATTTGACACTCTATCCTTGTGTTTTCTCAGATGACTCACCAGGTCAGCCCTGGAGAGACATACTCTTCCACATAAACTACATGTTGGAACTTCTCCACTTTGAATGTTGCTGGACTGAAAATTACCCTTTCTAATAGCCCGCTTCAATTTTTGGTGTTTAATTCGGTTGGACTCAAATTCTTCCACAGACAGGTAGATGGATTGCCGAATCCCAAAACAACTATTTTACGGGGAAATCTCAACTGGCAAACGTCGTCAGTGCAAATCCAAATTGAGGTTTAAGGACTGCCCCAAGGAGACTCTGAAGAACACTGCTATTGCTGTGAAGGACTGAGAGAAACTAGCTTGTAATATACCTGACTGGGAATATTGTTATAGATTCCAGTATACCAAACAGGCATGTTTTTTTTTTTTTTTGTTTTTTTTTTTTTTTTTTGTTTTTTTTTTTGGTTTTTTTTTTGTTTTAGGAGTGAAAAGGAAATCTTTTTCTTGGTGAGGTGGTGAGTTGCGGGGTTGGTCGGGCCGGTTCCTTTCACGCTGCAGCAAAAATACCATTCCTCTCTGCAAACAACTATGCAACAAATGGTTTTCCAATTTAAATGGCTAAAAGTTAATTTTTCATAAGTCTTTTGAGGGATAAAGGTTTAAATAATTAAATGTGTTTTAACCGATAAAATTGGCAAAAAAAAAACCCATTTATATTCACCCACTAATAGAAACAACTCTATCATCAGACAACCCAAACCTCTTAATTTCCAATTGAAGCACAACTTTAAGAGACTTCTAATATTGCTTGGCATCCCCAAAGCCCAGGTTGGATGTGAGGGGGGAATAAAAGCAAGCTGACTCTGCCAGTTAAATCGGCCGTTTTAGATTTGATCAACCGACAAAGTTTCAAGATTCCATATTACTGACTTGAAAAACCTAAAATTAATAGATCCTTCATACAAAAGCAACAACGGCCTGAACAACAACATCCACAATAAACTATCATCTCT
>CM042159.1:8306394-8308894 GCA_023376005.1 Doryteuthis pealeii
GGGCCCTCTGCGTTCCCTGAAGTCCTTACGGCCCCCTTCCCTGGGGTGGGCTGATCCTTCTTCTGGACACACCTCCTTTATGTGATCCAATCAGGACCCGCACTCCCAACACCCTAATTTGCGGTTGGGGGTGGCCTCGCCTGCCCTTCTCATGGGGGCCGATCTCCCGACCAATAGCTTGGTTGCATGCCCCCATCGATCCAAGATACAGGGGGTTTCTGTCCATCCTGTATCTGTCCCCACCGGTCTCCTTCTTTCCTCTACCCGACCCTGAGATGTCGCTTAGTCTATTGTACAGGTCTTAGACTCTTTCCGCTGTCTCAAACGCCTCCGCTAGTGAGGTTGGAGCTGCCCTTGCTGCTATCTCCCTTACGAACGAATTTTCTATTGCGTCCGTTGAAATACTCAGCCAGCTGACCTGCACCGCCCACCTTCCGTTGGACAGCGTCTTTGTAGGCAACCTTTCTTAACCCTAGAATTCTACTAGCTAGTTTCCGGAAGTGTTTCTCCTTTTTTTGCTTAAACCTTAATTAACCGCTCTTGCAGCGTCACGGCGCACTAGTGTAGTCACTGTTATGTTCGTCAGCTGCACAAGAGATCTCCCCAGTTACTATCAGGATTATCATCTTAAGTATAGTCCGATATATTCGGATACAACCCCGTCTGAATAGTCATAAGCCAGATTCACCAACTCTGTTGTGTCAGCTGGTAAATTCTGCTTTCTTTTTCCAGTGCCTCTACCCAGTTTGAAATTCAGACTTTCCCCTTGCAACATGGGATCTTGGACCCACTTGTTGCTATTTGGCAGCCGGGCGTGGTTAGATTATCCCTATCCATATATAAACTAAATAGCAAAGCCAGCAAGATAACACGATATCAAAAACATATCAACAAACAGCAAAAGAAAAAACGAAAAAATTTCCAGCTTACCTGATAAGATATCGATGTTCCAAATTTACCTTGCTTATCTGTTTCTCTTTCTATATTCCTTTTTTTTTTTTTTTTTTTTTCGAAGTTCCCGAAAACAAAACAAATTTGTTTCAGTCCCTTTCTTCTCGTATCTTTTATGTTTTCTTTTCTTTCCACGTGTCTGGGTTATGTTGTTCGTTTCCGTTTCTTTCTTTCTTTCTTTCCTTTGCTTTTTCCAGTTGTGTGATTATTTTTCTTTTCTTTTTCCTTCTCTGATTTTCTTAAATTCGTCCGTTTGTCTCTCTCTCTTTCTCTCTCTCCGTTTCTCTTCTTTCTTTCTTTTTCGTTTCCTGGCCACGGCAACCAGTGGAGACGACCTGCTCTGCACTCTGCTCTTTAGATGTACCTGTTAGATCCCAACGTTGTGAATTATGTGCCGGCCGAATTTAAGCACGAGTCAGAAAATACAGGCTCACAAGGATGAAAAGAAAAGAAAGAAAACAAACACAAGTCTGTTAATAGGACACTGATAGAAGAGGGAGTCTGTGACACTTAAAGCATTGTAGTGGGCTCTCTCAGCTGCAAGAAGTTGTCATGAGACTAGTGAATTACTGGCTTCACTGGCTAATTTCTAAGTCTCTGCTACTGTCGATATCATCCCCTGCCGCGAAAATCTAACTCTAACTGATCTTTCTCTGGGACCGTATGTATATTATATATAAAAATTCCACCCTCACCATCTCCTTTCTGACTAATCCATGCTGGTCATTCAATTACTTTTACAGTGTATTTTGTTTGAAATATTAAAACGAACTATAATCATACAGGCACAAACAGATAAACAATTGTCGCTCATCATCCAATTTACACAATGCCAAATTAACCAGGCCTCAGACATTTGTCTCGGTTGGATATCAAATATTATTCCATCTGTCTTATTATTTATTTATTCATTCTTTTTCATTTCTTGGTTATTTATCACTAGTGTTACACACATGATTCACTACTTCCTATCTACGTACGGATATATATATATATATATACTACACACATGACCCCTTAGATGCATCCGATGCATTTTAGTGCAATTAAAAGTGTCACAATTGTATATTTTTTTTCATTTTTATCTTACATTTGCGACACGTGTTTCAGATCTTCTGATATCTTCTTCAGACATTGATTATATATATATATATATATATATATATATATATATATATGACATTACCATGCCTTAAGGGACCAGCGTAAAAAAAACTACAGTAGATGACGTGTTGTCTGAATTTCAAGTGGATATGGAAAAATGCTCATAGTGATTCCATCTTGGTCAACAAAGGCTGCGGCCATGTGGAAGTACTTGAGATTTTTTATCATTTTGGTCAGAACTTATTTGGGCATAAAAAAGAATGATTTTTCCACATAAATGGAATTCAGATAAAAGGGGGGGGCTTAGATAAAAATCAAAACAGATTTTCTTTAAGACTCTTTTGTTGAAAACTGCTTGGGCGGCCGGGTAACACCCGGAAGGAAGTAGTAACCGATTGTTTCTAGGGAGGTAGGATGGGAAAAGAAGTGGCACTTAATGGATGTC
>CM042159.1:8321394-8393921 GCA_023376005.1 Doryteuthis pealeii
AAAAATATTTCATGTTGGGTAAAAAAAATAGTTATATATCTAAATATTATGGAATTCAAATGAGCAAACATTGACTACTCCAACTGTTTAAGTGAAAGTTTTCTTCGTGCTTAAAAATGTGTTTTAGTTAAAACTAAAACAAACTAGACTGACTTCTTATTTAGGTCGGTAAAATTAAAACGGAAAGTTTTTTGCTGGTACCAAATGACAGTTTAACTGCAGTCTATGAATTAACATTTTGCGAATTTGGTTACGGTTTTAGGGGATAAAGGTTGTTTTTAATTACGTATTGCTTAAAAAAATAAACTCTGTCTTTAGTCTTTTTATTTATGCAGAAAATAGTATCAATCAAATATATACCACTCCGATATTACAGTCTGAATAATACAAATAATTGTAATCTTTGCGGAGTTCCGTCATGGCCCCTTGCCTCAAAACATGCTTGCCGGTGACTGCTGAAAAAAAAAAAAAAAAAGCACCAGCGACGATTGAAGTCCGTAGCGGAAGCGGCGTGAAAAACAAAAACAACTAGGTTTAGGGTTTAGGATTTGGGGTTGGTTTTATGTTTAGTTTAATGGAAAATAAATAAATAATTTGGGCTCTGTTTTTTCTGAGTCACCCTGTATACAGGGTGACCCAGAAAAAAACAGAACTTTGTAATAAAACAGTTAATTTTAACTAGGGGGGTTTAGGGTTAGGGTTGGGTTTTCAGTGGAAAATGCCCTAAGTTGGTTCTTTTTTTTTTTTTTCTTTTTTTTTTTTTTCAAGTGATACCGCTTCGGATGCAGGAATCCAGGTCGGAACTCCGCAAAGATTACCATTATTTGTATTATTGTTCTCGTCTTCATTGTTATCTGTACAAAGTTTCGGCTGATGTCCCTCCGGCCTTCTTCAGGTATTTCTTGTCGGACTCGGGAACCTTCTTGTAATTGGGAGCCATCACGGAACTTTGAACCCAACCCTTTATTAGGTCCACGGGGGTATCCTGTTCTCATTCCACTAACCATAGCCGGGGTACAGGTGTTAAGCCGTGTTAATTATTATTCTATGTTACTACTGTCCCTGACCAGGATTGAACCTGCAGTCTAGAGATAACTGGCATTTAGAACTGTCTTAATCTAACTCCTTTATCTACTAGGATATGTGTTCAATTGGACAATCCAGTGTGAATTTTTTCAATTGCAAAAGTTACAATTTATTTTGTAAAAACGGATTTTAAGTAGCCTCTTGGCAGGCATCTTGATCAAAATGGACGAAAAAAAACGTTTTAAATATATCAAAAATAAATTATATGTGTAATATTATTTTGCTTTTTTACTGATGCTCATTATGTTACTACTTTTCGACTTAGACAAAAATTTGACCTTAAATAATCAATTTAATAAATTTTAGTTCGTTTTAAAAAATGAAAAGCAGATGATATTTTGGCAGATCCTACTCTTTTCCCTAATCATCTAGCGAGAGCTTAATGGGTGACCCAACGAGTCACGTTTTGTCTAGTATATATATATAGGGTGTTCAGGATAAATTTGACATATTTATATTTGGTTATTTTTCTCCGCAGGTTGGAGGTATTGACACAAATTACGCATCATTTAAAAGCTTGGACCCTTCTTCATTCATATACGTGATGACAGATAGAATGGATGACTGGAATCCACCTGAATCATGGAAGAGAATAATTGTATCATGATGATCTGCGCCGGCCAGCAAAATAAGGACATTATGGTTGCTGCCCAATGCTCCCTGAACACTGTAAAAACAATCAGGCATGTACTGGGAAATTGCAATTGAGACGACGAGGCTGTGGCTAGAAGAAAGCAACATAACATAAATCTGATTGAGTTCGTACAGCAGAATTCCTCGAAAATCTGCAGAAAAAATGTTTACGTGGAGTTTCTAAACACTGTAGTCAAGCCCTGGATGACAAGGGTAGCCAATGGTAGGCCATATCTATGGCAGCATGATTCCGCCCCCTGCCACACCTCTGGGAAAATTAGAAAATGGTTGTCGGCACATTTTTACGACTACACCAGTCCCAATGTTTGGCCTCCGGACTCCCCATGGATTATTATTCATGTGGTGCTGTTGAAAAAGACACCAATCGTCGTGCCAGTACTACAAAAGCCGAGTTAATCGACAGAATTAAGGTAGTTTTTGAGACTCTTCTCAGAGAATCTGTAACATCAGCCTGCTCCAAGTGGATGGTATCAAGTGTTAACTTATTAGGATTCAACCAAAATTAAGAGATCAAACGTACATATAAAAATGTGTGTATATATTTTATCATAAATAAATGAATAAATAAATATTCAAATTTATGCCTCTTTCAGTCTGATTTTTACTAATCTGAAGATTTCATACTTAGTGTTATTGCTATGATCTTCCCTTCTCATATATATATATATATATATAATATATATATATATATATATATATATATATATATATGAGAAGGGAAGATCATATATATATATATATATCATTAAGTCGTACTGATAAAATGGAATCTCTATAATCTCTCTCTCTCTCTCTCTCTCTCTCTCTCTCTCTCTCTCTCTCTCTCTCTCTCTCTCTATCTATCTATCTATCTATCTTTCTATCTATCTCACACACACACACACACACACACACACACCACCCGTTCCTATCAGTCATCGCTCCTGGCAAGTCCTTAGCACGGCATCCAGTTTCCGTACATCGCTGTTGGAAGTTTTTCTGGTCGGCCTACACCGGTGTGTCCATACGTAGTTGTCCACTGGAGAAAGTCACTCATGCGTTCATCCTTACTTCACCAGTGTCTGGCATGTCTTGTTAATTTACTTGGAATATTTGTAAAATGGGAGGTGAGTGGCCGTACAGATACTGTTTTATGAGGTGCTGCTTCCAAGATTTATTCAAGGCAGAACTCAGCATCCGAGGGTAGTTTCTATCTACTTGGACTTTAATGAAACGCTTCGTTTCATTAAAGTCCAAGTGGTACAGCCATACAGTAGCACTGACATGGCTACAGCTTGGGAGAATTATCTCTTTATCTTATCAAAGTGATCAGATTTCCATATAATCGATAATAACAGTCCATGCCTCGCCTATGCGTATATTGACATCAGCCTAAGTAGATGAGATATTGCTACCTAGGTATGTGAAATGATCTACTTATTTCAGAGGCTTGCACTTTAATTTATAGATGGTTACATTTTGTTAAAAACACATGGACTCTGTTTTAATTGAGTTTACATAGAAACCGATGCCTTTTGCTGTTTTCTCTAGGCCATACAACAGATTCGGCTTGGGCTGGTGTATTTGCGAGATGCTATATATATATATATATATATATATATATATATATATATAAGAGAGTTTCATAATTTGCTTGAAGCATTGTGTATGTATTGGTTAGGAGGTTGATTTAGAAGGCCATCACAATGCAGTTTGGAATAAATAAAAAATAATAATACGGTAACAATGGTGTTGTGTGTTGACCTGTATTTTTTTATTATTTCTTGAATTTTCGAGGTAATACCTCTTTATCAAAAGAATTGAACTGAAGCAGTACAGCTATGGCATTTCTTCCTAAATGAATTTTTTTTTTTTTTTTTGAAAATGACGTTATTTTTGAAATAACTGTATTCCCGTGTGAGCGTGAATGCGTTTATTTTTATTTTTATTTTTATTTTTTTTTTGTACGTGTGCGTATGTTGTAATGCGCGTGACATTGAAAATGCGTGTTGGCTGTGACGTTAAGACTGTATCCTAGCGCGGGATTTTGTACGTGGGTATGTGCGAATGAAAAAGTGTATTTGTGTTTTGTGACGTTTCCTGTTGGATTTTACATCAATTTAATCATTTAATATTATTAATATTATTATTATTATTATTATCATATTTATTTGCTTATTTACTTATTTATATCTAATTCAATTTATCTTTTTTATTTTATAATATTTTTAAATATATATATATATATATATATATATATATATATATATATATATATATTTAATTTATTTTATTTAATTTTTTTTTCCTTAACAACTAGTGTGCAATGGCTTGTGTGTTTGTATGTGTGGGCGAGATGTTGGGCTATAGATTTGAGTGCGTGTTTCGTATTAGTCTTCTCGTTGTAGATTTGTTTCATTAGTAATTCTCCATTGTGCATGTGGGTATGTGTTTTGTGTGTGTGTGCATATACTGTTACATGTGTGCGTTGGTTGTGGGTTTATTGTATGATGAACTCTGCGCTGAGTTCACTCCTGTTATTGATCTCTGGGTGTAATCTAGCGATTCTTTAATTCTGAGATTACCCAAATTTCTCTCTCGAGCCTCTATATTGATTGTTATATTTCTTTCTGTGTTGTTGCATTTAACTAAGTGTTTACGGAAAGTGGATGCTTGTGTGTGTAAGTGTTCTTTGATTCTAATGTGTAGTGGTCTTGTGTGGGGCGTGCTACCTATGTAAAATTGGTACATATATTACATTTTTGTGCGGTATACCACATTCACTTCGTGGCACATACCTGTGTCGCGGATGGGGCAGTTTCGCTAGTGTACAACTAGTGGCCTCCTTATGGCGGCTTTTGGAGAGTTTTCTCCTGAGTGATGGTCCGTAATGGGCAAGTTGTATATCCAGGCCCTCCTTCCGTATCGCCCTACGTATTGCTGTGGTTATATTTTCGTTGAAATGTGGTAACCTTAAAAAACAGGCATTGGACGTGAGATGGTGTTTTGTGGATTCTGTTTGCTTGGAGTCGTTTTGTGATTGAAGTGGGGTAACCATTGTCTTTTAGTGTGGATATAATTGTCTGGTGTGTGTGATCTGGTCCTGCTTCTTGCTGCATTTGTTTCGGATACGGGCAAGTTCGTTCTTTATGTATCCAGTCTTTGCCCCAAGACAATGGTTACCCCACTTCAATCACAAAACGACTCAAGCAAACAGAATCCACAAAACACCATCTCACGTCCAATGCCTGTTTTTTAAGGTTACCACATTTCAACGAAAATATAACCACAGCAATACGTAGGGCGATACGGAAGGAGGGCCTGGACATACAACTTGCCCATTACGGACCATCACTCAGGAGAAAACTCTCCAAAAGCCGCCATAAGGAGGCCACTAGTTGTACACTAGCGAACTGCCCCATCCGCGACACAGGTATGTGCCACGAAGTGAATGTGGTATACCGCACAAAATGTAATATATGTAACCAATTTTACATAGGTAGCACCACAAGACCACTACACATTAGAATCAAAGAACACTTACACACACAAGCATCCACTTTCCGTAAACACTTAGTTAAATGCAACAACACAGAAAGAAATATAACAGTCAATATAGAGGCTCGAGAGAGAAATTTGGGTAATTTCAGAATTAAAGAATCGCTAGATTACACCCAGAGATCAATAACAGGAGTGAACTCAGCGCAGAGTTCATCATAACAATAAACCCACAACCAACGCACACATGTAACAGTATATGCACACACACACAAAACACATACCCACATGCACAATGGAGAATTACTAATGAAACAAATCTACAACGAGAAGACTAATACGAAACACCACTCAAATCTATAGCCCAACATCTCGCCCACACATACAAACACACAAGCCATTGCACACTAGTTGTTAAGGAAAAAAAATTAAATAAATAAATTAAATATATATATATAAATATATATATATATATATAATATATATATATAATATATATATATTTAAAAAATATTATAAAATATAAAAAGATAAATTGAATTAGATATAAATAAGTAAATAAGCAAATAAATATGATAATATTAATAATAATAATAATATTAATAATATTAAATGATTAAATGATGTAAAATCCAACAGGAAACGTCACAAACACACAAATACACTTTTTCATTCGCACATACCCACGTACAAAATCCCGCGCTAGGATACGTCTTAACGTCACAGCCAACACGCATTTTCAATGTCACGCGCATTACAACATACGCACACGTACAAAAAAAAAATAAAAATAAAAATAAAATAAACGCATTCACGCTCACACGGGAATACAGTTATTTAAAAATAACGTCATTTTCAAAAAAAAAAAAATCATTTAGGAAGAAATGCCATAGCTGTACTGCTTCAGTTCAATTCTTTTGATAAAGAGGTATTACCTCGAAAATTCAAGAAATAATAAAAAAATACAGGTCAACACACAACACCATTGTTACCGTATTATTATTTTTTTATTTATTCCAAACTGCATTGTGACGGCCTTCTAAATCAACCTCCTAACCAATATATATATATATATATATATATATATATATATATATATATATATATATAGAGAGAGAGAGAGAGAGAGAGAGAGAGAAAGAAAGAGAGAGAGAAGAGAGAAGGGGAGAGAGAGGGGAGAGTTTGAATAAAGAAAGGGATCTGAAGAAAACTCGTAGTGTCTCAGATACCCACGGGTGGAAATGAACGATAATCGCTATATACTCGGTTTTTTAAGCTTTTTTTTTTTCTTTACAAAATTAGCTTTGCTCTGTTTTATAAAAATTAAAATTGAGCTCTCAAACGTGAACCATGAATTTGCAGCACCCAACTGTTGACGGAAAGGACCAGTTTAGAAACATCTCTAATACCAAAAAAACTAGTACCCCACCAAAGAATATATATATATATATATTATGGAAAAGATGACTTACCGGTGAATATAGTCACGGTGTTGACTGGGAAGTTCATAAAGGTAAGGTAGTGATATAACAAATAAAAAAGTGCTCAATACGTTAGTAGAGCAAATTTATCACTATTGGACCTATATATATATATATATTATATATATATAATCAATATTATAATACTTAGCGTCTGTTGTGTAATGGTTATTGCAGGAATTGGACACGGTAACACGAGTTCAATACCTGGCCAAGGCTGGTAGCATTTCAACATAACACTAAAACCCTTAGAAACGGTATGAATCCAACTATTTCCCTCTAGCTATGGGTAAATCTTTTTTCTTTCTTGGTTCAGATATATACATTGGACTTAGAAAATAGTGTTCAGTTCCTTAATCGAAGGGAGTACTTTACTGTATATTGAAGCAATGACTTCATCTATTGAGAGATGGAACCACAATTGCTTATGATATGAATCACGTGATTGATTAAATAAATTCGTCAAAATATTCATTTCCTTCAAAAAAAATTTAGACAGACTCTATATGTCAAGAAAAGAAGGAGGAAGAGGCCTTGCTAACATTAAAGATTGTGTAGATGTGACAATTCAAGCATTCAAAGATACATTAAAAAGTGTAAAGGAAGACTAATTACAGCAGCCAGTAACGGCAATTGTAACATATGGACAATGCAGCAAAACAACAAATTCTGGAAAACAGAAATGGTAAAAGAAACAACTGTACGGATATTTCAAGCGACAAACTAAGGTAATTGCACACTAGCTTATATGGACATAGTTAAGAGAGAAAACCTGAAAGGAGAAACTGACTCTCATTTTTTCTCTGGATTTTTTTAGATGGGGCTTGATTATATTGGATTATTCGGACTATTGTCCCCATCTTTATTGTTATATAACACAACGTTTCGACCGATGTGCTCTCTGGCCTTCTTCAGGTATCTCTTCTCGACTTGGAAAACTTTTCAAACTCTGGAATTTTTCTTGTTGAACCTTTGGAACTTTCTTTCTCCAAATCGGAAGCTCTTCTCGGAACTTCGAACCGTTTATTTCACTCCATGACGTAGATTGTTCTCATTCTGTTAACCATGACAGAGTTAAGCTGTGTTAATTATCCTATGTTACTATTGCTCTTGCAGGATTGAACCTGCAGCCCAGAGATGACTGTCACTTAAAGCTGTATTAAACTATATCCGTAGCGCCACATGTCCAATTGGAGTTCGACAAGACGATCCTCTCGTTTGAGAAGGATTCCGAGTCCGAGAAAAAAAATACCTGAAGAAGGTCGGAATGGCACATCGCCCGAAACGTTGTGTATACCAATAAAGATGAATCTCTTTTAATAGCAATATAAATGGAAGAAGTAAAACTGGAATAAATATGTGGATCTTACCGAAGATGTAAAAGTTATGGAACATGAAGATGATGTAGTAGTTAGTATTATATTTTTAACCAAAAACTAAATTAGTAAACAAAAACAAAATCTTTTTCTAAAAAAATTTCCATCAGTAAAAAAAATAAATGACATTTCAAAATTATTTAAAAATAGACCTATCACAGACTCACCCACGACAAAGAGATAGATAAAAGGAACCGATAGTTTAGTAGAAGAAGAAGAAGAAGAAGAAGAAGAAGAAGAAGAAGAGAAGAGAGAGAGAGAGAGAGAGAGAGAGAGGGGGGTGAAGTTAGTAAAATAATCCCCAAACGAGACAGAAGCAGGCAGGCCATCGTTGATAGCACACCTGAAAGTTTTCAGTCCTAGAACTTTACGACGGTAACTAAGCCCTTATCCTCTAAGGAACTCGGGACTGATAAACAAGTGAGCCTTTTAAAATAGTATTAAAATTTATATTTACACATTGATAGTCATATAGGACTAATTTAAGGTTTGTTGGGTGCTGGTATTTTAACCAATATAAAAGCTTGGTTCTTAGTTCTTCTGGGCTGGTGGTCGCTGAAATGAAAGGCATTCAAAGAACGAGAAAGGAAAGGGACAAAGGCGGAAGCTGGTTTTATTATCCAGGCTTTATTGAACGAGGTCATAGTAGCCGGCGAGGGGTAGCCCCTGGCCAGGAAGATGACCTACACTCAGTTGCGGCCTCAGTTAGAATGAACGAGGTATCCTTTTGGGGGAAGGGAGTCAGTCCTTTTTGTCGGGCCTGTGCAAAGCTGTTCTTCCGGTCAAAGCCCCATGGGTGGTTTTTTTTTGTATATTTTAAATCCCCACAGTCACACTGTATATCTTTTGTGGGCTGTTGTTCATTAACAACAATAATAATGTATATATATATATATATATATATATATATATATATATTATATATATTCGCGCTACGGCGAAAAACTGCACTCGGAAATTTTAAGCCATTTGTTTTTAAACGTGTAATATATATATATATATATATATAATATATATATATATTGGTGGGTGGTTTTGAAGGCTATCACAATGCAAGTGAAAGGAAAAATAAGGTAACTATGGTGTTGTTTCTTAACCTTTAATTTATTCTTATATTTCGAGATAAAAAATCTCTTCGACAAAAGATTTCTTGAAACTGAAGCTGTTGTTTAATTAAAGGTTAACAAAACAACACCATAGTTACCTTATTTTTCCTTACACCTGCATTGTGATAGCCTTCAAAACCAACCACCAAATTAATATAAACACAATGCTTCAAGCAAAATTATAAAACACTTTTATATATAAATATATATATATATATTATATATATATATATAGCAACCCCTCTGCAGGACGTGGATGTGACACAATATGCTGTTAAAGTTAAAACATTTTTATATCATATTCATAGCTAATATTGAACAATATTTCGATTTATAAAAATCATCTTCAGAGCTTGTTTTTTACTCCGGACTATCGAGAGCGGAGACGAAAAATCCTAAAATCCAGAGATAGAAATTTCATTACAACATAGGAGTTTTTTTTAAAAACTTGTCGTAGTTTGCAGAGCTCAATGTGTGCTCTTATTGTTAGAGAGAAAATTCATAAGTATACGTTATAAGTAATAAATAATATATATTATATATATATAATATATATATATATATATATATATATATATATATATATATTATATATATGATCTCCCCAACTACTCTATAACCCTATCCCACTCACTCACTCCCCTCGCTTCATCCAAATATCTAACCCGCATCCCTCGTACGCTCCCAAACCAAAANCCCTGAAAAAGTAATAGATTAAACTTTAAATTTAGTTTTAACAAAATTTTATCATTTGAGTGAGAATATATCATTACTTATTAGAAATTATGTTAAATTATGTCATTTTTTTTAGGACCCTCTATAATCTGTAACTTTCTATTCCTTCCCAACGCAACACTATTCATTAATATGTCAAACTGCAAATCAAAAATTTAAAGAATAAAATTTCTGAAAATAATCAGCGTAGATGTGACATACTCGTTTTGGTATAGAGGCGCGTGGTGTTAGAGACGTACAAAATGGACTCACCGACCCGAGTTCAAATCCTAGACGAGGCAGGTCTACATTTCACATAGCGCTAATACCCTTGGGAAAGAGAGGTATACAACTACTCTCCTTCCAACTATGGATAATTAGTAGGGCAAACTGGACAATGCAATCCTGGCTATATAACCAGTCTAGGAGGAAGGGAAACTCTGAATTCAAACCTGTTAAACTTCGCTTAAGAAATTAGTCTTGTGTCACATCCTACACGTGCGGGGGTATATATATATATATATATATATATATATATATATATATATATATATATATATATATATATATGATAAAGGGAATAAATTACCGGGGAAAATATTGAGTTAATCGCAATATTGATGGTTAATACAAGTATTCATCGGATAGGTCAGTGTTATAACAAATATAAAAAAAAGTAAAGTCGTCGGGGCGGCCTAAAGTCGGTATCAGCCAGTCAGCGAGGGAGTCTATCCCCTTTTCAATAGCGCTAGACCAAGGAGATTGTTTTGGCGTCTGAGGTGGAGCACCACACCTACCATCAGCTCCTTACTTTACCGCACATATCCCTGTGCTACTCATACGCTGAGTTGGCGAGGACCGGTATCGAACTAGGAACCTTGTGGTTTCTAGCCGAACGCTCTACCGACTGAGCTAACCCGGCCCATATAACAAATAAAAACTTTCAAAATGATGCGTTCATTCACTGCAAAAATGTTTTCAACGGTCATAATTGCAATATTCACTTCCACAATTAGCTGTGATTAATCACTATCTTGATTAATTCATTGGAATTAACCCTGAAAATCTTTATGATGAAACTCGAGTAGGTTATTTCAATACACGCTGTAAAACGGTATACATATATATATATGTGTGTGTGTGTGTGTGTGTGTGTGTGTGTGTGTCTAAATACATATATATGTCCTGTATCATTCTAACCTTCCCTACGCAACACTATTCGTTAATACGTCAAACTGCTAATCAAAAAATTTAAAGAATAAAATTTCTAAAGATAATCAATGTAGATGCGACATTGTCGTTTCGGTCTGTAAGTGTCAACATCCGAAAACCTGTTAACATAAATCAGAACTTGAACGAGGAAACGGGCAATAATGGCGAAAGGGAATTTTATATTTTCGCATTAGAAGAGAAATTTTGAGTTGAAGGTTAAGAGTACTTGAAAGAGTTTATGAGAAGAGGTATGAAAGCGAAACTGTTGACAATAATTGGTTCGTGTTTACCCACGAGAAGATGGAAGATGCATTGCAACATGCTTGCTGCATCTGTAAATCACATCGTATAAATTGACAACAGGAATTTCACTGACACAAACTGATTTTGTCGATACTAGATACCCAAATAAACATGTCGGATAGAATTAAAAAGTAACTGTTGGGATCATTTGCACACACACACACACACACACACACATATATATATATGTATATATTTGATGGATCATGTATATCAAATTTAGGGCATCGAAACAGTTTTCGCCTATGCGATTTCTAAACCAAGCATTTGGTTTGAATATCATATAGACGGGCATCTCTCTCTCTTATCGAGAGCGGAGACGAAAAATCCTAAAATCCAGAGAAGAAATCTTCATTACAACATAGGAGTTTTTAAAAAAACTTGTCGTAGTTTGCAGAGCTCAATGTGTGCTCTTATTGTTAGAGAGAAAAGTCATAAGTATACGTATAAGTATAAATATATATATATATACTAGCAAATATATGCACCCTCCGGGTGCAAGTATTTAAGTTTTAATACAACAAAATATGTTAAATTAGAAAGGCTAATGAAACTGAATAAGAATTCAGATAAAAATATTTGGAACAGAGGGGGTATGATTGAAAAATAGAACAACTTTGAAACTAACTCTTCCATCATTTGCACTTACTCCCGTCTTTCATTGGTAAATTTTCCTAATTTAACTATTTAGTTAAAATAGGAAGTAAAGAATAATATTACAGTTATTTCTTCTTGTTAATGGATTTCTTTTAAGATTTATCCCCGAGATTTTTGCTCATATTCATTAATATAAAACCAAACAATTAGAAATCAATAATACTAAGCATATATTTATTAAAATCAAATTTTTAAGATCAAAATGCAAATTAGCCTTCCAATTCACACTGTAAACCGCTTTTTTCTTGTATATATAAATACCATCACATGTTATTAGTATGTATATATGGTCAACAGTCTTAATGATGTAACACAATTCTATTAATAATTGATGTTTAGATAAAAATAAAATCATGGAGAATGTGATGTAAATAACAAAGGGAATTGTGACTTGAATAGTAATATAGTTTCGGTTACAGACATACAAACCAACAATCTCCATTATAATAAGATATATATATATATATATATATATATATATATATATATATGATCTCCCCAACTACTCTATACCCTATCCCACTCACTCACTTCCCCTCGCTTCATCCAAATATCTAACCCCACCCCTCGTACGCTCCCAAACCAAAACACCCTCCGCCTCCCCCCTCTGAGTCCAGGGTAATATTTGATAATAACCATGTTTTTGCTGATGTTTAATGATGCTGTATTTCTGCAATTGAAATAAATTATTACGATGAAGCAAATTCAATTTTTTTCTTCATTTATTCACTTTATTGCTCTGTCCGTCTACCTACTGGCACATCGAGCTTTTACTACGGTTAACCTGCAACATTACAGTCGAACTCAATATGGAATGATCCTTATCACTAAATTATATATGGGATAAATATATAAAAATGTGGGATAAATGGCCAGGTTCTGAATTGGATAAAAGTATTCCTGGGTAATAGAAGACAAGGTGTCAAAATTAAAAACACTAAATCAAAATGGGTTCCAGTGACAAGTGGAATCCCACAAGGAAGTGTTCTTGGACCTTGCCTTTTTGTTATATTTATAAATGATCTCCCGGAAATTATCAAATGCTATACACAAATATTTGCAGATGATACAAAAATATATTCCACTGTTAATGATCGAAATGATACTGACAAAATCCAAACTGGCATCTTGTAGATTGGTCTGATAGTTGGCAAAGAGATTCAACAGCTAAATGCAATGTACTTCACATGGGAAGAAATAACACGAATATTCTATGAGAAAAAATATTATTATTATTATTATTATTATTATTATTATAAAAAGAAAATTTCAATTCAGCCCAAACTTCTGTTATATACCGTATTTGCATGCAAGCGTATGGTGATGAGGAAATGAACAAAACACAGATTTTAAGTTTTAAAATTGTATTAAGAAAAACAACATGAGAACGGTGAAAGGATAGAAATGAGGATTACAGGATAAATTTGGTTATAGTTATGGGTGGATATCGAGTCCGTAAAATGTCCAGCTTGATTGTGGTATTGGGGTGGTGATGTAGGCCGAATATTGTGTGTGTAGTGGTAGGCGCTGTGTCTTGAATAAAAGTCAGTGAGTAGTGATGGGTGTTGGTAGGTGAGTCGAGTCTTGTGTTTTAGAGTCGTTAGCTGTTGTAGACAGAATCTTGTGTTTCGGTTATTCTGAAGTCGATCGCTGGTCGTATCGTGTTATGATAGCTAGTATATTTTAATTAATCGAATGATATAGAAATGTTCGCTTCTTTCGTGTCTTGTTCTAGGCAGAATATTGTGTATTGGTAGTAGCGTTTTTTGTATCAACGAATGATGTAGAAATGTTCGCTTGTTGATTTGACTGCCTGGTGAGGTCAGGTTTGGGTAAGTTGGGGGTGTGATCCGCCGCCTTTTGATGTATCTTTCGTTTTTGCTAGCGCTCGTCGGCCTGCGTTCGTGATGGTGCCTGAAGCCCTGACTGTCGGTGCCTTTCAAAGCTGTTCGTTTTATAGAGATTGGCGGTCCCAAGTTGGATCAATTGGAGTTGTTTTCACTTCACCCGGGAATCGCTTTCATTGGATAATATTCGAATTTTATTTACCAATTTTTTTTTTTTTTTTAATTTTGGGAATTGACTATCAAAGCGGAACTCCGATTGGAGCCCATGCGCAGATATATGTTAAAATGGTCATTCCGTTTTAGGTAACGATGGAGGGCACTTCCGACTTTATCCGTCCCGTTGGCGAGTGTATGTAGCTTGTATTAGTGAATCGGGAGATTTCGACTTTTGCATATACAACACTTCTTTGTTACTTTTTAGTGTTTGTTTGTTCTATTGATGATTCATTCCATCTTTAACGTTTTTATTCCGACACTCGAAAAACTCCTTTGCTAAAACTCCTTTGTTACATTCCATTAAGAACTCGGTAAGTATACTTCACAAAAAAACTTTACGCGACACCCACCACAATGAAAACCACCCTCCCCTCCCCCCGAAAGACTTCTTTGTAACATTCCGTGAAGAACTCGGTAAGTATACTTACTAACAACTTTCAAGCGAGCCCCGCTACAAAGTGTCAATCATAGTCAGAGTCATTGGGACAGTAAGAAAGAACGTTGAAATTAGACTAGAGTAACTGGAGATCAGAAGCATCACGAGTCGCCACCTACGGTCTCATTTGAGGGGGGTTACCCCTCTGCAGGGGTGCAGTCGGGTTATTCTAGGGCCTCAGGGTGGATACTATAACTACTATTTCCGCTCATCATTTGAGTTTTCCGATCTTATTGACAACTTAAGATATATATTTAAGCCAGACTAAGTTTGATAAGATTTTAGTTACATTTCAAAATCGATAAGGAAGTAAATGTGTTTACTATTAAATCTATGCTAAGATAATGACGTAAATACATTGAACGTGAATGAGATGTTCCGTTGGAAAGTAATGACATAATTTTTACACATTTTTGTTAGGAATTTAATCTCCACACTTTTTACTATTTGTTTTTCACAAATTGGTAAAACTGAAAATTTTAATGGAAGTTTTAAAACAACAACAACAAAAACGTTTTCCTTTGTGTGTGTGTGTGTGTGTGTGTGTGTGTGTGTGTGTGTGTGTATGTGTCACATATCTAAAGTGTAACTTTTTTCTTTCTTTTTCAAGGTTAAAACTTCAAAAGTTAAAGTCAATGTCTGTAGTGTTTATCATTTTTTAAAAACTCTTTAATCATTTTTTAAAGTTGATTATTATGAGAACTTAAATACTTGTTTAAGGGGAGTTAACCCCGAAAATAAATCAGGAGCCGGTGTCCCTAAGGTGGTGTGATGGTGAAATCCAGTTCTACCCATCAACTCCTGTGACACTACCGCTGCCAAACTGCATTGGTTCCATACCTTTCCTTTGGATAACAGTGGAGAGGGGGGTTGCTGCATGGGCAACAGCTCATCCTCCATATGAACCCAACCAGGCTGTATAGTTAAAAAAACACTTTGACACTACACCATCGTTGAAGGCTGCCAACACACACACATATATATGTATGTGTGTGTGTGAATTTGAATTCGTAAATATATGTGTGTGTGTGTGTGTGTGTGTGTGTGTGTGTGCGTGCGTGCGTGTGTGTGTGTGTGTGTGTGTATGTGTGAGTGAGTGTATGCGTGCGTGTGTGTTAATTTGAAGTTAGTTCAGTCAAACTGATCCCTCTCTCCTGTTTATAAAACAAGTGCTTTAAAAAGAGAGAAATCTATCAATCTGTCCCATGGGACAAAAATCGGATCAGAAGAAGAGGAAAAAAATTAACAATTACCAAAACCTTGCTCGGGAACCAAAATTATTAGTAATGTAATGATAATGCTGATAATCGTGAGAGAACTGGGAACGAACCCAAAAAAACTTTTACAAAAAAATACAGAAAGAATTTTATGGGATAACAAAAAAGATTTGCCATAAAAATAGCGAAAAGAGAGAGATGACGATTATTTGGGATTTGTTGTCGCTTAACCTTCATCAATGTCCATTCAATTATAAAGATAAAAATTGGAACAAAATTACATATATACTGGAACCTTGTTCGAAAACTGTGAAATCTGAAGAACTTGAAAGGATTGGGTCGTGTCTTTAATATTTGGCACGATTGGAAGAGTGCCAGAAATAGTAGGAATTGGGTGAATTAGAAAATCGAGGAATTTTTCTGCGAGGAGACAAAGAATCGTGCTGAGTATTTGGGAAGACTTGCTGTTACTCAGTCTCCAGCGATAACCACATGACATCCAGTATGACCATGCAAATGCGCTAGATAATAATAATAATAATAATAATAATAATAATAATAATAATAATAATAATAAAATCCTCTGGGACTTCGAGATAAAGACGGATCACCCAATCCCAGCCAGGAGACCAGACCTAGCGTTGATTAACAAAAAAAGGGAACGTGTCAACTGGTGGACTTTGCGGTTCCAGCAGATCACAGGGTGAAGCTGAAGGAAAAGGAAAAGATGGATAAATACCTGGACCTTGCCAGAGAATTGAAAAAGCTGTGGAACATGAGAGTGAAAGTGATACCAATTGTAGTTGGTGCACTTGGAACGGTCCCAATAAACCTGGAAAAAAGACTGGAGGATCTAGATATCAGAGGAAGAATTGAGACCATCCAGACTACTGCACAGCTGCAATCGGCTCGAATACTCAGAAGAGTCCTGGAGACCTGAGGAGACTTGTCACTCAGACTCCAGTGAAATACCATCAGCTAACGCTGATGTGAAAAACTGAAAAGGAGTGAAAATAATAATAATAATCTATTAATAATGGAAATTGTCTGTATTTCTGTCTTTAACAAAAACTACGTCATAGCTCTAGGTCACAGCTTACGTCACAATATTCTTATGCTATATACACCCAAAATTTGAGTAAGCAATTTTAAAAATTGTTTTTTACTCTCGTTCTTTTTTTTTTTTTTTTTACTGTAACAAGAAGTTAACTAAAAAGTTTACAAATAAATAAATACCTACGATTTTGTGGAAAATTGATGTGGAAAATATTCAAAATAATTGTTTGATTATTACATGCACGCAACATTTTATTTGAGAAGGACGGAGCTCAGTTTTCATTTCAAATTGTTTTATTTATTATTTATTTATTTTTTACTCCTTTAATAAATATGAGGATTTTGCTTACTTATGATACAAACCCTCTGATATTGAATTTTTAACTCCCACCCTCTCAGGCAATGTCTTTCAAAAATTAATTTTTACGACGCCCGAAGGGTGTTTTCTGTTGCTAATAATATAATAATAATAATAATAATAATAATAATAATAATGATAATAATAATAATAGTAGTAGTAGTAGTAGTAGTAGTAGTAGTAGTAGTAGTAATAATAATAAAGTCTGTGGTGTGGCCTATTATCAGTATCAGTTGGACAATGAGGGAGTATATCCACTTTTTACTACCGCTAGACCAGGAAAATTGATTTTGCATGGGGGGGGGGTGCCACACCTACTATCAGCTCCCCACTTAACAATATATTGGGACCGTTCAGACCACAGAGATCGACTTGAATACGGATAAGAATTGTCCCGGATAACTTAGGAAACTTGCTGTCACTTGAACTCCTATGAAAGCCACCACATACTACTGGTGTGAAAAAGTAAGTAAGTAAGTAAGTAAATAATAATAATAATAATAATAATAATAATAATTGAAACCATTTAGACGACAGCACTACTACAATCAGCTAAGATACTTAGAAGAGTCCTGGAAAATACCTAGACCTCGCAAGAGAATTGAAAAAAACTGTGGAATATGAGGGTGAAAGTGATACCAATAGTAGTTGGTGTACTTGGAACAGTCCCCTAAAGCTTGGAAAAAGACTAGAGGAACTGGAAATCAGAGGAAGGACTATCCAGATAACAGCATTTTTGAAATCAGCTGGAATACTCAGGAGAGTCCTGGAGACCTGAAGAGACTTGGTGTCACTCAAACTCCAGTGAAAGTCCATCAGCTAACGCTGGTGTGAAAAAAAATATAATACTGGTGTTCCTTAATTGTACGACCGTTATCATCTTGCAACACCCTCTGGTTAAAAATGAGACCGTCCAAATCGTCCAAGATGAAATTCACAATTGTAAATCCTAATTATCTAGTGTTGCTTATCCGCAGAATTCTTATTTCTTATAAGTGTCGTTACCCCAGCTAAATAATGAACCGTTCCATTTTTATTAGAAAGAAAGAAAAGAAAGAAATAGGACATGCTACGCGGAAAAATATAATAAGAAAGAAAGAAAGAAAGAAGGGAAAAGATAGAGGGATGGGTAAGTGCACGGATGCGATAACGCTAATCTGTTTCAATCTAACATAATGAAAAGATAAAAAGAAGGAAAGAAAGAAAAAACGAGTGAGAGAGAGTTAACTCAGGATTATTATACTTTTTACATATTGGAGTATTTTGCAGTAGCTCTTAATAGGTCTTACACATTTTCCAAATTCAACACATACAAAACATCCATTATCTTTTATCCACATAAATCCTTGTTTTCTTCGTAAATAATTTCTCAGTCCTGAAGAAGGTTTCCATTGTAAACCGAAATGTTCGAACATCGACTATAAATTTGTGTTTGTTTCGACATTTTCTCCACAATATTTCTTAAGTAAACATATGAAACGTTGGAATAATTGAATTATCATACTGTGGTATATCCACAGGTCCTGCTAATAATAATAATAATAATAATAATAATAATAATAATTGCAAAAAATTAAATTTTGACCACACAACAAAATGGTATATGCATAAACCAGAATCTGTTCTTGAGAACAAAACGCACAAAATTCTCTGGGACTTTGAGATAAAAACGGATCACCTTATCCCAGCAAGAAGGCCAGACCTAGTGTTGATAAACAAAAAAGAAAGAACTTGTCAACTGGTGGATTTTGCAGTGCCAGCAGATCACAGGGTGAAGTTAAAGGAAAATGAAAAAATAGACGAATATCTGGACCTTGCCAGAGAACTGAAAAAGTTATGGAATATGAAAGTCAAAGTGATACCAATTGTAGTTGGTGCACTTGGAACAGTCCCAAAAGGATTGGAAAAGGGCTTGGAAAGTTTGGAAACCAGAGGAAGGATTGAAACCATTCAGAACACTGCACTGCTGCAATCTGCCAGAACACTCAGAAGAGTCCTGGAGACCTGAGGAGACCCGAGGAGACTTGCTGTCACTCAGACTCCAGTGAAAGACCATTAGCTAACACTGATGTGAAAACTCAAAAGGAGTAATAATAATAAAGCTATATCAAAGCGAAAATTGATAAGACCCAACAAAATAGTAAATGTAGACTTTGCTAGACACGACTGGGTTGGGAAGGTGATCCACTGGGAATTATGCAAAAATTAAATGTTGACCATACAACAAAAGGGTATATGCATAAACCAGAATCTGTTCTTGAGAACGAAACGCATAAAATTCTCGGGGACTTTAAAATAAAAACGGATCACCTTATCCCAGCAAGAAGACCAGACCTAGTGTTGCTTAACAAAAAAGAAAGAACTTGTCAACTGGTGGATTTTGCAGTTCCAGCAGATCACAGGGTGAAGCTAAAGGAAAATTAAAAAATGGACAAATACTTGGGCCTTGCCAGAGAATTGAAAAAGTTATGGAATATGAAAGTGAAAGTGATACCAATTGTAGTTGGTGCACTTGGAACGGTCTCAAAAGGATTGGAAAAGGGTTTGGAAAGTCTGGAAATCAGAGGAAGGATTGAAACCATTCAAAACACTGCACTGCTGCAATCTGCCAGAATACTCAGAAGAGTCCAGGAGACCTGAGTAGACATGCTGTTACTCAGACTCCAGTGAAAGACCATCAGCTAACACTGATGTGAAAACTCAAAAGGAGTAAATAATAATAATAATAATAATAATAATAATAATAATAATAATAATAATAAGAAGAAGAAGAAGAAGAAGAAGAAGAAGAAGAAGAAGAAGAAGAAGAAGAAAGAAAGAAAGAAAGAAAGAAAGAAAGAAAGAAAGAAAGAAATATGTCATGAGTAGTAAATATTGTTGCAGTTAATTCATTTGAAATAATCAGAAAATATCGATTCCAACACAACAAAAACAGCAACAACAACAAAAATAACCGATCTAGTATCAGCGATAAAGAGATCATCTTTTTTTCTAATTATTAAATGAACTGAGTTGTAAAGGGAGATAACCAGCCTAACTTTACAGCCAGCTGACAAGCTTCAGTCAGTAGAAAAAGCTAAACATTGACCTACCATTTCTTTAGACACCTCCTCCCCCTCCTCCTCCTCCTCCTCCTCCTCTACATTCATCTCTCTCTTTTCTCTCGCTCACTCTCCTCCCCCATACCCCCCCTCTCTCTCTCTCTCTCTCTCTCTCTCTCTCTCTCTCTCTCTCTCTATTTTTTTTTTACTGCTGAGGCCCAACCCTTCTTTCGAGTCGAAGTCAAAAACGGCGGATACTGAAAGCCGAGAAATTTCATCACTTCCGGTATAAATGTTGGTTGGTTGGTTGTTGGTTGGTTGGTTTTACGGCATGTCAACTCTTGTTGGCTCATTTCATACCGAAGACGTTTTTGTTTTATTCATTATCATAGGTATTCAATTTTTTAAAACCATTTTTTTTAAACTCATTTTTTCTATTTAACCCATAGATGGGACCCTAACAGGTACAACCACTCCGGGTCAGAGCGCATCTGGGGGTAATGTGATGAAGGGGTACTCCACATTCCCCAGAGCTCCAAGATAGGAACTTCACCATCAGAGTTTAACGTTATACCCAGGATATTAAGACCCTCAGTCACTTCCTTCTAACACATATATGATAAAAAAGGGTTGAGGCTTGCCATAAGGGCAATAGGGTTGGGACAATTATATAGGGGCAAGGGCTTGACGTGACCAGCCGATTAATCGGGGGGCGGGGCATAAATGTTGGGGGGGGGTTAAATTAATATCCTCATTTGACACCAGCGTTCAATTTAAAAGCGAAGAAACAATGAAACATTGAGAAAATATTCATTGCATTAGTTCAGTTCAATTTGATATGTCCAGATCCCCTAAGATGATTGAGATAAAACCCAGGAAAAGCAAAAATTTGAAAGTAAAAGAAAATCGCTGACCAGTATGTATGTGTATGTGAACATGTGCGCACGTTTCTTTTCAGATGTTATGATTGATTGGTTGATTTTAACGGCATGTCAACTCGTCTGGGGTTATTTTATGCCTAGAGTTTAGAGATTCAGGTAAAATGTCCGTTGATATCTACAGTTTTATGTAGAGGTTTCTTAAGATGTTTTGCACACACAGTTATATGAGTTCAAGTATTCCTATCTAATACGAATACTTTTCAAATAGATCTATTTGACCCATAGATAGGACCCTAACAGGTACTACCACTCAAGGGCGGGGCAATGAAGAGACACTTAACACTACCCAGAGCTCCAAAACTGGAGTCTCATCATGTGATGCAGTTTAGTGTCACACCCAGGAAAACCCCCTTTTGGTGGGTAGGAAGCTTTAAGGTGGGAGGGGACACAGTCAGCGTGTTCTAAGCCCTAGCGACAGAGCGTTCGGATTTTAAAGTAAAATTTTATTTTTTAATTCTATTTCTTGAAATAAATACATTGAAATAAACTGCAATATTTTAAAAAACTGTTTTGTTACTTTTGGATGTAAAACAAATGCTATGAAATATTCAAAATGACTGAAATTTTCAGTAACCCCCCCCCCACACACACACACCCACAATGAATAAGAAATAAGCACCCAGTGTTCTGCCTTCACAAAAGGCGACCCACATATATATTGTCTTCGATACTTGCCTTTCGTCTAAAAGGGACAGGACTGGGTTTAATGTCCGGTGCCTGAGGCGCCTCAAAAGAGGAATGCCGAGGGATATACGCAATGTTGGACCATATGACCTTTAGGCACCCCTTTTTGATCTCAATTAAGAAAGGACATGTTTTTCATTTACACCGTCAATATCCGCTTATTTTAACAGACGATCTTTAGATTTTTTTTTAATTTATGAAACTAACCCCTAACCCCTAACCCTATCCCCTAACCCTACTAAACAACCGGATATTGACGGTGTAAATGAAAAACATGTCCTTTCTTAATCGAGATTAAAAAAGGGGTGCCTAAAGGTAATTTTTACACTGGCCACTGCATGAGCTACAATTTGTTGGTGGCTCCCAACTATAATCGGACTTTATGTTCATTTAATATGGTGGGAGATCAGAAAATAACTATACTATTTACTCTATTAAAGTTGTAGAAAAAAAGAAAAAGAAAAAACACATCGCCGTGGTGTAGGGGGTAGCAAGCTAGTGCTGCAGATTCGTATTACCACAGAATGTATCTACTCTCCATCCTGTCATGCATACGATGTGGCACAAGGTCATTTTTTTAAACGGAGAACAGTTGTTTTGAATCCAGAGTTTTCCTTCTCATTGACTGGTTGACTAACGAAGGCTAAAGAGCCCAGCCCGACCTACTATTTACCCATAATTCGGTGGCGGTGTGGACAATGAATTCAAGCCCTTTTCGGACCATATTACATTTAGGCACCTCTTTTTATGTCGATTAAGAAAGGACATGTTTTTCATTTACACCGTCAATATCCGGTTGTTTGTTAGGGATTAGGGTTAGGGGTTAGGGTTATGGGTTAGTTTTATAAATTTTTTTAAATCTAAAAGTCGTCTGTTAAAACAACTGGATATTGACGGTGTAAATGAAAAACATGTCCTTTCTTAATTGAGATCAAACAGGGGCGCCTAAAGGTCATATGGTCCCCCTTTTCAAATGAAACACAAACAGGCTCGTCCATAATTTGAACTCTGGTTGTCGATTCTATTACCACAGTTGTTACATTGTGCCAGAAAGAAACACAACAAAATACGGAAGTCATTTTGCGCATACGCGTGAATAAATGGAAATATATTTTGTTTATCATTCTCCGGCTTTGATTCAGAATTCGAATTCGGAATTTGGAACCGGAGTCGCTAAGATGGAGTAACACTGAACTTCAGCCCTACACCGCAACTCCTGCGACAATGCCATTGCCAAACTGCATTAGTTTCTTACCTTTCCTTTGGACCACAGCACCAGTGTTATAAAAATATCTGAGGTAGGGTTATCGCCCTTGTTCTACGAGCCTCGCTATCAACCAACCAATCACAGGCCGGCATTCTTTAGTGGCAAAACCAAAAAGACAAATTCTTTCTTTTCCTGATTCATCAGCACCGGAGTCGGACGACAAAAAGGGCGTCCTATCAGTGTGAACAGATAGCCGTAGCGAGGGACTCCGATAATTCACCCTACCTCAGGAACTCAGCTAAGTGGATTGTGTTATTTATATAATCATTCCTGCAGACAAAACCTTAGTTTGCAAGTAATTAATTGTTATTTATATAATACAAGTCGTTTTGAATTCTAAGTTGTGTTCATGTGTTTTCTATTTTAACTCCTGTCTGTCTACACTGGTGGCGTGAATCACCATATTGTGGAAAGGGGGGATGTGCTACTTGGACAACAACATATCCTCTGCATCAACCCGCCCAGGCTATGTAGTTAAAAAAAATTTGGACACTACACCATCGTCTTTTGCAGACGGGAGGATGCCAACCAATTTTGTTTATCATTATAAACACAAAACAACTTGTCTTCTTTCCTCGGTTTTATTTTTATTTGAAGATGACGTTTCGGATTAATCTTCAGGTACAGCATTTACCTTTTTATTTCTGGTAAATGTTTATCTTCACCTGGTAGTGAATCTGTTTGGATCTTGGAATAATGGAAGGGCTTATTATCATCTTTTTCTTCGTCTTGTTGTCGAGACTCCTGGAATAGTACACACCTCACTCTTCTAATTCTCCTATAAACATTTTATTATGTTCTCTTTTTCTTTTTTTCTTCTTTTTGTCGGTAAATTAAAGCCAAAAAAGCAACCAAAAATTTAAAAAAGGAATATTTTTAATATGAACAACGATAAAAGTATTTAGATTTATTTTGTAAAAACTGTTTTTAGTGGCAGTAAAATCATTTTCAGTTGATAATTGTGGATAAAAATCTATTTTGCCTTGTAGTGAGCCGGAAGTTAACGCTCTGAAAGCAAAAAAAATGACGAAAATAAACGCTTTGCACGTCGGCTCGGCGCAGCTAGAAAGAAAGAAAAATAGAAATATTAAAAACGATAATTTTCAACCAATCAGAGGCGTTCGCGCCTAAAAAAGAAATTTATCGAACAGACCCTTTTTGGGAGTTTATCTGAACCCTATATAAACGAAGGTTTTTCAAAGAACAGCAGAGAAAGAACCAACTTGCCTGAATACTCCACGCTTTTCGTTATAAGAAATATTTCCGTAACTGCAGAAGGTATTTTAAGCTATATACCCTCCTCTCTCTCTCTCTCTCTCTCTCTCTCTCTCTCTCTCTCTCTCTCTCTCTCTCTCTCTCTCTCTCAGTAACTTGACAGCTGATTTGATTTTGAACACTACCATTTCTTTCTCAGTTGGAGTCAACTCAACAACTTCTTCTCATCTTATTACATGAACATTTTAAAAAAAGCCTTTTCTGCAGGACATTGATCAGTATTCTTGATTATTGTAATCTTTGTTTCAATACACATTTTATTTTGTTAAATTCATGAGTTCTTTGTTTTTCTGCCTTAATACATGTCACCATGGTGTGATGAGTAAATTACCCAAATATATATATATATCATCAACTCCATTAGCATAAACTGGTAACCCCTCACACCATAGCCTAAATATCCAACCAGATCAGGTTACGGTATCTATGATTGTGACCGTATAATGTTTTGTTTACTTGTTTTTCTTATATTGATTTTACAAGCAGTGTTGTCTTTGAAGAACATTTGTGGATTGGAGATAAAAGAAAAAATAAGACACAGTTTTTCGATGGATTGTTTTTTTTTTACTTGTCGAGCGTCGAAGTGGATCGCCATTAGAGCTGAGTAGTATTGGCAGGATTTGTGCAGAGAAAATCTGAAGTGTGGATTTTGTGGATAGCTTAGCAAGAAAACACGCGTAAGACAGTATTGGGTTACAAGAGCTTTTGTGTTTTAGGTTTAAAAAGTGGCTGTGGTTATTCCTGGTGCATGTTCCTAGGGTTTTCTTTTTACCCCATCTTATTTTATGGTCGCGCTGAAAAGGAAGTGTGACGAGACTGAAAGGCAGCCGTATGAACAAGCAGATTCCCAGCCCCCACAAACAAAGCGCGTCAGGATATGTTTGGCCTGTGGCGAGCGGCTACGGATACTCGAACTCGCTACCTCCTCGTAGTTGAGGTATTGTTAGTAGAGACCCAAATAAAGTATATCCGAATTTGCATAAGCGCAAACGAACGAGCAGAAATAAAGACGGGCTGTCGCTGACAGGGAGAGTGAGGAAGAAAGTGTTTGGACGGCAAGTGAAATCTGACGACTGCTATTTGATGTGAGAGTGGTGTGTTCAGTTGGGAAAGGAATTGCATTTCGTTTGCTGGAGAGACTTTCAAAGGATTGATATTACCTTGAATTTTTGGACCCTCTTTCAAAAGAGGAAGGAATTCAAGGAACGAAAAAGGAAGAGACAAAGACAAAAGGTAGTTTAAGGATTTAGGCTTTATTCTTGGGTCATAGACACCACGTAGCAAGGAAATTTCTCCCCGGTCAGTAGTAGTATTTTGCCCTAGTTAAGACCTAAACTCAAATCGCCGAGAGATTCTCTTGGGTGTCGGAAATGGATCTTTTTTTTTCGCACATGCGTGGAGGGTTCTTCTGGTGATGTCTCATGGGAGTTTGTTATTTTTTTAAAAATTTTATTTTAATCCCTGTAATTTATGAGGAAGTGCGTCCCGGTCTCCTGCCTCAGAAATTGCTACTCGGTGACTATTAAAATAACGTCCCCAGCTATGTCGGTGTTACTTGAAAGAAAACAACCAGCTTAGGGCGTTAAATGTATTTTAGAGGGTGGGCTTCTCTTTTTTGGCGTAATTCTTATTTATTTATCGTAATTTGTCATAATTGTTCATTTATAGAAATTTGTCGTAATTCTTGTTTAGATATGAAGATGGATATATAGTTTGGAATAGACTGAGATAGATAGATAGATAGATAAACAAAATAATATAGATAGATATGAACAAATGGAGATAGATATTTTCTACAAGTAAATGTATTTGTGGAGTGTCGCTTCTTTTTTGTCGTAATTCTTGTTTATTTAAACTAAAAACAAGACATTAAACAAACATGAATAAAAGAAAATCTGAGACGACATAGCTGGGGACGTTATTTTAATAGTCACCGGGTAGCAATTTCTGAGGCAGGAGACCGGGACGCACTTCCTCATAAATTACCTATTACCTGTCTTGGCACTGGTAGGCGTCCGCGCAGCAACTAACTGGTTGGCAAAATAAACGAGCATTTAAAATAAAACTGAACTGTTGAAAAATATAATTTCTTTGAGTTGATTGGTTATAAAAAAATATATCTAAGGCATGTGATTTGTCTCCCTTGGTCGACATATCCCTTTTCAACCCAACCAATCAGTGGCCCCCAATTTTTGCCATCAGAAATTAAAGATAAGTATCTCCCTCTTTTCCAACCAACATCTCGAAGTCAGCGAACATTTAAATGTGTCACTGCTTCTACGAACAGAGAAAACGAGGAGGACCGTTTGTAAGTGCGAAAATTTTAACATAACCATTTATCAAGGACTTCAGTTAAGTGGACTTATATTCATTTATATCTATCTAATAATAATGGAGATTCGCTTCCGGTTTTTGTCTGAAACAAAAATTACTTCACTGCTTACGTCACATTACCCAAAATCGTCATAACATAGAATAAATACACTCAAAATTTGAACATGCAGCATTAGAAGTCCTCATTGTTTTTCAAAACAAGTTTTAATAAATACATGACTGGTATTATATATCTAATTATAGTTTGTTTTATTTTAATACATATTTAAAGTTTACATTTCAAATTGTTTTATTTTTTAATCCTTTAATGAATTCGATTTTACTTACTCGCTGACATTGAATGTTTAACTCCCACCCCTCAGGCAATATGTTTCAAAAATCTATTTTTACATCGCCCGGAGGACGTTTTTTATTTTGTACTAGTTTATATAATACAATATAATCACAAACAGAACAATTTGTTTGCAACTGAAAATATTACAACTATGTTTTCTTTACATATGAATGTAACACAATATTCTTCAAAAGTCCAAATTGTTTCATGTGATTCCTGTTACTAACTTATGTTACCACCATATTTACGACCTAAATCACCATATGGTTTGTCTGGGCAGCACTTTATTTTCCTATCGAGTTTGACCCGTTTGTTGAGAGCCGGAAGTATGTTAGATTATGGCAAACTTTATGGTTGTTTGTATCGATGTGCTGCTGGGCAGTGAGCAAAGAACTTCCGGTTGTCTGGTTATTATTAGAAATATACGAGAATGGTGGTAGTAGTTTTCCCCAACAGAAAGATATTTACGTCATGTAAAAGAGACGTGCATACAAGACAATAAAAATGGGTGTGTAGAAAGGAAGGTATTTCATTGGCTGAAAATCGCAATAATCTGGAGGAACGACTGTTCATAAATGCATATAATTAAAACAATAACAAAAACGAGTTGGACGATAATTCTATAATTCTATAATTCAAGTAGTTAGAAAGATAGATAGATAGATAAAGTCCGACAGTATGCAGAAAAAAAACAAAATAATTCTTAAATATTTTCACGCGTCCCGGAACTAACACTAGACCAACACTGGTTACTCCCCCTTTCTTCATATACAACCAATATTTCTCCCAATTTTCGGAAGTCATCCACCATCACCACACAACATTCTACCTACCCAAAGTCCTGATGAAGGTTGAAAAAAAGCGAAACACTATAATGTCGGCTTCAGCATCATGAATAAAACTTTTTGGAATACTTCGTGTTTTTCTATTTTCTACATAGATAGATAGTGTGTAGGGAAAAATAGAAAAACGTGATGTGTTCCAAAAGATGAACATTTAATTTTTTATGGTAATGTTGACACTATAACGTTTCGGTTTATGCAACCTTAACCCCCCACTCCCCCAAACCGCTACCAGAAGATCAACTGTGTCCGGATAGCAAAACTAGATGATACCAATTATACCCCCCTTCGCCATAGCAGTACCGCTCATAACCCAAACATAACTCCTAACATCCCCCCACAAGATTTCACCATGTGTCCTGAAGAAGTTTGCATAGACCGAAACGTTATAGTGTCGACATTACAACCAAGAATAAATATTCATCTTTTGGAACACTTGGTGATTTTTTTATTTTTTCCACATACCGTCGGGTTGATTTCTCCATTTTACTCCCATAGATAGATAGATAGATAGTGAGAGAGAGAGGGGGAGAAAATAGGAAAAAAGGAGATTATATTGAGAATTATGGGGTAAGGGGGTTATCGCCCTTGTCTACGAGCCTCTGTTTCGAACCAACCAATCACGAGCCAGCATACTTTGGCGGCAAAGCCGAATAAGCAAACTCGCCCTCTTCTGATCCAGCTTTCACTGAGGACAGACATAAAACAGGGTCTTTCCATCTCTTCCTCAACAACCAGAATCGGTGTCGGACATCAAACAGAACGTCTATCATATCCGAACTATCAGAAGGCCGTAGCAAGGGTTCGGATAATACCCTATCTCAGGACTCAGATAAGTGACAAATTATACATTTGTGCAGACGAACTAAAGTTTGCAATACTATTGTTATTCTGTAATACACGTCTTTTATTCCTATTTCTAGTTGTTTGGTTATTTCTTTAACTCTTCTCCTGTCTGCCACACTCGTGGTTAACTCCATACTTCAAACCTTGGAGTACTGTCATTTCACTCGTGTCTAGTTTCTTTATAACGACGAAGGCGAAATTATTTTCAGGGGTTAGCAGCTATTGATCTTATCCTTTGTTGATAGATCGTGACGTCAACAAGGAGTATCTTGAAAATCTTCATCCCTTAACGGAGTATGTAATATACTCTCAACATGAAAGATTATACGTGGACGTACTTGTACACATTGATGACCATATTAACAACAGCAACAACATAATTCTGCATTTGTACGTACTTACGTGAATACATTTCAATTGGACATTTCGGTATATACGTTTAGCATTCATGCACATATTTGTATATGTAGTGAACCGGAAGTTAACGCTCTGAAAGCAAAAATAAAATGACGAAAATAAACGCTGTGCGCATGAGGATCGGCGCAGCCAGAGAGAAAAATAGAAATATTAGAAATTATAATTTTCAACCTATCAGAGGCGTTAGCGCCTAAAAAGAAATTTAGCAAACAGACCCTTTTTGGGAGCTTATGTGAACCCTATATAAACGAAGGTTTTTCGAAGAACAGCACAGAAAGAACCAACTTGCCTGAATACTCCACGCTTTTCGTTATAAGAAATATTTCCGTAACTGCAGAAGGTATTATAAGATATATACCCTTTTCTCTCTCTCTAAGTAACTTGACTGCTGATTTGATTTTGAACTTTACCCTTTCTTTCTCAGCTGGAGTCAACTCAACAACTTCTTCTCATCTTATTACATGAACATTTTAAAAAAAGCATTTTCTGCAGGACTTTGATCAGTATTCTTGATTATTGTAATCTTTGTTTCAATACACATTTTATTTGTTAAATTTATGAGTTCTTTGTTTTTCTACCTTAATACATGTGACCTAATGGTGTGATGAGTAAATTACCTAAATATATAAAACTCCCATCAACTCCACCACCATATATACGTGTATCAGTGTTTATGTGGAGTTAGGTATTTTATTTGGGTGGTTACTTGTTTTACTTTTAGTCCCAATTCGTATGGTCGTTCTTTTTTATGGTTGTCAGGCTGAAAAGGAATGAAGGAAGAAAAATACAGACAAAGAGACGAAAGATACTTTCAAAACGCAAATTTTATTTCCAGGTTCACAGTTATCTGTTGGAGAGGAATTTCTTTCGTGAGCCAGTAATAGTGTATTCCTATTCAAAAGTTATAGAGATCTGACTTGAGTTTCTTTTTGGTGCCAAGAAGTCCCTTTTTTCTGAGCATGCTCAGATTGTTCTTCCTGTCAGAGGCCTCCTGGGAGTGTTACTATTTTTTAAATTTATTTATTTCATTTTGTGTGTTTGATTTATATTTTTTCCATTTTATTTGGTATTATCTATTATTTAATTCCCATATTCATACAGATACACAACTGAATTCGTGTTTATACGTTGTTGTTTTCAGGGGATTTCAAGCAATTATCTGATTTCAGGCATCTATTCCTATTTAATAATAATAATAATCATTTACAAACAATTTTACCTAATTTTGATTGGTTGATTTTACGTCAAGTCTCACAAAACTGGAAAATGCTATAATAATGATAATAATAATAATAATGCCATAAGGACAAACTACATCAAAGCGAAAATTGATAGGACCCAACAAAATAGTAAATGTAGACTTTGCAGGAATAGAGATGAGACTGTAAACCATATACTCTGCGAATGTAGCAAACTAGCACAATGAGAATACAAAACTAGACACGACTGGTTTGGGAAGGTGATCCACTGGGAATTATGCAAAAAATTTAATTTTGACCATGCAAAAGAATGGTATATGCATAAACCAGAATCTGTTCTTGAGAATGAAACGCACAAAATTCTCTGGGACTTTAAAATAAAAACGGATCACCTTATCCCAGCAAGAAGGCCAGACCTAGTGTTGCTTAACAAAAAAGAAAGAACTTGTCAACTGGTGGATTTTGCAGTGCCAGCAGATCGCAGGGTGAAGTTAAAGGAAAATGAAAAAATTGACAAATATCTGGACCTTGCCAGAGAACTGAAAAAGTTATGGAATATGAAAGTGAAAGTTATACCAATTGTAGTTGGTGCACTTGGAACAGTCCCAAAAGGATTAGAAAAAGGTTTGGAAAGTTTGGATATCAGAGGAAGGATTGAAACCATTCAGAACACTGCACTGCTGCAATCTGCCAGAATACCCAGAAGAGTCCTGGAGACCCGAGGAGACTTGCTGTCACTCAGACTCCAGTGAAAGACCATCAGCTAACACTGATGTGAAAACTCAAAAGGAGCAAATAATAGTAGTAGTAGTAGTAGTAGTAGTAACATCGACTTAGTTAAGTAATGAGTAAGGTCCTGATGAAATCATTTGTATTGAAACCATGGTAGAACCTTACCTCTTTTCCTCGACTACTATTACTAATATATATATATATATATATAATATATATATATATATAGGGTGTTCGGGATAAATTTGACATATTTATATTTGGTTATTTTTCTCCGTAGGTTCGAGGTACTGACGCACACTGCTCATCATTTAAAAGCTTGGACCCTTCTTCATTCATATACGTGATGACAGATAGAATGAATGTCTGGAACCCACCTGAATCATGGAAGACAATAACTTGTATCATGATGATCTGCGCCGGCCAGCAAAATAAGGACATTATGGTTGAAACCATTCAGAACACTGCAGTGCTGCAATCTGCCAGAATACTCAGAAGAGTCCTGGAGACCTGAGGAGACTTGCTGTCACCCAGACTCCAGTGAAAGACCATCAGCTAATGCTGATGTGAAAACTCAAAAGGAGTAAATAATAATAATAATAATAATAATAATAATAATAATAATAATAATAATAATACGCCAATGTAGCAAACTAGCACAAAGAGAGTACAAGACTAGATACGACTGGGTGGGAAAGGTGATCCACTGGGAATTGTGATAGAAATTAAATTCTCACACTTCTACTTAATAGTATATGCACAAACCGGAATCTGTCTTAGATAATGATACTCATAAAATTCTCTGAGACTTTGAGATACAGACGGATCACTTAATTCCGTCTAGGAGATCAGTCCTAGTGTTAATTAACAAAAAAAGGAGAACGTCATCTTGTGGATTTTTCCGTTCCAGCAGATCATAGAGTGAAAGTGAAGGAGAACGAAAAGAGAGACAAATACTTGGACCTTGCCAGATAACTAAAAAACTGTGGAATATGAAGGCAAAGGTCGTACCAATTGTAATTGGTGCCCTTAGAACAATTCCCAAGGGTCTGGAAAAGAGTCTGGGTGATCTGGAAATCAGAGGAAGAATCGAGACCATCCAAACTACTGCATTGCTAAGATCGGCTAGAATACTCAGAAGAGTCCTGGAGACCTAGGGAGACTCGTTGTCACTTGTGGGTGTGAAAAACTTTCATTGAGTGAAATAGTAGTAGTAGTAGTAGTAGTAAGTTGAGTCTGCGGAGTGGCCTATTATCGGCATCAGTCAAACAGCGAGGGAGTCTATCCTCTTTTCGCTAGCGCTAGACCAGAGAGATTGTTTTTGCTGAGGTGGACATCATACCTACCATCAGCTCTCAGATTCTTTACTGCACAGATCACCCAAGCTGTGTTACTCATGCGCTGAGTTTGAGAGAACTAGTATAAAACCTGGAACCTTGCGATTCCTTGGCGTATTCTCTACAGCATTGGTTCCCAACCATTTTAGTACCATGTCCCACTTTTTTATCACAAATTTCTTCATGTCCCCCACCGTTAATTGTTTAGTATGATATAACAATATCGATTTTGAAGAAGTATAACATAGAAAAATTGTATCTTTCAAATAAAACTAAAGGGTTTAACTTCAAATTTAATCAAATAAAACCCATTTTTTAATGTGTATAATTGCAGGAGGGGGGGGACAGATGAAGAACTGCAAAGTTAAACAAGTCAGAAGCCACGCATATAGCTGGTGCTAGATGCACGATAACATTAGTGGATGAACACTTGACTAGATTGCACAAGCTGTTGTGCTCAGCTAGGTTGTAATTACAATTTAACCCTATAAATTTATAATTTTTATCCATATAGGGTAAATTAAAAAAAACTGCTGATATTACTATATTTTTCATATGCCCCCCTATTATTATTGAATAGCCCCCCCCCCCAGTGGGGCGTAGGCCCCACGTTGGGAATATCTGCTCTACTGACTGAGCTAAATAATTGGATAATTGAATGCTTAAAGATGTACAATATATGCGACAAAATTTTAAATTTCATCATCAAAGCCATAGAAAATTGGAAAGAGCTATTAACAGCATGAGGACAGACCCAAACAGCCCCCCCCCGCCTCTTCTCACCACGGCTACTTGTTATCGCAGTGATGCCTCTCAACTATATACAGAGGAAATGTGCAGGGGGCTACAAATTTACAAAATCACAGGAAAAAATAAATCACCTAATATACATCGATGATATCAAGATTTTTGCCAAAAATGAGAAACTGGAAACCTTGTACAAACTATAAGAATATATAGCCAGGATATAGGAATGGAATTTGACATCAAAAAGTGTGCTATGCTCATGATAAAAAGGGGAAAAGAAGGGAATAGAACTACCGAATCAGGAAAATATTAAGACATTTGTAGAAAAGGAGAATTACAAGTACTTTGGGAATACAGGAAGCGGACACCATCAAACAGAAATGAAAGAAAAAGTGAGAAATGCGTATCTAAGAAAAAAAGAAATAAAACTTCTAGAAACCATTTTTGTCAAGGGAATAAACACCTTGGTTGCTCCCTTTGTAAGATACTCTGGACTCTTCATAAAATGGACCAGCGAGGAACGACACATGGACGAAAGAGCAATGAAACTGATGACAATGCACGAGGCATTACACCCACCCAAGGGATGACATAGACAGACTATATGTGTCAAGAGAAAGGGGTCGTTGAAGAGTGTGTAGAAGCGACAGTCCAAGCACTCGAAGAATACACTAAAAGAGCAAAGAAAGACTAGTTACATTAGCTAGTAACAGCAATTGCAACATAAGGACAAACAGAAAAACTACAAAAACAGAAATGGGAAGAAAGAGGACAATTCCTTTGCTCATTTAAAGGAAACTTAGTTTTCCAATCTAACTTCACTTTACATGAAATGTCTAAGAGAAGAAACATTTCTCAATTTTCAAAATATATTACCAATCTTTCGAGAGTCAAGGGTCGGTTTAGCTCAGTCGGTAGAGCGTTCGGCTAGGAACCACAAGACTCCTGGTTCGATACCGGCCCTTTCCAGCTCAGCGTATGAGTAGCACGGGGATCTGTGCGGTAAAGTGAGTAGCTGATGGTAGGTGTGGCGCTCCACCACAGACGCTAAAATAATCCCCTTGGTCTAGCGCAAGTGAAAAGGGGATAGTCTCCCTCGCTGTATGGCTGATACCGACTTTAGACCACCCAGACGACATTTTTTAGTTATCAATGCAATCGTTATAACCCGTTGTGATTGAAGTCCCCCACCTTTTTATTCAGAGCAAGTAATTACTAAATAGTTTTCAGGGGATCTGATAAATAAATACAATTTTAAAAATAAAATGTCGGAAAGATTGGGGCAAATAATTTAGATTAAAATTATTCAATTATCCGCTTAGGAATCGCAAGGTTTCGGGATCGATACCAGTCGCCGCCAACTCATCGCATGAGTAGACCAGTGTGGATAATCTGATCTGTGCAGTAAAGCATTTGGGAGCTGAAGGTAGATATGGCGTTTCCCCTCAGGAAAAATAACATCTCTCTGGTTTAACGCTTGTGAAAAGAGGATAGACTCCGCTCAGTTCGGCTGATACCGACAACAAGCCACTGCGCATACTTTACTTATATTTACATTTGTAGAGTAAAAATGGCCTGTCCCATTAAGAAATGGGGGGGGGATTCTACAGGAAGCGCTCAACTATAAAATGTTACCTCGTTCAATAGTATATAAGATCAAGACTTGGTTAAACTTGCAAATCGTCGTCAAAATTAAAACGGAAACTTATTTGGTGGTGATCCATGACAGTTTAACTACAATGTATGAATGAACTTTTTTTTTTTTGGGGGGGATTATGGTTGTTTTTTTATTACGTATTGCTTAAAAAACAATAACAATAAAAAACTCCAAATTACTATACATTTAATGTTGAAAAATATTTTTTTAAACAAGTTTAATTGAAATTATACATTGCAATAATAACACAAACAACTGAGGCTAATGTGTCTACCGTTGGATTCAATTATTAATTTCAATGGTTAATTAAATGTATAGTAATTTGGGTTTTTTTTGTTTATTTTTTAAGCAATACGTAATTAACCCCCCCCCCCAAAAAAAAAAAAAAAACAGTTCATTCATACACTGTAGTTAAACTGTCATGGATCACCACTAAATAAGTTCTGACGACGATTTGCAAATTTAACCCAAGACTTTTAGAGGACGAAAACTCGTATTCACGCTGAAACTATCTTAATGTAAATACTACAAACACTTAGTAGTTGTAACATCTTACATCTTTCTAATGTTCTAGCTCGTATATTCACTTGGCATTATATATATATATATATATATATATATATATATATATATTTGAAACATTTTAGTAAACCTTAACCCGCTTGCACAAAAATGGCGATTTATCAAATATCACAAAGAAAATAAACTTTTTCTATTACTTGACGTTCATGAAAATAATGGATTAATTGTGTTACTATAGCATTTATTCTAAGACAAACAGCAACAAATAAATGAATTAAAACTTAATTCAATCCTAACGGTAACCTCTAGGTTGTGAGTGATCACATGTAGTAAGCTTCCAGTCATCCCCTGTTGGCTGGAGTGGTTCGCCCAGCTAAGACCAGTTGAGAGGCATAAAAGCCGAGGCAGTATCTAGATATGGTGAATCACTGGCCAGGCGAACTCGTTGTCCGTGGCAGTATTGACAACAGAGCTTGTGTGAGACGTCCGGAGGATTTTTTTTTAAAGAATTGTACGGATCATTACTTACAAAAAATCCATGAATCGTTATTAAGGTTTGATTAGTGAAGAAAAAAAATCGATTGAGTTAAACAGTTTTATTCGCTGAGAAAATACACACATATTATTTAGGTTTTTTTTAACTGTTGTCCTCATCTTTATTGTTATACACAACCTTTTGATCGATGTGCCCTCCGGCTTTCTTGGTGAACTCGGGAACCTTCACTGAAGTTCGAACTGTATCCTTTATTTAAGCCAGAGGTGTAGATTGGTCTGATTGTTAACCATAACCGAGTACTAGTGTTAAGCTTTGTTACGTATTTCTATTTTATTTTAACCTGTAGTCAGGATTGAACCGGCAATCTCCAGATGATTGTCACTTAGACCTGTATTGACACAACCCTTATATCAGTTACGCCATGTGTCCAACTGGATAAGAAATCAGAAAAATAAAATACACACAGTTTAAATCAGTGGTTCTCAATCGGGGTCCATATAACATTTTTGGGGACCCAAGCAAGTAAAATATATTTAACTATAAAAATACAATGGGATTTTTAAAACAAATGGCTATGGGGGATCCACCATAGTAAAATAGGATTAAAAGGGGGTCAATAGGTAAAAAAAAAGGTTGAGAACCATCGGTTTAAATTAACAATTAATTCAGACATTGGATTAAATTAAATCAAAATTAAAATAACAATCTTCCAGGAGGCAACAGACAAGAAGGACCCTCTGGGCTTGTGCAGAAAATTGTTCCTCCCTGGCACCAAAAGAATCCTCAGCCATTCCAAACGCGGACTTTACTGGGAACACACGTTATTTACTTGCTTGGGAAAAAATTCATCTCCACGGAATAGCTATGGACCTAGAAAAAAGTCTGAAACCTAAAAGTATCTTTTGTCTTTGTCTCTTTATTTATTTTTCCTTCCTTTAATTCATTTTCAGGTTGACGACCGACATCCACGTATAATTGGGTTTAAAAAAAGAAACCAGCGAAATCATCCCAAATAACCAAAAGCCTAAACCCGCACATAAAAGTTTTTATCCCACAGACACCCCACGAATTAGACAAGCATAAAAGCATTTCTTTTTAATATCAGATGATTTAAGAAAAGAAAATTGCCACGCTCAAAAAAAAAAAAAAAAAAAAAAAAGTTTGACCTGAGTCCAAATGTAAATAGGAAATGAATCAAATCAGAATATAAATAAATAAATAAATAAATTAGAAACCATAATCCCTAACAAACAACCGGATATTGACGGTGTAAATGAAAAAAAAAATGACCTAATGACACGAAATTGAAAAGGGGTGCCTTAAGGTAATATGGTCCAAAAATTATTATGGTCAAGTCACACTGAAAGCCTCAGTTTCCGATAAATTACTGAAGTTAACTCTTTGCTAACCAAAATTTTCCCCATGGCTGCACCAAATTTTCTTGTATTTTTACCTATACAATGGGATATTTCAAAGTTCACTATCTATTCACCTCAGAACTAATTCTAATCAAATAAAGTCCTATTATTATTGTAATCTGAATCCTTCTGCTCAATTATAATAAACTAACCATCAGTTTTTGTACTTTACTTGGGTGTGGTATGCGTAGAAACAGTGGTAAGAGAGCCGCTGTGAATGGTTTTAAGTAGTTAAGCAGCATTGAGCCTGCTCAGAACATAATTGGGTGACCACTTAAGCAACAGCAAGTACTGTAAGCACCCCCGAGCCTTTTGTTTATCAAAAATCACTTTATTCAGCATTAAATGGCCCGAAAAGGGTTGACATGCCATAAAACAAAACAAAACAACTTTCCAAAATTACAAGCATATGATTTTATTCTTCTCTCTTTTTTTTTGCTCGGCAACAGAAACATAATTAAACTTTATTGTTATTTACTAAGCTTAGCTTAGCTTAACACAAGGCCAGAAGTAAGAGACACACAGTGAGAATCGAACTCTCTTATAATGGTCCAGTAACCCAGCTTGCTAACCATTACACCATGTGAGCTTAACCCTACTTTTTTTTTTATTAAACTGCATCTAATGGCGAGGTTCCAATTCTGGAGCTCTGGGAAGTGTGAAGTACTCCTTCATCACCATTACTCCCTGGTCCACTCTGGCCCGGGGTGTAGTACCTGTTAGGGTCCCATCTATGGGTTAAATATAAAAAAGTCAGTTTAAAAAATTGTGTATAAAAAAATTGAGTTTAGATTTTTTTAAATGTTGTATATCCATCAAGAATGATTAAAACAAAATGTCTTCGGCATAAAATAACCCAAGAAGGGTTGACATGCCGTAAAATCCAACCAACAAAACCAGCAACAACTTTTTTTTTTATTAAGCTTAACTTAATTTGCCACAAAGCCAGTAGTTATAACCTATTCGTCGAATTGTTAACATTACACTACGTGAGATACCCGTGTAATAAAATGCTATAAGTATATAAAATATTTTTATTCAAGGTGGATTTGTTTCGTTGGCTTAGAATGAGCAAATTACTCTTGCCGAATATGAGTGCTCAATAATTGTGGCCCTGTGTCAGACTAAGCTATTGTTCGTACATACCTTTGTCTGCCCTAGCATCAAATTATTACTTTTTTTTATCTTTCAATGTGTGTCACCTATGGGGTACAATTTCGCCTGAACAAAAGTTTAAACAACAATCCTCTTCCTTGCTGTGTGCTCTTGTTTCGAAGCATGTAGTATTTCTTTTTCTTTTTCTTTAATCATTGGTTCTTAAAAAATAAAAATAAAGAAGAAAAAAAGCCGCCATTAGTGCAGTTTCTTTTCCCACGGTTTCGTATTCGTTTTACACATTTCAACAGATTTCCGAGGTTTTTTTTAATATTGATTTTACTTACTCTAGTATCATATAATAAAAGTTGCGTAGATATGAAACTGTGCGTAAACGTACGTTTATTTGTTTGTTTGTTTTATTTTATCTATTTTTTTTTCTTTTTTTTTTTTGGAAAGAAAATATTTGGAGGGAATTTATGTAGTTGCGTGTGTGATTCTATTTTGATATTAGGGTAAGCGGATATGGCCCAAGGCGAGTGGGAACTAAATGAAATTAGTAAATATCGTCGATGTATATGAATATTTTACTGTTCGTCTTCTTTTATTAATCACCAATTGAATAAACATTCTTATATTTATCTATTCATATTTATCGCAATCTATTCATTATATATATATATATATATATATATATATATATATATATATATATCCCTTACTCTCAATCCATATCTATCTATCTATCTATCTATCTATTTTTCACTATCTTTGCATATATCTCTATTCATCTGTCTATATCCATTTATCATGGGACGTTGCACTTTCTCTTTTCGTTTGCTGCTGTCGCCATCTTGTATTAACCAGAAACGGAAGTGTGTGATTAACAACATCACGTGATCTAACGTTTTGGTTTGCTAAAATATTGTCGACTGACACTTGTTCACTTCTTTATATATATATATATATATATATATATATATATATATATATATATATATATATATATATATATATATATATATATATATAGGGGTATGAAAACACACAGTATTGTTAAAATGAATATATTTTTATATCATTTTCATAGCTAATATTGAACAATATTTCGATTCATAAAAAATCATCATCAGAGCATAATGATAATGCTTCCGTTTGAATTTAAATTATTTTCTGCTTCTCTCTCGATGATTCCGGATTAAAAACATTTACATCTAAAAACGGACCTAATTATCATTATGCTCTGATGATGATTTTTTTATGAATCGAAATATTGTTCAATATCAGCAATGAAAATGATATAAAAATATATCAGTTTTAACAATATTGTGTGTTTTCATACCTCTTTTATCTATACATCGGATTCATTTCCTTACTCTTAACTCATATATATATATATATATATATATATATATATATATATATATACATATATAAAGCTTCTAGAACATTTTAAGTTACGTCAAATTCAATAATCTAACTTTCAAAAAATGTATTATTCGTTACAGGAAAAACGGCGAACTTGGTATTTAAAAACAGTAGGTATCGAACTTAAAAGTCTTTTATTCTTATTTTCAGAAGAAAGAGAAAAAAAATTTGGTGGAAAACCATTTTAAAATGAATGGTACAAGAGATAAGCAATAGAATTTAACATTTTCAAAAGTTATCAAGAATTAAATTATTTTTAAAATATTTTACTTTGACACGAAAAAGAGTGCTATTCATTTTGGGGTGTAATACGATACATTGTCAAAATATTTAAAAATAAACGAAGCATATTTTCATATAAAAAAATGATCCCGAGTTGAATCCTGAGTAGAGGCAGTTAGAAAAATAATTAACACAACTCCTACCCTAGCTATGGTTAGCGGAATGAGAAGAGGATACCCCTGTGGACTAAATAAAGGGTTAGGTTCAAAGTTCCGTGACGGCTCCCGATTACGACAAGAAGGTTCCCAAGTTCGAAAAGAAGGTTCCCGAGTCCGACAAGAAATACCTGAAGAAAGACGGAGGGCATATCGGCCGAAACGTTGTACAAATAACAATGAAGATGGGGACAATAGTCCGAATAACGCGAATAAATTAAAAAAAATAAAAATTAATCTTTTTTTTTCGTTACACATTTCATGTTGATTTTGTTAAATATTTTTTAATATTTTCCTCTAATTGGGTTTGTAAAACTAAATTAACTCAAAATCGGTTTAGTTGCAGACTGATGTCACAGACGATTGTAACCAGTTGAAAAAGAAGAAATAGTTCACGACTATATATTATACAGGGTGTCCCAGAAGTTACACACCATCCTGGTTTTCAAAAATACACAATTGTTGATTTCAAATCACTGTTATTGAGAATAATTATAATAAATGCTCAAATTGAGAGATAGAAAATTAATTGCGACAATCACTATCAATGAATATGTTTTTGAAATAACTAAAGGTGTTGTTTTTCAAAACCTGGATAATACATTACTTCTGGGACACCCTGTATATATATATATATATATATATATATATATATATATATATATTGACGGAGGATATAGATGAATACAAATAGAATTATCCACAACTTACCTGTCTATTGGATATTCTTTATCTATCTATCACTATCTCTCTCTCTCTCTCTCTCTATATATATATATATATATATATATATATATATATATATATATATATATATATAATATATATAAACTATTTCCAAGATGATAGCATTGAAAAGGTTGTTTTAAAAATTTCAAGAAAAAAGAATTTTAAAAACCCAAAGGATTCCGTTATTTTCAACAACATTTGTTTGAATATATATATATATATATATATATATATATATTATTATTTATATAGCACACCATATTATCATATATATATATTTAACAAATCCTCCGTACAAGTAGGGTGTGACACAAGGACATTTTTTAAGCGGTGTTTAACAGGTTTGAATGCAGAGTTTTTCTACATCTAGACTAGTTGCTTAACTAAGGTCAAAGAATCCAGTCTGCCCAACTTTTTTCCCATACCTGGAGGGAGAATAGTTGGATTCATACCTTTACCAATGATCTAGCCCTATGTGAAATCCAAACAGCCTCATTCGGGATTTGAACTTGGGTAGCCGACTCCATTTCCTACGCACAACGCGCCCCCAATCATCCCCCAATCATCAACTCGTGCTAACGTGCTTCAGTGACTCTCTCTCTCTCTCTCTCTCTCTCTCTCTCTCTCTCTCTCTCTCTCTCTCTCTCTCCAGTCCCCATCGGTCATCTCTTCGGGAAAGTTACCTACACGGCATTCAGTGAACGCACACAGCCGATTGATGTGGATTTTTTTACTGGTCCGCTAACACCAGCGAGTCCAAGCGTGGGTTTCCAGATGAGAACGTCACTTATGAGTTCGTCTTTACTTCTCCAACAGTGTCCAGCATATCTTGTTCGTGTTACTTGGATCGTTTGTGTGATGGGAGATAAGTCACTGTACAGTGTTTCCAGCATTTGTTCAAGGCAACATGCGGCACCATTGAATTGTTACAATCTACCTTTTTCTTTAATGCTTTCCTTAAAGTCCAAGTGGTGCAGCCAAACAGTAGTACTGATACAGCCATAGCTTGATATTTTTTCACAAACTATCAAAGTCGAACAAGACATGTAGGGCACTGCTTGAGAAATAGGGACGAACTCATAAGCGACGTTCTTCTCATGGATACATCAGTGATTGCCAAAGAATTACATTTATTAGTTCTGTGCGGAGCCTGGATGCCGTCTGGGGCACTTGGCAAGGACATACGTACAATCGGCGCGACTTGATGATGATAATGAAATATATTATATATAATACATATACACATTATGTATATATGATATATATATAGTACATATATACATTATGAATATATGAAAACATTATTCATAGATACATTATATTCATATATATATATATATATATATATAATAAGGTTTGTTTAGAATGGCTTTTTGCCGATAATTTTAATAAAATTATCGGCAAAAAGCCATTCTAAACAAACCTTGTTTACAACTTATCACATCTTCGTGTAATAAAAGTCACTAGAAGTGGAATGTTAACCTACTCTAAACAAATCATAAAATCTAAGAAGTTCGTTTGGTGTTGGGGTTATGGGATCGGCCTGTCAGCTTGGCAGTCCGGTTTCAAATCACGCACAGGGCGGTCTTCCGATCTATAGCTCTGCTGATGAGGCCTAATAGGCCGAAATGTACATACAGAGATTGATTTTTCTCGATTTGTTTAGCCATACATTTTAATAGGTATTCCCGCCTAATTCATTATTAATTAATTAATTTTCAAAATTAGGTACGACTCCAATTAAGCATATATATATATATATATATATATATATATATATATATGAAATATACGTAATAATTTAAATATATGATATATACGTGATAATAAACTATATATAGGAAATAATATATATATGGTATATACATAATACATATATATGCTATATACGTAATAATAATAATAATATAATAATAATAATATATATATATATATATATTATATATAATATATACATAATATATATGCATGATAATCTATATATATATACATAATAATGATATATATATATTTATAATATATACATAATAGTATAATAATTATTATAATTATATATATATATATATACATATATACATAATGATTATATATATATATACACATAATAATGATTATATATGTGTGTGTGTGTGTGTGTATACACACATACATAATAATGAATATATATATATAAACATAACAATGATAATGATTATATATATATAATATATATGATAATATACATAATAATGATAATATGTATATATAATATACATAATGATGATATATAAATATAATACACATAACAATGATAATATATATATATATATATACACACACGTGTATATATATATATTATAATATATATATATATATATATATATATTCAAATAAATTTCTAAAACTATTATCAACATTAATTAAAACTTTTAACCATACTAAAATCAAATTTTCCGTAAAAAGAATTAAAAACTTTTTTAAAGTACAAAAAAACATATCGTCTTATGTTGACATAGAGTGGCAGAATATAATGAAGTATTTTGTATTTATTTTAAAAACTGGCTTTCTCATATGAGATCACCAGTGACGCTGCCATAGTGTTGACATGGTTGGTAAAGTGAAAACAAGTAGAAAACCAATTCTTTTTTTCTGTACTTTTTCAATGTTGTAGTAAGCCTGAATTTGCTCTCATAAGCTAACAACTAGAGTTTGTAGCAGTCTGCATCGTCCATTCCCATACCCTAGCCGTTGTATTTAAGTTGGAGATTCTGTCTGCTGCTTTACATTGAGTACAAGCGTGGAGCGGGAGTCATGTAGAGAGAAAGAAAAAACCAAGGGCAGATAATCCATGACGCTGGAGCGAAAAGGTTTCCCATCTGGCGGAAAATATCTTCACCAAGGGCAGGTAATTTCACTTAAACAACAGCGCCATCTTTTTTAGAGCTAATTCTTTCATCTGCATTTATCTATCGGCGTTAAGAATTTTGTGTCTAGCTGCAACACGGCTTTAGGAAATTTACCCATTTGAAATACAGCGCGAATGTGAAGCTGCAGGATTCATTTGATGAGGTAAGAATGTTTGTTTTCATAGAAACTTTTTAGAAATGTTGTGCAAAATGAAATCTCTTTAGACATACGCCATTTTCTACTATTAACATGCGTGCGTGTGTGTGTGTGTCAAAATGGAGGCAAAAAACGGAAGGCCTATCTTCTTGCGATGATTTTGTACTCGTTTTATGTTCATTGAAATATTTACACTTTCTTCTCCTTTTAATATTTTTGAGTACTGTTATCTAGTCATTTAATAGTTTTTATTTTTATGTTGTACATTTACAAACGAACGTTACATAATTTAAGGGTCTGGTTCAGATCCCATGGATTTATTTATCCAAAAATGAAATACATACATCTACTTATTTTTCTTTTCACTGTATTTTTTAAAAGTTCCTTAGAAATAAGTAATTGTTATTGTATTTAATTATAATTTCTCTTTCTAAGCCTCACATTTTATTTATTTGTATTTTTAATTGGATCATTGTAACCAGTGTATAATGTCGTCTGATGATAATATTACAATAAAAGAGAAGGGTGATTTAATATCATGTTTTGTAGTTGATCAAAGCTTAAAATGCCTGATTTCATCGAAATAATTTCTCATGATAAAAGGAAAGGATTTTAAATAAAAGATCTTTAGTTGGTTTTCTAACCCGGATGAATTTGCAAAGCATTATGGGTCTACATCGCAATGAGTAATTTTCTTAAATCAGTCAGTTGTGTTTTTTTGCACCGGCTATTTCCCAGTTTGGGTCTTGTGATGTCGAAATGAATAAATGAACATTTGTTCTGCGAGGGTAAAATTAAGAAATAACTTCTTTTTTTCTGCTGAAGAAGTTTATACTGTAAGACGGCCACATAGTAATTTAAATAAATAAATCTAGGAGAAAAAAATGGGGAGTACGAAAATTATGAACAGGGTAAGGTTGTTTTTGTTTAAAAAAAAACAAAAAAAAAAGATTTTGTATTTGTTTTTTTGTTTTTATTATCTTATGTAAATGTAATTCGTTTGTTAGAATTGTCATGGCAACATTAAGTGTATTCATTATTACTATCAAAATATGGTGGAAACTGCTGTTGTTCGCTGTTTATTTCACTCATTGAATGTAACATAATGAAACTAGCGATAATAACAATCGACAATATCTCTATCTTACAATCAATAAGCTGTCTTATAAATTTGATCTTGTGTTTTATTTACTGTTTTGAAAACATGTAAAATACAGTTTTATTTTTTTAATTTTCCTAATATGTTTTTACTTTTTAATGTTTACTAAAAATGTTTTCTCATTGTTTTTGATCAAATCTTGATCAAACAGTGTAAATGAAAAAAAAAACCTGTTATGCCACCAACATATCGATTTTTACTTATATTTTCTTAAACTGAATTTTTACGAAAATATTAAACATTTTTTTAAAGCATAGACAATGAAAATGGTTTAATTTTTTATTTTTTTTTATATTATTTTCATTTCACAATGTTGTCATTTAGAACGCGCGTTTCCGTGTTGTTTTTTTGTTGTCATTTTATTTTTACGAAGAAAACTTTCAGAAAGTAAAAATTAGATAAATTTAATCATGTGAAATAAACTTTACGCGCTGTATTGATTATTTTAATTTTTACATTTTGTTTATTTTTATCTGGTTTGTCGCTAATAAATACAAAAAACAATCTATAATAAATCATTTGCCGGATTTCCGCTTTCTTTCTGGACTCCCTAAAGACGCTGGGGATATTTTTAATGTAATTTTTTTTTTGTTACGACTTTCACCCAAACTTACAGGTTTTGCCTTAAAAAAAACACCACTGTATTGTATTGTATATACTGACACCGACAAGCTGAGCTATTTATTTTTATCTGCCGTGATGAATAATAAAAATCATGTTCTACATTGTTTTATTAATTTCCAGGTTTTTAAATGCATTAACCTGAAAATAAACGTAACTTCTAATTATTCAAAATTATAAATAAATAAAGCAAAAATTCTTACTAGTTTTTCGAGTTTTTTTGTTTTTGTTTGTTTTTTTCTTTTTCTTTTTTAACTTTTGAAGAAGAAAAATAAATTCCATTAAGGGTGAAAAAAACAATAACAATCTCAAAGGACTAAGGAGGAAAATGTTCGAACATTTATAAATATAAGAACTTCAAAATGCAACATGATTTTTTTGTTTTGTTTTAAAGACCAAAAGGGTTACGATTTAAAACGAAGAGTCACTGGAAATATTAAAAAGTAAAGTTGTCAGGTCAGTCTCAATTCTAAAGGTTTGTCGTTCTATGTAAAAAAATAAAAAAAAAAAAAAAAATTGTATTTTCATGAAAACATTTTTTTTTTTTTTTACAATTTAATTAAATAAATTATTAAATATTGATAGTACTAAGTTTTTGTAATATCAAGTTTTCCTCATGCAGTAAATTCCATTTGTGCCATTAATTAAAATAAATAAATAAAATAAACACGGAAATAATTTATTCGAATAAAGATGTAGCAGTGTAGTGTTGGTTGATAATGTTAACAAAAAAACAAAAAATCAAATGCCATGTGATTATAAGTGCCCCTTCTACAAAAGAAAACTGTAGTGACCGTATTGTGTGTTTTTCTGGATGGTCACTCTTTTCATATGTTGATAATCAATCATAGGTTTAGTTTCGTATAATGTTTTAATTATTGTTATGGATTTAGACTACGCGCTAAAAAGTCACGCTGTCTAACCGCGGGAAGAGAAAAGAAACAAGATTACACGAAATAAGTGGTTGAATGAATGGAGTGAAAGACAGAGGTGAGAAGTCACGCCCACTAATTATAATATCTAAGCTTTGTTCTTCTTCGTCATGGATCATGTTATATTATCAAATAGTATCTAATTTGTGTTACTGCTGTCCAGTTCAGTCTTAAATATTTGTTTCCAAAGCAACTGTTTCTTGGTTTCTTGTTTAATGTTAACTTAAAGCCAAAATAGGAGTCAATTTTGCAAGTTGTTTTCTGCTCCCACAACGAGAGGTAATACAAGGGACATAACTCTATATTAAAATAAACGTCTTTTATTTGAATCTATATATTCTTTCATTAGATAAATAAATAGATTTAAAAAAACATTTTTAAATTAAAAAAAAAGAAAAGAAAAAAGCCTTCCTAGTATCAGACTTTGTACTTTTATGCCTACAGATATGTAAGATATTTCTCTTTAACACACACACACACATGTGTGTGTATGAGTGATTTTTCTTGATAGTTTTAAACATCATTTTATAACCTAATACTTAGCAATTATTATTTTCACATAATTTGAGTAACTTATACACAGTACACATCAATTCTATACCTGACTATATATTATTTAGTATATATTTTTTTCCAAGTTCACAAAATACTTGAAATAAGAGAAACCATTTTGACAGTTCATATTTTAGCCATTATGGGAATTGCGACGTCAGTGGTTCTCAAACTTTATACAGTCTGGGCGCACTTACAGTACTACAGATACTTGATAGCGTACTGTATACAAAATAGGACTAATATGTTATTGAGTTAACTGTTAAATATATAAAAATAACACATTTAACAAAAGCAAACAACATATCTCTATGAAGTTTATTCATTCCTGTGTTAATGAGAAACATGAGCTTGATAAGACCTTGCGATTTCTTCAATGTTTGGTCTTATGTTTGAGAGACAAACTCTCATTTCCTCATCAATGCATTGAAGAGTTCCTCTCTTTTTACACTTAATTGTTGCGAGGGTTGAAAATCCCAGTTTACATAAATATGAGGTGGAAAATTGCAATAAAATAATTTTTCTCAATAAAATTATTTAAAACCTGTGTTTTTATTTAGTTGCAAGAAAATTAACTTATAACTATCATAATAATGTTGCAACAAAGCTAGCAAGTGTTCATAGAGAAATGGTATAATATAGTAACTTAGTTTTTATTTACTTTTCCTATCTGGATAGATTTTTCAGGAATACTACGGAGCAAACCTGAAAAAGTTCTGGGGGCGCACTGTTTGAGAACCACTGGATTAGGGTATTGTGAAGCTTTGGAAAGTTTAAACTCAAAAATTGTTGTTTTTTTTTTTTTTTTTTTTTTTTTTTTTTTTTTTTCACAGATAAATTGTTTTTATAATTTTAAAGTAAAATAGACCAAGTAAACTTACTGACTGTTTGGGAGATAGTTATACACCAAATTTTTGATTCTATTTAAAAGGGTTCTTTGCTAGTGGCATATTTACAGAAAATAGTGCCTATAGCAAACACTGGAGTTGCACCCCTGACTAAACATCTGACACCCATTTTTAAATTTTTGAGATGGGGCTTAATAATTTGGATTATTTGGATTATTCGGACTATTGGTTCCCAATTACAACAAAAACTCCATAATTTGAAAAGAAGGTTCTCAAGTTTGAGAAGAAATACCTGAAGAAGGCCAAAAACATGTATATAACAATAAAGATGTGGACAATAGTCCGAAAAATCCAAATAATACAAACTTTACCATAAAATTAACTCAAAAATACAAGTTAATTTTGTTGATCTTTTAATTAACAACTTATAACACAACTGAAGATAACAATTGTATCTTCTTTGCTTTCACTGATACAAATTGGTCAGGGTGTGTTTTCTTTCAGTTTCTTATCTTTCTCAGCAGAGAAAGATTTCACTGAGTCTGCCTTGACCTTTGGAAGATCTCAAATATAAAAATATCAGTTTTAACTTGTTCAATGATCTCTCACAACTGACTAGGGAAACTACGATGGTTAGCATTATCTGAAAAATAATTCTTGACTACTTCATTAATTTACACTAAATAAATAGTCATACTACCACTACCTCTAAGTAGTGATACCCATGGCACATGCCCTACCTACTACATCATAGATCGGCCACTAATCCTTGAAAAATGAACATCTACATAAACTATGAGATAAGAATCTCTATTAATAATGGAGATTTGCTTCCGGTTTTTGTTTGTAAGAAAAACTGTCACTGCTTACGTCACATTACCCAAAATTGTCATAACATAGAATAAATACACTCAAAATTTGAACATGCAACATTAGACAGTCCTCATTGTTTTTTAAAACAAGTTTTAATAAATACATGACTGGTATTATATATCTATATATAGTTTGTTTTGTTTTAATATATATTTAAAGTTTACATTTCAAATTGTTTTATTTTTTTAATCCTTTAATGAATTTGATGATTTTACTTACTTAGGGTACAAACTCGCTGACATTGAATTTTTAACTCCCTCAGGCAATATGTTTTGAAAATCTATTTTTACATCGCCCAGAGGGTGTTTTTTATTTTGCTAGTTAAAAATAATGAATTTTACTAGACCCTTATAAAAGCTATAGATTTCAAAATGCAGTCATGTTATGTTGAACATTTTCAAATTTTGTCTTGGTGGTGTGGCACCAAGTCTAGAACTCTTGGGGTGTTGGATCACCCCTTTATTGCCACTGCCCTGTCAGCTGGCGTTAGCATGCACTGACTGCACCTCTCCAGAGGGGTAAGAGTCCCCCAATGGGGCCACCTGTTGGCCATGGGTGGCGACCCGTGATACTTAAGGACAGAGTCTTGGTGGATAAGCAGTCCATGACATGCAACACTCCACTTAGAACCTTACTTAGGCTAGACGGGCAGTCAGAGAGGCCCACTCCAATCAATCGGCTGGTCATGTCAAGCCCTAGCACCTATATGATTTTTCCAACCATATTGCCCTTATGGCAAGCCCCAATCCCTTTTTATCATATGGGTGCTAGAAGGCGGTGGCTGCGGGTTTACATGTCCTGGGAATGATGTTAAACTCTATCTGATGGTGAGGTTCCGGTTTTGGAGGTTTGGGGAATGTGGAGCACCCCTTCATCACCATTGCTCCCTGGTCCACTCGGACCCGGAGTGGTAGTACCTGTTAGGGTCAAATCTATGGGTTAAATAGAAAACATGAGTTTATAAACAAAATTGTATTATCCATTAAAAATGAAATTATTTCAAAACTTTGTTGGCATTAAACATTTTTGAATACCAAATTACCAAAAGAAGTATCGGCATAAAATAACCCAAGGGGTTGACATGCCGTAAAACCCAACAAACCAACCAACCTTTATTGCCATTACTCCCAGGTTCACACAAAGTGGTAGTACCTGTTAGAATTTCATTTATGGGTCATATAGATCTGATATAATGTTTAGAATTATTCTTAACTTCATTTATTCTTAAAATGTTGATATTTTAACTAAATATCAACCTGTTTAAAATTTATTAATAATATCAACTTTTAAAACATTGATATTTCAATTTGAGAGGAACAATTTAAGATATATCATTGTTAGCAAATAATTATTGTTATTAATAATAAATTGAAATAGTGGTTATTTCCTATAAGTCTAACATGATCAAAGGGGAACCACTCTTGACTGATAAATTATTTATTTGTTGATCTACTAGGAAAAAAGAAGACGGGTTTAGGGTTAGTTTAAAATAAGTTTAAATAAATAATTTATCAATCAAGAGTGGTTCCCCTTTGATCATGTTAGACTTATAGGAAATAACCGAAATAGTCACTTGAAACTATATAATTGCATGGAAAGGGCCGGGTTAGCTCAGTCTGTAGAGCGTTCAGCTAGAAACCACACGGTTCCTAGTTCGATACCGGCCTTGCCAACTCAGCGTATGAGTAGCACAGGAATCTGTGCGGTAAAGTGAGGAGCTGATGGTAGGTGTGGCACTCCAGCTCAGATGCTAAAATAATCTCCTTGGTCTAGCACAAGTGAAAAGGGGATAGATTCCCTCGCTGACTGGCTGATACCGACATTAAGCCGCCCCAACAACTTTACTTTACTTATTAGTATTAGATAGGAATACTTGTATATATAACAGTGTACAAATCATTTGTATTAAGAATAGTAACTTAAGGCTATTATTATTTGCAAAGGATTATTATTAAATAGGAATAGTTTCTGGAAACCATATAATTGCTTTAAAAAGAAAGTCCTAATTTCAGCATTAAATACCCCAACCTTGGTTAGCATAAAACGATCATTTCAAAGTCGTGCATAGGAAATATCTTAATGTAAATGCATTGTGGAGAATACAAGCAAATTGCATGAAGCAGAAAAACAGATTAGAACTAAAATCTTTTTATCAATAACCTATATAAAATATACTAGGGCAAATTTCATTCTGATTTCTAAGTATTGGCAAAAATATGATGCTAATTAAGATTAAATAATGATTATTAAATAACTAAGGGAATTGTGACATCAGTGGTGGTGTAGTTTTGGTTACAGACAAATGTGCAATCTCCATTATAATAAGATAAGTAAAAAAAAAAAAAAAAGTAAAGTCATTGGGGCAGCCTAATGGCGGTATCAGCCAATCAGCGAGGGAGTCTATCCCCTTTTCATTAGTGCTAGACGAAGGAGTTTTTTTTTTGCGTTTGAGGTGGAGCGCCACACCTACCATCAGCTCCTCACTTTACCGCACAGATCACTGTGCTACTCATACGCTGAGTTGGCAAGGACCGGTATCGAACCAAGAACCTTGTAGTTTCTTGCCGAACGCTCTACCGACTGAGCTAACCCGAACCTGTTTACTTCCAGGCTAGAATGTTGATTGATTTTTAATGGCATGTCAACCTATTTGGGTTATTTTATGCCTAGAGGTTAGAGAATTGCATTCATTGCATGTTCATATTTACATTTTTTTGTTTTTTGTTTCTTAAGAGTTTTTTTTTTTTACTTTTTAATTTTATTACATGTTAATATCTAATACAAATAATTCTTAAACAGGTCTATTTGAACTATAGATGGGACCCTAACAGATACTACCACCCCATGCCAGAGGGGACCTAAAAATAATGGCAATGAAGAGGTACTCACATTTCCCAGATCTCCAGAACTGGAATGTCATCAGATTCAGTTTAGTGTCATACCCTGGGCAACCCTTTTTTGGGACAGGAAGGTACCCTTCTGTAGAAGATACAGTCAGCATATTCTAGGCTCCACCGATGGCAATGACTAAGATCATTGCATATTTTCCTAAAGTACATTTCTGGTTACAGAGAGGATTCTATGTGAAGAATAATCAAAGTTCCAATTACCGTCGAATTGGGAAGACATGGCAATAAACTGTTGTAACCCAATACAAACCCGAATAGTTGCAAAGTCTACTGCAGAATGACAGGGTATTTATAAAACTTCACAATATCATTCAAATCAAGCAGCCAATCAGAACTCAAGGAATGGAATCACCCAAATTCATGAATGGATCATTCTTGATTTCTATATATACTAACTGTCTTGGACACTGCTGTTATTCAAACCAACAGTAGACTAACTGACCTCAATACTATGGATTCATATTCATATGATTGTCTTTTGGCTCTGTTGCATCTTTTCCACTAGTGTCAGTGGTCAGTGTTTGAGTCTCACAGGAGAAAAAAAAGTACGAATTTTCAGGGCTGGCAAGCTTTTACCACCTGAACAAAATAGTCCTTTTCCACCCATTTAGTTTTATACTGTACTAAGCTTAGTAAAAACCATTAGCAAAAATAATTTTAATTTTAATAAACAAGCACCCCCAACCACACACACACACACAGAATTTGGAAGACCCGAGACAGAACAAATTGAGCAACTGCTAGGACCACTTCAGTTCGAGTATTTTTCTGATGATGGGATTTTTCATCCCGAAATATTAAGAATAAAATGACAGGTTAACAAACAACATCATAGTTACCTTCTTTTTTCTTTGCACTTGCATTGTGACAGCCTTCAAAACCAACCAACAAACCAATATAAACACAATGCTCCAAACAAATTACAAAACCCTTTTAATTTTAATTTGATTTTGATTAATTGGTTAATATGAATTTTGAGCCAGTATTTATTTGTATTTTCTTTCCTGATCCTCTTTGGTGAAATTTAAATTTAATCCTCTTTGTGCTCCGTTCAATCACTAGTCATCTTTATCATAGCCAGTATTGTCATTTATATATTTACCAACCCCTCCGCACGAGTAGGATGCGACACAAGGTCAATTTCTTAAGCAGAGTTCAACGTTTGAATTCAGAGTTTTCCTTCTCCTAGACTGGTTGCCTAACCAAGGTTAAAGAGCCCAGTCTGTCCTACTATTTATCCATAGCTGGATAAATTCAAACCTGTTAAACTTTGCTTAATAAATTGACATTGTGTCACATCCTGCTCATGCGGAGGAGTTGGTAAATATATATATGATTTATATATATACATATTACTACAAAGAAACAACTGCTATGTCACACATAATTCCTTCAATAGATGATAACTGTAAGGTTAGGGATAATATTCATAAGTGCCCCAGCAGTACTTTGCAATACCACCAGACTTTGTTGGTAATGTCAAATGAAAATATAGTCTCATCAGTTATTTCCTATAAGTCTAACATGATCAAAGGGGAACCACTCTTGACTGATAAATTATTTATTTATTTATTGATCTACTAGGAAAAAAGAAGACTGGGTTAGGGTTTAGGGTTAGTTTAATGGGAAAATAGATAAATAATTTATCAGTCAAGAGTGGTTCCCCTTTGATCATGTTAGACTTATAGGAAATAACCAAATGTTGTTTTTCATCCATGCAAACCAACATTATTTCTTTTGTTTTATTTAATATTTATGTTGTGTTAATGTTTTTGTTTTGTCAGTTAACTTCATTGACCGGAGAGAGAGAGAGAATAATGAATAAGAGTTCTATAATAGATTAGCAAGTAAACTTTTTTTAAACTACTTTGTCTTTGAATTACTTATACTAGCAAGAATATGCGTTCTCCAGGCATAAGTATTTAAATTTTTATGCAACAAAATATATTAAATTAGAAAGACTAATGAAATTAAATAAGAAGGCATATAAAAAGATTACATTTATTCTAATCATATTTTAATTGGTTTCTATATAAAATCATTCATAGGATTGATTTTAATACATTAGAGAATAAAACAATAATATTAGAGATCAATAACACTAAGTAATCATCTATTAAACACAGTTTTGTTAAAACCAGTATGCAAATTAACCACACCATATATTATGTAAACCTTTATTTCTTAGTGATATATAAGATACATTGCAGGATTTTAAACGCACGGTAATATGGGCTGTTTTGAAGTAAATTTAACTCAGATTTTTAGAGTCATCGTTAATAAATAAAATTTATTCTATGTAATAATTAATGATTTTCTCTATAAATTAGATACTCATTGATAAACTTACACAATTCCTGAGGGTATTGTGATGTAAACAGTGACATAGGTTTCAGTTACAGACAGACACCGAATCTCCATAATAATTAGACTTATTTCAAATCAGTGTGGGTGTAAAATAACCTTTAAAGTTCACAATGGTATATTGAAGTTAATCAATGTATTTATCCGACCGTTCCCCCATGAGCATGATGCGTGATACAAGGTTATTTTTAGGTAGTGTTTAACAGGTTTGAATTCATAGTTAGAAAAACTAAGACTGATTGCCATACCAAGATTAAAGATCCCAGTCTGTCCTACTATTTACCCATATTAGGATGTATACCTTTCCCAAAGGTATTAGTGCTGTGTGAAATGCAACCAACCTCATTCAGGGTTTGAACTTTTGTCACAGTGACCCTTTCGTACAATGATAACCATTACACCATTGGTGCCTTTTGATTTATGTAGAATCAGATTTGATTTAAAGGAAGAAAAAGTGAAAAGAAAAAAGACCTACTAGGTTACTCTTCGCAGAGTTCTGTCCTGGCCTCCTGCCTCAAAAACCGCTAGCCGGTGGCTGCTGAAAAAACAACACCAGCTACGATTGAAGTCCCTAGCCGAAGCAGTGTCACTTGAAAAAAACAACAAAAAAACAACCAACTTAGGGCGTTTTTCCCGAACCCTTAACCCCTGATCCCTAACCCCCTCCTAGTTAAAATTAACAATTTTATTACAACAGAGCCCAAATTATTTATTTATTTTCACATTAAACTAACCCTAAACCCTAACCCCAACCCTAACCCTAAACCTATTTTTTTTTTCAAGTGACACTGCTTCGGCTACGGACTTCAATCGTAGCTGGTTTTTTTTTTTTCAGCAGCCACCGCCTAGCGTTTTTTGAGGCAGGATGCCAGGATGGAACTCCGCGAATATACCCAAAACTAGTAAAGAATTGTAATAATAAATTTGACTTTGATGCTTTTCTCCAACATTTCCATCATATAAGTTCAAATGTCTGATATTTGAGTCTTTCAGATTTATAGTTGAAGGTCAGATATAAAAAAAAATGTCAGGTATGTTAGAGAAAAATATTTTGAATAAACAAGAATGTTTACAAGTCATCTTCATGGTTGTAGAATCAACATCATACTCACCTTCACAGGAAAGGCTGTGACTAGCATCCAGTCACCAGACAAAAATAGGACAGACTGTAACCAAATACAGACTCTGTACCAACTACCAGAACACAGTCATGTGTTGGGTATATATGGATCCTGTTTGCAGTACCATTAATAGAGCCCATAAATTTGCAAATATTATGTTTTGAGTTTTAAGGTGAGGAGTGTAATGTGTATTTTCTCAATTGTCATAATGAATAATTGATTGAATTATAAAAAGAAAGAAAATGAATAATTGATTTTTTTTCTTCTTTTTTCTGTATATCATTTAAAATAGACCTGATGTATATTTATGACTTTGAATAAAACTTGAAAACATTTATTCCAAGAAAAGTATTTTTGATGATAAATATTTTTCTTATCTCAGTTATAATATTATACACACAATATATATATATATATATATATATATATATATATATATATATATATATATATATATATATATATATATATATTATATATATATGGAGGTGCGTGGGCTAGTGGTTAGAGTCGTGTAAAATGGACTCATCAATTTGAGTTCAATTCCTAGACGAAGCTGTTGGCATTTCACATAGCGCTAATACCCTTGGGAAAGGTATGAATTCATATATTTTCCCTCCAGCTATGGGTTAAATAGTAGGGCAGACTGGACCCTTCAGCCTTGGGTAGGTAACCAGTCTAGGAGAGGGATAACTCTGAATTCAAAATTCATTGATTGGGTTTGTGGCAACCCTTGATGCACCAATCCTTTCCTATCGACTGTGCCAAAACGTGTGGATGGTCCAACACAAGCCTTCACCACTATAAACAAATCACTGTGTGGGTGTTCATTGTATGTATGAACCCTCATGCATCGAAAACCTACGAAAGAGTCCATAATAATATATATATATATAAAATTTACTATTCATAAGAGATTATATTTTTATTTAAAAATGAATTCCATGATAAAACAAAATTGAACATTAATTTGGCAATATTGAATTTTTGAGTTTTTAAACATTGAGAATTTTGTTTATTTTTCTGGTGTTTTTTTAATGAATGTTCCATATTCATCATTGTTCTATTTTGGGATAAGTCATCTCCATTATTTAAATTTTTGGGACTGTTGTGGTCATCTTTATTGTTATATACACAACATTTTGACCAATGTGCTTTCCAGCCATCTTCAGGTGTTTCTTGTTGAACTTGGAAGCCTTCATGGAACTTTGAACTGAATTCTTTATTCAATCCATTGAGGAGGTAGATTGTTCTAATTCCATTAACCATGGCTGAGTAAAAAAAAAAAAAAATAATTGCAATATGAGTAAGGTTAAAAAAAATCATACATAATAAATATAAATGTAAATTCTAGATAAAAAGAGCATTAGGTTTATATATATTTACCAACCCCTCCACACAAGCAGGATGCGACACAAGGTCAACTTCTTAAGCAGAGTTTAACAGGTTTGAATTCAGAGTTTTCCTTCTCCTAGACCGGTTGCCTAACCAAGGTTAAAGAGCCCAGTCTGCCCTACTATTTATCCATAGCTGGAGGGAGAGTAGGATTCATACCTTTCCCAAGGGTATTAGTGCTAAGTGAAATGCATTTACCACATCCAGGATTTGAACTCGGGGCAACGAGTCCATTTCCCATGACTTTAACCATTACACCATGCGCTTCCAAACATTAGGTTTATAGGTTCCTAAAATTTCCTCTGGATTGTACAGTTGGACACATGGCGTAACTGATATAAGGGTAGAATACTAAGTTCTTTGAATCTCGAACTCAACTCTTATAACAGTTAAGGTTAAATTACCTTAGAACAGTTCTAAGTTATAATCAGTGTAGGTTGCAGGTTCAATCCTGGCTACAGGCAAAAATAACATGGAATATTTTTAACTTAGTTTAACACTTGTGATCAGTTATGGTTAATGGAATGAGAACAATCTCATCCCAATGGATTAAATAAAGGGTTCAGTTTAGGCTCCCAATTCTGACAATAAGGTTCCTGATTCCGATTCCGATTCCGACAAGAAACACCTGAAAAATCTCATGACCTGGACAAGCTGGATATTTTGATAAATTTTGTATTCAAACATCTTGTAGATTCAAACAATTACATCATCCTGGCCAGACTTTGTGGGTGAAGATAAAAAGGGGTTGTTCAATGTTGACTGCAAGAATGTTTGTGGCTGATAAGGCCTATGAGGGACATCTGCAGCTGAAGGTCTGGTCAAGGTTTGATGGTATTGTGTTTTGGTTCTTCCTCCTTTGAAAGTATTTTCAAAGGAAGAGACACCAAGCATAATGGTTCTCAGCTAGGGTGGAATAATAGCAGTGGTTAATGTGACAGACACCAAGGGATTTTTTTCCAACAGTCCTATTGAAGTCAGTAAGTCTACTATTGGTTTTAATAACAGCAGCTAAGTACAACTTAAGCAGTGTCCAAGACAGTTGGTATATATAGAAATCAAGAATGACCCATTCATGAATTTGGGTGATTCCATTCCTTGAGTTCTGATTGGCTGCTTGACTGCTTGATTTGAATGACATTGTGGAGTCTTATCAATATCCTGTCATTCTGCAGTAGACTTTGTGACTATTCGGGTTTGTATTTAAGTTACAACCGTTTGTTGCCTTGCCTTCCCAGTTCGACGGTAATTGGAACTTTAATTATTCTTCAAGTCTTTGTAGATAAAAACGCGTATAATGCAGCAGTAAAAACCTGTGAAAGAATTTACGTAAAAGTTAAGAATGAGATATTTACTTTCAAACAGGAAACATAATTTGTTTTACAACCCTGGCATACCAAGTCAAGCGCTTTAATAGAAAAGTAAAAAAAATGTCCCTTTTCAGTTAAGAATAACAACAAATTGCCATAAAATGTTTGCTGAAATGAAGCCAGGATTTTACACCAAACATCAAAGTTGTATATTTATTTACCCAACCCCTCCACCACAGGCAGGATGTGACACAAGGTCAACAGTTTGTACAGCTGGTTTGAATTCAGTTTTGTAGAATAATCCTATTAGTTTCAGTTACTGTCGAATTGGTAAGACAAGGCAACAAGCAGTCGTAACTGAATACGAATCTATCTTGCTGCAATACTACTGCAAAATACCAGGGTATTTATGAAGCCTCATAACATCATAGAAACAAAGCAGCCAATCAGGACTCAAGGAATGGAATCACCCAAATACATGAATGGACTATTCTTGATTTCCATAGATACCAACTGTCATATTGCACTGGTTCAGTTGTGCTTAGCTAGTTGCTGTTGTTGAAACCAACAGTACACTAACTCACTTCAAGTTTTCCTTCTTCTAGACGGGTTGCCTAACCAAGGCTAAAGAACAGTCTGCCCTACTATTTACCCTTAGCTGGGTGGAGGACAGATGGATTCATACTTTTGCCCAAGGCATTAGTGCAGAGAGAAACATAAATAACCTTATTCAGGATTTGAACTTGGATGATAACCATTACACTAATTATGCCCCCCCCCCCCAAAAAAAAGTTGTGTTGTCAAAGCAACATAACATTTTAAAAGATTGTAAATCAACTTCTAGAATCCCTTGCCAACATCAAATAGGAGTCAATATATGGTAACCATAATTAATGAATAGGATATTTTGTCTCTTTTTCTTTTCATCTAGTGATATGACATCACATACAATCATTGATAATGGTTTTTTGTTGTTTTGGAATGCCTGTATATATTCATTCCGAGTAAGGACACCCATGCATTTATGTGAATATAGCAAGCATTCATTTGACTACTGCCTATTATCTACAAGGAAATAATCCACAAGAGGAATATAAAAGCATAATTTTGAAGACAATATGATTGGTCATCCAGGTCTGAGGGTGAAACTTTATTCCAAAAGACTTTTCACTGTATAAGGAGGAGTCTACTGACTGCCTATAATCTACAAGGAAATAATCAGCTAGTGGAATATATAAGTATAATTTTGAAGACAATATCATTAACCCTCTGCACTTCACAGGCTTTTCACTGTATAAGAAGGAATGTGTTATGCCTTATGACTAACAAGACACCAAATAAATGAACGTTTTGCAACCAGGGGAGACCCCCCCCCCCATACACACACACCAACCAGCTGTCCATTTCCTATATCATTATCTCAACTTGGCATGTTTTAATGAAATTACATGGGCCGGGTTAGCTCAGTCGGTAGAGTGTTCGGCTAGAAACCACAAGTTTCCTAGTTCGATACCGGTTCTCGCCAACTCAGCATATGAGTTGCACAGGGATCTGTGCGGTAAACTGAGGAGCTGATGGTAGGTGTGGCGCTCCACCTCAGATGCTAAAAATAATCTCCTTGGTCTAGCGCTATTGAAAAAGGGATAGACTCCTTCGCTGACTGGCTGATACCGACTTTAGGCCGCCCCGTCGACTTTACTTTTTTACTTACATGTATGCTAGAATAAATTTGAATACTGATCAAGTCAAACTACTTGAAGCTAATCCCAAAATATGCTCACATGTCCTTTTAATTAAAAGTATTTACCCAACCTGTTTGCTTCAGGTAGGATGTAATACAGTCACAAGTATGGGGCATCCAGCAAGGATCAAAGCTTGTTAACCATTATACCATGATGGGATGCCCATGTCTTCTTATTGTACCGTCTTTTCTCCTAGTAGTATAATTATATCTATTCCATTCCTTCATATGCAAGTATACCATTGTCCAATATCAGGGGTACCACGGGGGTATCCTGTTCTCATTCTGCTAACCATAGCTGGGGTAGGAGTCGTGTTAATTATTTTTCTAACTCAGGATTGAACTCGGGATCCAGAGATAACTGTCACTTAGAACTGTCTTAACCTAACTACCTTATCCACTAGGCATATCGGCCGAAACGTTGTACAAATAACAATGAAGATGGGGACAATAGTCCGAATAACGCAGATAATACTAATCTTCAAGCCTCATCTCAAACATTCAGAGAAATCAGGAATTATAGTTATTTACTAAGCTTAGCTTAGTTGTGGCACAAGGCCAGAAGTATGGGGTGCCCAGTGAGAATTGAACTCACTAAAAATAGTCTGATAATCTACATATGACTATGAGTAAATAGTAGGACAGACAGGGTTCTTCAGCATTAGTAATGAAAAGTTGCAGCTGTAATTGTTACTAATAAAATCAAGAAAGACCAAGAAGCATAAAACACTGACTTTAACTCTTAACGTCCTATACCGTCTCATTCCACCCGGCCAGAAGTCACATTCATTTTCTTAATCTACCCCAAATGATAGCCTTTGTTTAAATGTAATATTAACCATATTTAGAAGTCTTTAGTTTAAGAGAAATAATAGGTAACTTTTAATGAAATGGCCATTTTTACCCATTTTTGATAAATGGTTATAGGAATTGGGCTCTGGACTTAGAAAATTCTCAACGGGATGTTAAGAGTTTTGACCAGGCATCTTTTGTGAACAAATTCCTGTTAACTCAACTTTCAGATCTATCCAAGAAGAGCTGATTCAACAATACACTTCTGTCCCATGTTGTGTACAAGATGCATGTCACTCTTATACTCCTTTAGATGACAATTTCTTTGTAGATTATAGAGGAACTCAAATGACTGAATGTTTCATCACCTGAGAAGAACTCTGAATAGCTGTTTACTTCCAATGTGGTTGTCACAGCTTGGCACAATTTTACTGAGAATAAATCAGAATAAGTTTGAACTTTAAGTTGATGGTAGTTGAGGTACTCTAAGTTAACTTGGAATATGCTTATATCCATCTTCAAGACAGACAAGTGTTTGTTGTACGCCTGATAAAAACAGCGCTGAGTAGCGTCGTCAGTTATGTTATTAACTGGTTTCATTGGAGGGTTTCAGGTCTTCCAACATAATACCCCCCTTGCCAGTTAGACCCCTTTAGAGGTGATCAGCCTCTAAAGTGCTACCCATATGTCTGTCAATGTTAACAGAAAGGAGCTGGCTTTAAATGGAGTTTTTGCCAACGCTTACCTCAGCTTCTGACCATCTGATTGGTTAATGCTAAAGCCAATCAGAGTTCAGAGTAGGTATTAAAACGGGCTAACATGGCTCAGATTTTTTATTTTTTTATAATTCATTGGGATTGCATTATCCTGCTGGTAAGTAGATTTCTTTTCTATAAAATAACAAAGACAATTAAGATAGCTCATGCAAATGAGGTACGATTTATAAAGACAATTGTATCACTGAAATATTTCACCATTGTTGAACTGTGTGAGTTTTTACACTGTTGAATTGAACAACAACAATTAAGCATAACTGAATTTATCCATAAAGCAGCTGTTATTTATAGCATTCAGGAATATTCCATACTTGCATCTGGGTGATTCCATTCCTTGAGTTCTGATTGGTTACTGGTCTTGAAGTTTTAAATCTAAAAAAAATTTTTTTTAATTTTTAAATAAAATCATTTATTGAATTTAAAAAATCTTGACTGATGACCCAAATTTAATTATCATTACATTTTTTAAAATTCTATCAATCCTACAAGAACATCATTGTTCTAGATAAATATCCACCATTTTGCATTATGCTGGCAGCAATGCATGTTCTGTATTGGGTTACAGCAATGCATGTTCTGTATTGGGTTACAGCTTCCTTGCTACCTTGTCTGCCAATTCAATTTTAATTGGAATCCCACAGAAATGGTGAGTATTTCTTCTACAACCATTTGAGGCACTTCACTCGTTGAAGTTGTGCAGCATCCTCTTTACAATAGCCAAACTGAAAGATAACAAAGAGACAGTTGAAACTCATTTGAAAAGTTCGGACTGACTGTCTTTATGCCTAGGTTGTTCAGATTTTTGCTGATGTTACTGTTGTTTTGGTTGTTGGGTAGAATTATGCATCTGAGTGGTGGGTCGGACTGGCTGGGGGTCTAGGGTAGGTTCCTGGTATGGATTTTGAGAGCTTTGGTCTTGGCATGTTGTATAAAGGATATGGGATATTGGAGGTTTCTGAGGGTGTACACTATGTGGGTGAATTCATCATTCAAATGTTTAGGTGTGCAGATGCTCTAAGGGAAAAAAACCTATTATAATGCCTATTTTGGTGTGGATGTCATGGTGTGAGTAGTGATGTATGTGATCATTTTTGGCAGTGGGTTTATGGTGGACTTTGAATTCTAATGTGTTGTTGTTTTTCATAAGATGTTTAAAAAAGGTAGGGAATCTTTTTTAAGAAAAGTCATAGCTGAAGCCGACTCATTTTTTATTTGCTTCCAGTAATTTTTTATAATCTACTGTAAATAAATGAGAACAATCGTTAGTAAAAGTTGGGACTGAAGTGCTTATTAGTAAAGTTTAGAAAGTCAGAGTAGAAAACTCAAATACCAACCCAGGTACGTATTTCAATGTGTTAGTTGATAGATGCGGCTGAAACAGACCCATCCTACTACCTCCGACTTTGTCAAACTTGAATTTCTTATAAACTTATAATACCTGCAAGATTTTGAATAAAGTTGATTATTTTTAAAGCTGGAAGAGGAAAAGTTATGCGAATGTGTGTCTGATACTACCACTACTAATACTGCTATTGCTATTGCTATAAATATATATATTTACCGACCCCTCCGCACGAGCAGGATGTGACACAAGGTCAATTTCTTAAGCGGAGTTTAACAGGTTTGAATTCAGAGTTTTCCTTCTCCTAGACTGGTTGCCTAACCAAGGTTAAAGAGCCCAGTCTGCCCTACTATTTACCCATAGCGGGAGGGAGAGTAGAATTCATACCATTCCCAAGGGTATTAGCTCTAAGTGAAATGCAATTACCACGTCCAGGATTTGAACTCGGGGCGACGAGTCCATTTCCTATGACTTTAACCATTACACCACGTGCTTTGCTATAAATATAGTCAGTGTGAAGCTAAGAGTTGGATTAAATTAATTATTTTTTCTCCTGAAACTATCAAATTTTTGTGGTTGAATAGCTTTCAAGTTGGATCAGTCAAACCAACAATTACAATAAATAAATTTAAATCTTATTTTGTCGGCTGGGGCGTTAGAATGCACTGACTGCACCTCTGCAGAGGTGTAAGACTCCCCCAATGGAGCCACCTGTTGGCCGTGAGTGGCAACACGTGGTGCTTAAGGATAGAGCCCAGGTGGATGAGCAGTTCATGACATGCAATACTCCACTTTGGCCCTATCTTGGGCTAGATGGGCGGTCGGGGAGGCCCCCTCCGATCAATCGGCTGATCACGTCAAGCCCTAGCACCTATATGATTTTCCCAACCCTATTGCCCTTATGGCAAGCCCCAACCCCTTTTTATCATATGGGTGCTAGAAGGCGGTGGCTGAGGGTCTAAATGTCCTGGGAATGACGTTAGACTTTATCTGATAGTGAGGTTCCAGTTTTGGAGGTTTGGGGAATGTGGAGCACCCCATTCATCACCATTGCTCCCTGGTCCACTCTGACCCGGAGTGGTAGTACCTGTTAAGGTCCCATCTATGGGTTAAATAGAAAAATGTATTCATAAAAAAATTGTATTATCCATTAAGAATTGATTTATTTCAAAACTTTATCGGCATTAAATGACCCACTGAGGTTGATATGCCACAAAACAAAACAAAACAAATCTTATTTTGAAATAAAAATAATGATTTTAGTTGAAAGGCAGATTGTTGAAGAAATTTTCTCGTTGTAGGATTGATAGAATTAAAAAAAATGTAATGATAAATAAATTTGGGTCATCAGTCAAGATTGTTTTTTTAAATTCAATAAATGATTTTATTTCAACAAAAATTACATTTTTTTTTTTTTTTTTTTTTTTTTTTTTTTTTAGATTTAAAACTTCAACAGGTGTGTCATTGTTTTATAATGTGTAGATATAGCCACACACACACACACACACATGAAAGAGCAATATCATTTTGTATTGCGAATTTATTTATCACAATGAATGCCATTTTGGTATTATTCGGACTATTGTCCTCATCTTCATCGTTATTTGTACAACGTTTCGAACGATGTGCCCTCCGGCCTTCTTCAGGTATTTCTTGTTGGACTCGGGGAACATTCTTGTAATCAGGACAACATCACAGAATTTTTAACCTAACCCTTTATTCAGTCCATGAGAACAGGATCTGTTCTCATTCCACTAACAATAGTTCTGTTAATTATTATTCTATGTTACTGCTGCCCCTGACCAGGATTGAACCTGTAGTCTAGAGATAAGTCACTTAGAACTGTCTTATCCTAACTCCTTTATCCACTATGTGTCCAATTGGACAATCCAGTGTGAATTTTGGGAACTTATAAACCTAATGTCTTGTTTTGCCTAGAATATTTACCTATTCACTTATGTATGATTTTTTACCTAGACTCATATTGGGTGTTTTTAAAAAAATCTAATGTAGCCTTTTTAATTATAGGTTCCCATATTGTGTTCATTTCTATGCTAGGTCTACTTAAGAGATTACTATAGCCAATCATATGAGCTGATTCTTTGAGGCATCTTTTCTTCCAATGTTCTTCCCTATCTATTATCTTAACTTCATCCCATAAGGGCAGATGGTTTCCTTTTTCATTCCATATATGGTCAGCCATACCCGACTTTTCTCGAACCACTGCTTTACGATGCTCTTCTAGTCTTACTTTCAGTGGACAGCATGTTTCACCTTTGGCAAAGTATACAAAGGTGAAACATGCCATTCACTCTAAAGTAAGACTAGAAGAGCACTGTAAAGCAGCGGTTCGAGGAGAAATAGAGAATTTTTTTTTTTTTTTCATTTAATATTTTAGATAGTAGACATTAACATTTCTTTTCAGAGCAGCTGGATCAATGCAAGGTCTATTTTTTTTTACATAGGGATTTAAATGGGACATCCTATGAGGATTCAACTCACGATTCAGTAAGAATAGATCTGCGGGACTAACTGAAAAAATCCCCCTCTACCCAGGCGACGCCAGGTAGCCACTGCTAGTTATGCATAAAGTATTAGTATTAAGAATAATTACTTGAAGCTATTATTACTATTGAAGTTTACCAAAACAAAAAAAACATATTACTTGCAAATAAGGACTGATTTTAGCATCAAATAATCCAATAACAGTTGACATGCCATTAAACCAACCATCTTGATGTTCACTTTTTATTGATTGTTGACTTTGAATTGGTCTAATTCAAAACAGTACTTGTTCGAATCAATCATTTACTTCCCCAAAAGGAGTTTATAGGGATCCCTTTTAATCCCCCTTATAACTTATAAGTTATGTATAGAGTGAAAACTCAACCTTTTTAATTGTAAATTTAATCTGTTTATTCTGAGAAACTTTATTTTATAAAAATTGAATTATTCTCAAAGAAACTTTGTCTGCCACACATTTTGAAGCCAAAAAAAGAATTGCACAGACTGAGAAAAGCTGAAGATTTCTGTTTTTTTTTATATATATATATATATATATATATATATATATATATATATATATAGCTGTTAAACGGTATAACCACACTGATGAGAAGTGATTCTTCGAACACATGTCTGTGGATTACTTATTTATTATATATATATATATATATATATATATATATATATATATATATATTGTTTTTTTGTTTTTTTTAATTTATTTGATTGGAAGAAGAAATTATTTAAAAGCAGAATAAATAAATTCCCAATGAAAATGGTTGAAATTAGAATTTATTTTATCTCTCAGTTTTGTAAGTGTTCTTGTAGCCAATTGGTTATGAAGCTGGACTATTGCCCACTCACATCCCATACCAGGTGTAAGGTATTAATTTTATATAGTTCACTTCATCTCAGCATCACACACATAAATAGACATATCTAGTAACAATCATATATATATATATATATATATATATATATATATATAATGTATAGTAGCAGTAGTATTTGTTTATTTATTAACTTATTTATTCTTGTCTCTGAAAATTTTCTTCTTCAGGATTGTTTCAGTTGAGCCATGATTCTCTTGTGGTTTTGGAATGGAACTTGTTAATTCTGTAGACTGTATTCTATAAATGTTGGATTTCTTTAACTTTTCATATCAGTCCAAATATTTGATATATTGCTATGGAATCGTGATTACCAAACTAATCTCACAAATCATTATTACTGTATTCAGTTTGATCTTCAGTGGGTGCTCTTTATATTTGACCTTGTGCCTGATTATAATATGTATATAAATGAATACCTACTGGTACATGGTTCCTTATGTATTTACCAAACACTCCACACAAGCAGGATGTGACACAAGATCAATTTTTAAGTGGAGCTTAACAGGTTTGAGCTCAGTTTTCCTTCTCCTAGACCAGTTACCATACCAAGGTTAAAGAGCACAATCTGCCCTGCTATTTACCCATAGTTAGAGGGAGAATAGTAGGATTCATACTTTTCCTGTAGTGAAAATTACATTGAATTTATTTACTATTTGTTTGAATTTTTGAGATATGGCTTGATTTGTATTATTTGTATTTTTTTCTGAAAAGACTGGATGGCTTATCAGTCGAAACATTATTTATATAACAATAAGGATGAGAACAACAGTCTGAAAAATCCAAATAATACAGATGAATTTATTTAGTAGTGTAGCCCACCTAATGTGCCTGTGTCTCATGCAGCCGAATTCTCAAAAACGGTTGCCCATGCCTGATTTACACAAAGTTTGTTTCCAGTTTTCATCTTATTGAAGAAGTTCATCTGGACAGAAGTTTCTTACAGATTATGAGTTTGACCTTTTTTTTTAGAAAATTCAAATTTTCTTCCACAGATTTTGGTCAGTTTTCAAGATAAAACATTAAATGTGAATGAACTTTTTCCCCGGGAAAAAGAATTTGACCTTTTTGATTCAGTGAACCTTTCCTGTAAATCAGGACTTCATTATTTGCTAAGTCACTCACCATCTAGTATCTCGTGGTTTTCCATTTGTGTTTTTCAGTGGAAAAGAAAAGTTTCCAAGAATAATGAGATTGATTAAAACTAGAAAATGACATTTATATTGAAAAAGAGAATAAGTTAAAATGTTGAAAGAAAGTGGTTCCTACTGAAACAGGAACTTGGAGGGGGGGGGGGCTTAGACTTGGAAAGGGGGGGGGGGACCCCTTAGAAATGATCAAATTAAAACCTCAAATTACTTTCAAAAAGATATTGGTTAACTTTTTTGACAATGAGTTTTGTGCTTTTCTACCAATTCTAGAATGACCTGCTTTGCCACTGTTGAATTCAGTTATTATAAACATTTTCAATGTGTTTAGCCACCAGATTTCTCATTTGATGTTTCACAATTTCAAGTAAAAAGAAGAAACAAAAATAATCTCTAATTTCTCAATTAAGCTATTTTTTTCCCCCCATTTTTGTCGTTGTGCTGAAAAGCTGAAACTGTTAGCAGTGGTATTTTTTATTCAATTATTTTGTCAGAAATTCAGTTATTTCCTATAACGCCAACTGCCCTGGCATCTGGCAACTGACCTGGTAAACGCTCATAAAGGTCATTAATGTCATCTAACAACAGCAACCTTGGAGCACCTTTTGATCTCCATGATTCTAACACATGTGGGTATGCCTTCAAAGTCAGAAAGCAGCACTGCTCACATGACTTTCGGAACATTTTTTCACGCTCAGAATTGTGGAGACATGGAATAAACTGCCCGCATCTGTTGTAGGCTGCCGAAGCACTGAATCTTTCACAGCCTCCATGCTTCCTGTAGTCGCGCGACACTATACTGATGCCACTCTCCACATACATATGCACACACGCGCACACATACATGCATATTACTACTGTAAACTGTTTATGTTCCTGACACTAATACATTATTCTTTGTACTTGACTGAGACTTTGATGAGTTGTGGTGCACTGTACACAATAAATTTCATTATTATAAACAAAGAGGAACCACTCTTGACTGATGAATTATTTATTTATTTTCCCATTAAACTAAACCCTAACCCTTAACCCCGTCTTCTTTTTTCCTAGTAGATCAATAAATTAATAAATAATTTATCAGTCAAGAGTGGTTCCCCTTTGTTTATGTTGGAGTTATTGGAAATAACCAGAAATTCATATTAGAACATTTAATCAGACCAGAGGTGAGCAAGATCCCAAAGGGATGGAGAAGAATAAAGTAACAAACTTCATTCTTTTTTTCTATTCTCCTCATCCCCTTTTTCATTATTACTCTCTTGTCACAATCATAATAATAATAACAACAAATATTGTGTATCTAGTGAAGATGTTATTGTAAAAAGTTGTTTTAAGTGACATTTCTCTTAGTCAATTCATTCTTATCTTATTATAATGGAGATTGTGTGTTTTTCTGTCTGTAACCGAAACTAAATCACTACTCAAGTCACAATTCCCTTAGTAATTGACGTCACATTCACCATGAATTTATCCTTATTTTAACCTCAATTATTAATAAAATTGTTTAACATTATTTATACTGTTAACCATACCTACATACTAATAACATGCAATTGTATTTAAATATACAACAAAATAGCGGTTTACAGTGTGAACGGAAAGGCTAATTTGCATATTGATATTAAAAATGTAATTTTAATAAATATGTGCTTAGTATTATTGGTTTCTAATTGTTTGGCTTTATTTTAATGAATATAAGCAAAAATCTCTTCAATGAATCTTAAATGAAATCCATTAACAAGAAAAGATAACTGTCATTTTATTCTTTACTTCATCTTTTAATTAAATACTTAAATTAGAAAAAATAACAATGAAAGACGAGAGTGACGGAGGAATAAATTTCAGTTATTCTATTTTTCGATTATATCCCCCTCTGTTTCAAATCTTTTTATCTGCATTCTTATTTAGTTCCGTTAGCCTTTCTAATTTAATATAATATTTAATTACATTAAAACTTAAATACTTGCACCCGGAGGGTGCGTATATTTGCTAGTACTAGTAAAATATTATCTGTCTCATGACCATGTGACTTTATAAATAAAATTTGAAATGAATCCCCTATTTTTGTTTTCAATAGAAAAGTTACAAGTTCTAAATTCATTTCATTTTTTTTAAATTTATATTTGTTTAATGACAATAAAAGGAAATGGGAATTTAATATTTTCAAATGAAACAATTAAAAAAGCTCAAAGTAAAATCCTTTTTGATTTTTAAAATCCTATTAGATATTCTTTATTATTAAATGAGTGATCCTCTACTAATTAATTGTTCAGTATTTTAAAACCCTTCCCCACCTCGTAAATTTATTCAAATCCGGCAAATGTTTAATTATTATTTGTTAAATAAACTGATTTTCTTTCAGTTTAGCTGAGAGCTTAAAATGTTGCCATTATAAAAAGGAAAGTAGCCCATTTCATAAAATATATCAATTAAATTAAATTAAATATCAAAGTATTTTTTTTTTTTTTTTTTTTAAATTTTCACATTCGATGTAAAACCAACCATTTAGAGATTGACATTTTGGTTATTTCCTATAAATTTAACATAAACAAAGGGGAACCACTCTTGACTGATAAATTATTTTCCCATTAAACTAACCCTTAACCCGTCTTCTTTTTTCCTAGTAGATCAATTAATAGATAAATAATTTATCAGTCAAAAGTGTTTCCCGTTTGTTTATGTTAGACTTCTAGGAAATAATCAACATTTTTGTTGTTGTTGTTGTTAGAGGGATGTGAGTGGGTATGGGTTATTTAGGTCAGGCTTCTTTTCAGATAGTTTTTTTCTACTTTGTTCATTTAATTATAGTTGAGCATTAAAAAAAAAACTATTTCTAATGTCATTTGGGCCTTTTTCAAATTCACTTTTAAACCCAAAAATGTGAACCCCAGAAAACACCAACTGTATCGATTTAAAACTAATTACATGGATAGATAAATCATTTCTGAGAATTAACCCTTTAAGTAAGTTTTTTTTTTCTGTGAAATAACTATGGATATTGTACTACTGTGTACATTTCTTGTCAAACTTGTTTCTTTTTCAAAATAATTCTTTTCTTTTTCTTTTTCAAAAAATTATTTTCTTTTTCTCTTTCTCTTTCTCTTTCTTTTTCTCTTTCTCTTTCTCTTTCTTTTTCTCTTTCTCTTTCTTTTTCTCTTTCTCTTTCTTTTTCTCTTTCTATTTTATGTTTTAAAGATAAAAACAAACTTTGTAGATCCTAATAATAGTTGTTTAGTCAAATGTTTTTTATTTTCTGATTTATTAAATAAATGTTGCGCGCATTACAATCTTCTGTAAAACCACCGACGACCACAGTGAATATATAATTTTTGTTATCATTTTTACTGTATATCATTTTATTTATATTTTATATTTACCTTACCAAACTTTATCTCCTTATTTTTGTTTTATCAATTTTTTATTTATTTTATTTTCTTTTTCCCCATCAGATGTGTGGCCGGTGATTGTTTTCTTCTGTGAAGATTCCTTTTGGTGCCAGTTGCATTTCCCTCCTCCAAGAAAATCGGTGGAATCATGCCAAGAGTCAAGAAGAAATCAATTGAATAAAATGGGAACAGAAAACGTCGAAATTAGCGGCTTTTAAACGAAGTGTTGTTTATAATCCTCCAATGGTGGATGGTGTGATACAAAGTGGTCGACAAAATGACGGGCTGGAATGCCCCAACACCACCATTGACAAGTCGGATATTGTTGACTTTAAATCCGACAATGATATGAAAATTCAACACAAATTAACACAGAAAAGTAAGTTTTACTTTTATTCAATTCATTCATTGGGTATCTCCAAAATCGGGTCACATGATCAGTTTAGGCATATTGAATAAACAAAAGTAAATATTTTGAACTTGTTTTTTTTTTTAAATCCCGCAAAAAAAAGTAATGATCATACAGAGTTTTTACAAAGAAAAACAGTTAATTCAAATATCAATTTATCCGATTGGGAAAAATTACTCACCGTTATCTTGAAAAATAAATAAAACAGTTTGTTTAACTTGCAAAGGGTGATTTTTTTTATGTAGAAACGGGGACTGTAAATTTACACTCTTTAACAATTATACATTTAAATGTATGGGTGGCTGTATTCTACATAATTGTTTTCTTGTGCATATTCAATAACCGATTATTGGTTTTCAATAATTTTTGAAAGTTTTCTTTTTTTTTTTTGTGGTAGTTTCAGAATAACTCCGGAATATTTTTTTTGTTGAACTTATAGTGTAACTGAAGCAAAGAAAAGACAAATAAGTATTACAAATATTGTCAGTTTTGCTCTCCGTAGATTATAAGAATTGAACATTACTATTCAACAATAAAAAAAACTCTTAAATTCTCTTAAAAATAATATATCGTGGATCGGGACAAATTTTTAGTTCACCTGAATTCTAAAATTCAGTGTTATATTATATTTATATTTTAGTGAAAAATTTATTTTGTACTCACAAAAAAAGATTTTTAAACATTAAAAAAAAAACAAATTATTAAAAAACACAAAAGATTTGCAAATCTCTTAAAGATTAATTTCTTTAAGAAAAATATTTAATAGAATATAGTACTTTTCTTTTTGCTTTTTTAAAGCAAAAAGAAAAGTTTTCAAATAATAATTATTATGACATTTTTTTAGCACTTTCAGATTCATGGATTTTTTTTCTACAAAACTACTGCCTTGAATATTATACAAATCTTTTGATATAGTTATTCAGACTCTATCTTTATAGAAAAAAAGTAAAAATGTTTTTTCTGCTTCTATTTTTTTCATAACTCTCATAAAATAAAATAGGGGGGGGGCTTATAAGAAAAAATATTTCCCCTAATATATTTTAGGGAAAAAACTATTTCAGACATATTTATATCGCAAAGGTAAATAGTTATGGAAATTTTCTTGAAAATCGGACCAATTATTGATATTTTCATAGAATCTTTTTTTTAAATCACTCTTGTCGTAGTTTGTTTTTGCTTTCTCTCATTCATCAGATTCTTCAAAATGACAAATTCCATTCAAGAAAATGAACTTTCTAATCAAATGTATTGATTAGAAAGTTCAGATTTTTTGAGTTTTGTGTAAAGTTTTTTTTGAAAAGCGTTTTTAGATTATGACTTTGATATCTATTTTTTTTTTAAATGTTTTGTTTTGTGTTGTTTGGGGTTTGTTTTTTTGTTTTTTTTTTCTTGGGGAGGGGGTGTTTTTAAAGTTTCAACTGTTTTTATTTGGGGTTTT
>CM042159.1:8394021-8484021 GCA_023376005.1 Doryteuthis pealeii
AGGAAGGAGATACACCCGATAGTTGCAAAGTCTACTCAAGAATGCAGGTATATCAACTTCACAATATCATTCAAATCAAGCAGCCAATCAAGAACTCAAGGAATGGAATCACCCAAATTCATGAATGGATCATTCTTGATTTCTATATATACTAACTGTCTTGGACACTGCTGTTATTCAACCAACAGTAAAAAACTAACTGACCTCAATACTATGGATTCATATTCATATGATTTCTTTTGGCTCTGTTACATCTTTTCCATCTGTGTCAGTGGTCAGTGTTTGAGTCTCACAGGAGAAAAAAAGTACAAATTTCAGGGCTGGCAAGCTTTTACCACCTGAACAAAATAGTCCTTTTCCACCCATTTAGGTTTATACTGTAACTAGCCTCAGTAAAAACCATTAGCAAAAATAATTTAATAAACAAGCACCCCCAAACACCACACACAAACAGAATTATAAGACCCGAGACAGAACAAATTGAGCAACTGCTAGGACCACTTCAGTTCGAGTATTTCTGATGATGGGATTTTTCATCCCGAAATATTAAAGATAAAGTAACAGGTAAACAAACAACATCATAGTTACCTTCTTTTTCTCTTCTGCACTTGCATTGTGACAGCCTTCAAAACCAAACCAACATACCAATATAAACACAATGCTCCAAACAAATTACAAAAACCCTTTTAATTTTAATTTGATTTTGATTAATTGGTTAATATGAATTTTGAGCCAGTATTTATTTGTATTTTCTTCCTCATCCTCTTTTGGTGAAAATTTAAATTTAATCCTCTTTGTGCTCCGTTCAATCATCAGTCATCTTTATCATAGCCAGTATTGTCATTTATATATTTACCAACCCTCCCACAAGAGTAGGATGGACACAAGGTCAATTTCTTAAGCAGAGTTCAAACGTTTGAATTCAGAGTTTTCCTTCTCCTAGACTGGTTGCCTAACCAAGGTTAAAGAGCCAGTCTGTCCTACTATTAATATCATAGCTGGATAAATTCAAAACCTGTTAAACTTTGCTTAATAGATTGACCTTGTGTCACATCCTGCTCATGTCGGAGGAGTTGGTAAACATATATATGATTTATATATATAATATACATATTACTACAAAAAACAACTGCTATGTCCACAACCTAAATTCCTTCAATAGATGATAACTGTAAGGTTAGGGATAATATCATAAGTGCCCCAGCAGTACTTTGCAATACCACCAGACTTTGTTGGTTTTCTGTTGGTAATGTCAGATGACATAGTCTCATCAGTTATTTCCTATAAGTCTAACATGATCAAAGGGATAAACCATCTTAACTGATAAATCATTTATTTATTGATCTACATGAAAAAGAAGACTGGGTTAGGGTTTAGGGTAGTTTAATGGGAAAATAGATCAATAATTTATCAGTCAAGAAGTGGTTCCCCTTGATCATTTAGACTTATAGGAAATAACCAAATGTTGTTTTTCATCCATGCAAACCAAACATTATTTCTTTTGTTTTATTTAATATTTAGTGTGTTAATGTTTTGTTTTGTCAACTTCATTGACCGACAGAGAGAATAAATGAATAAGAGTTCCTATAATAGATTAGCAAGTAAAACATTTTTTAAACTACTTTGTCTTTGAATTACTTATACTAGCAAGAATATGCGTTCTCCAGGCATAAGTATTTAAATTTTTATGCAACAAAATATATTAAATTAGAAAGACTAATGAAATTAAATAAGAAGGCATATAAAAAGATTACATTTATTCTAATCATATTTTAATTGGTTTCTATATAAAATCATTCATAGGATTGATTTTAATACATTAAAGATAAAACAATAATATTAGAGATCAATAACACTAAGTAATCATCATTAACACAGTTTTGTTAAAACCAGTATGCAAATTAACCACACCAATATTATGTAAACCTTTATTTCTTTAGTGATACATAAGACACATTGCAGGAATTTTAAAACGCACTAATAACATGGGCTGTTTTGAGGCAAATTTAACTCAAGATTTTAGAGTCATCGTTAATAAATAAATTTATTCTATGTAATAATGAATGATTTTCTCTATAAATTAGATACTCATTGATAAACTTACACAATTCTGAGGGTAATTGTGATGTAAACAGTGACATAGGTTTCAGTTACAGACAGACACCGAATCTCCATAATAATTAGACTTATTTCAAAATCAGTGTGGGTGTAAAATAACCTTTAAAGTTCACAAATGGTATATTGAAGTTAATCAATGATTTATCCGACCGTTCCCCCATGAGCATGATGCGTGATACAAGGTTATTTTTAGGTAGTGTTTAACAGGTTTGAAATTCATAAGTTAGAAAAACTAAGACTGATTGCCATACCAAGATTAAAGAATCCCAGTCTGTCCTACTATTTACCCATATTAGGATGTATACCTTTCCCAAAGGTATTAGTGCTGTGTGAAATGCAACCAACCTCATTCAGGGTTTGAACTTTTGTCACAGTGTCCCTTTCGTACAATGAATAACCATTACACCATTGGTGCCTTTGATTTACGTAGAATCAGATTTGATTTAAAGGAAGAAAAGTGAAAGAAAAAAGACCTACTAGGTTACTCTTCGCAGAGTTCCGTCCTGGCCTCCTGCCTCAAAAACCGCTAGCCGGTGGCTGCTGAAAAACAACACCAGCTACGATTGAAGTCTGTAGCCGAAGCGGTGTCACTTGAAAAAAACAAAAAAAAACAACCAACTTAGGGCGTTTTTTCCCAAAACCCTAACCCGTTAAAATTAACAGTTTTATTACAACAGAGCCAAAATTATTTATTTATTTTTTCCATTAAACTAACCCTAAACCCCAACCCCAACCCCAACTCCAACCCCAACCATAACCCTAAACCTATTTTTTTTTTTCAAGTGACACTGCTTCGGCTACGACTTCAATTGTAAGCTGGTGGGTTTTTTTTCACAGCCACCGGCTAGCGTTTTTTGATGCAGGATGGAACTCCCACGAAATAACCGAAAACTTAGTAAAAGAAATTGTAATAATAAATTTGACTTTGATGCTTTTCTCCAACATTCCATCCATATAAGTTCAAATGTCTGAATATTTGAGTCTTTCAGATTTATAGTTGAAGGTCAGATATAAAAAAAAATGTCAGGTATGTTAGAGAAAAATATTTTGAATAAACAAGAATGTTTACAAGTCTCAAGAATTGTTAATAGTCATCTTCATGGTTGTAGAATCAACATCATACTCACCTTCACAGGAAAGGCTGTGACTAGCATCCAGTCACCAGACAAAAAAAGGACAGACTGTAACCAAATACAGACTCTGTACCAACTACCAGAACACAGTCATGTGTTGGGAATATATGGATCCTGTTCACTGTACCATTAATAGAGCCCATAAATTTGCAAATATTATGTTTTGAGTTTTAAGGTGAGGAGTGTAATGTGTAATTTCTCAATTGTCATAATGAATAATTGATTGAATTATAAAAAGAAAGAAAATGAATAATTGATTTTTTCTTTCTTTTTTCTGTATATCATTTAAAATAGACCTGATGTATATTTATGACTTTGAATAAAACTTGAAAACATTTATTCCAAGAAAAGTATTTTTGATGATAAATATTTTTCTTATCTCAGTTATAATATTATACACACTATATATATATATATATATATATATATATATATATATATATGGAGGCGCGTGGGCTAGTGGTTAGTCATGGAAAATGGACTCATCGATTCGAGTTCAATTCCTAGACGAAGCTGTTGGCATTTCACATAGCGCTAATACCCTTGGGAAAGGTATGAATTCATATATTTTCCCTCCAGCTATGGGTTAAATAGTAGAGCAGACTGGACCCTTCAGCCTTGGGTAGGTAACCGGTCTAGGAGAGGGATAACTCTGAATTCAAAATTCATTGATTGGGTTTGTGGCAACTCTTGATGCACCAATTCTTTACTATCGACTGTTCCAAAAAGTGTGGATGGTCCAACACAAGCCTTCACCACTATAAACAAATCACTGTGTGGGTGATCATTGTATGTATGAACCCTCATGCATCGAAAATCAACGAGAGAGTCCATAATTATATATATATATATATATATACAAAATTTACTATTCATAAGAGATTATATTTTTATTTAAAAATGAATTCCATGATAAAACAAAATTGAACATTAATTTGGCAATGTTGAATTTTTTGAGTTTTTAAACATTGAGAATTTTGTTTATTTTTCTGGTGTTTTTTAATGAATGTTCCATTCTTCATCATTGTTCTATTTTAGGATAAGTCATCTCCATTATTTAAATTTTTGGGACTGTTGTGGTCATCTTTATTGTTATATACACAACATTTTGACCAATGTGCTTTCCAGCCATCTTCAGGTGTTTCTTGTCAAACTTGGAAGCCTTCATGGAACTTTGAACTGAACTCTTTATTCAATCCATTGAGGAGGTAGATTGTTCTAATTCCATTAACCATGGCTGAGTAAAAATTAAAAAAAATTAATTGCAATATGAGTAAGGTTAAAAAAAAATCATACATAATATAAATTCTAGATAAAAAGAGCATTAGGTTTATATATATTTACCAACGCCTCTGCACAAGCAGGATGTGACACAAGATCAACTTCTTAAGCGGAGTTTAACAGGTTTGAATTCAGAGTTTTCCTTCTAGACCGGTTGCCTAACCAAGGTTAAAGAGCCCAGTCTGCCCTACTATTTATCCATAGCTGGAGGGAGAGTAGCATTCATACCTTTCCCAAGGGTATTAGCACTAAGTGAAATGTAATTACCATATCCAGGATTTGAATTCAGGGCGATGAGTCCATTTCCCATGACTTTAACCATTACACCACGCGCTTCCAAACATTAGGTTTATAGGTTCCCAACATTTACTCTGTATTGTCTAGTTGGACACATGGCGTAACTGATATAAGGGTAGAATTCTAAGTTCTTTGAACCTAGAATTCAACTCTTATAACAGTTAAGGTTAAATTACCTTAGAACAGTTCTAAGTGATAATCAGTGTAGGTTGCAGGTTCAATCCTGGCTTCAGGCAAAAATAACATGGAATATTTTTAACTTAGTTTAACACTTGTGATCAGTTATGGTTAATGGAATAAGAACAATCTCATCCCAATGGATTAAATAAAGGGTTCAGTTTAGGCTCCCAATTCTGACAATAAGGTTCCTGATTAAGATTCCGTTAAGAAACACCTGAAGAATCTCATGACCTGGACAAGTTGGATATTTTGATAAATTTTGTATTCAAACATCTTGTAGATTCAAACAATTACATCATCCTGGCCAGACTTTGTGGGTGAAGATAAAAAGGGGTTATTCTACATTGACTGCAAGCATGTTTGTGGCTGATAAGGCCTATGAGGGACATCTGCAGCTGAAGGGTCTGGTCAAGGTTTGATGGTATTGTGTTTTGGTTCTTCCTCCTCCAGTGCCTTTTGAAAGTGTTTTCAAAGGAAGAGACACCAAGCATCATGGTTCTCAGCTAGGGTGGACCAATAGCAGTGGTTAAATGTGACAGGCACAAAAGGGATTTTTTTCCAACAGTCCTATTGAAGTCAGTAAGTCTACTGTTGGTTTAAACAACAGCAGCTAAGTGCCGCTTAAGCAGTGTCCAAGACAGTTGGTATATATAGAAATCAAGAATGACCCATTCATGAATTTGGGTGATTCCATTCCTTGAGTTCTGATTGGCTGCTTGACTGCTTGATTTGAATGACATTGTGGAGTCTTATAAATATCCTGTCATTCTGCAGTAAACTTTGTGACTATTCGGGTTTGTATTTAAGTTACAACCGTTTGTTGCCTTGTCTTCCCAGTTCGACGGTAATTGGAACCTTAATTATTCTTCAAGTCCTTGTAGATAAAAACGCGTATAAGGCAGCAGTAAAAACCTGTGAAAGAATTTACATAAAAGTTAAGAATGAGATATTTGCTTTCAAACAGGAAACATAATTTGTTATCCCACCCTGGCATACCAAGTCGAGCGCTTTATTAGAAAAGTAAAAAAATGTCCCTTTTCAGTTAAGAATAACAACAAATTGCTATAAAATGTTTGCTGAAATGAAGCCAGGATTTTACACCAAACATCAAAATTGTATATTTATTTACCCAACCCCTCCACCACAGGCAGGATGTGACACAAGGTCAACAGAGTACAGTTGGTTTGAATTTAGTTTTGTAGAATAATCCTATTAGTTTCAGTTACTGTTGAATTGGTAAGACAAGGCAACAAGTGGTCGTAACTGAATACGAATCTATCTTGCTGCAATACTACTGCAAAATGCTAGGGTATTTATGAAGACTCATAACATCATAGAAACCAAGCAGCCAATCAGGACTCAGGGAATGGAATCACCCAAATACATGAATGGACTATTCTTGATTTCCATAAATACCAACTGTCATATTGCACTGGTTCAGTTGTGCTTAGCTAGTTGCTGTTGTTGAAACCAACAGTACACTAACTCACTTCAACAAGTTTTCCTTCTCCTAGACGGGTTGCCTAACCAAGGCTAAAGAACAGTCTGCCCTACTATTTACCCTTAGCTGGGTGGAGGACAGATGGATTCAAACTTTTGCCCAAGGCATTAGTGCAGAGAGAAACCTAAATAACCTCATTCAGGATTTGAACTTGGGTGATAACCATTACACTAATTAGGCCCCCCCCCCAAAAAAAAAGTTTTGTTGTCAAAGCAATATAACATTTTAAAAGATTGTAAATCGACTTCTAGAATCCCTTGCCAACATCAAATAGGAGTCAATATATGGTAACCATAATTAATGAATAGGATATTTTGTCTCTTTTTCTTTTCATCTAGTGATATGACATCACATACAATCATTGATAATTGTCTTTTTTTTGTTGTTGTTTTGGAATGCCTGTATATATTCATTCCGAGTGAGGACACCCATGCATTTATGTGAATATATCAAGCATTCATTTGACTACTGCCTATTATCTACAAGGAAATAATCCACAAGAGGAATATAAAAGCAGAATTTTGAAGACAATATGATTGGTCATCCAGATCTGAGGGTGAAACTTTATTCCAAAAGACTTTTCACTGTATAAGGAGGAGTCTACTGACTGCCTATAATCCACAAGGAAATAATCAGCTAGTGGAATATAAAAGTATAATTTTGAAGACAATATCATTAACCCTCCACACTTCACAGGCTTTTCACTGTATAAGAAGGAATGTGTTATGCCTTATGACTAACAAGACACCAAATAAATGAACGTTTTGCCACCTGAGGAGATCTCTCCCCCCCCCCCGCCGCCACCAGCCAGCTGTCCATTTCTTATATCATTATCTTAACTTGGCATGTTTTTAATGAAATTACATTGGCCAGGTTAGCTCAGTCGGTAGAGCGTTCGGCTAGAAACCACAAGGTTCCTAGTTCGATACCGGTCCTTGCCAACTCAGCATATGAGTAGCACAGGGATCTGTGCGGTAAAGTGAGGAGCTGATGGTAGGTGTGGCGCTCCACCTCAGATGCTAAAAACAATCTCCTTGGTCTAGCGCAAGTGAAAAGGGGATAGACTCCCTCGCTGACTGGCTGATACTGACTTTAGGCCACCCCGTCGACTTTACTTTTTTACTTACATATATGCTAGAATAAATTTGAATACTGATCAAGTCAAACTATTTGAAGCTAACCCCAAAATATGCTCACATGTCCTTTTAATTAAAAGTATTTACCCAACCTGTTTGCTTCAGGTAGGATGTAATACAGTCACAAGTATGGGGCATCCAGCAAGGATCAAAGCTTGTTAACCATTATACCATGATGGGATGCCCATGTCTTCTTATTGTACCGTCTTTTCTCCTAGTAGTATAACTATATCTATTCCATTCCTTCATATGCAAATATACCATTGTCCAATATCAGGAATTATAGTTATTTACTAAGCTTAGCTTAGTTGTGGCACAAGGCCAGAAATATGGTGTTCTCAGTGAGAATCAAACTCACTAAAAATAGTCTGATAATCTACATATGACTATGGGTAAATAGTAGGACAGACAGGGTTCTTCAGCATTAGTAATGAAAAGTTGCAACTGTAATTGTTGCTAATAAAATCAAGAAAGACCAAGAAGCATAAACCACTGACTTTAACTCTTATCGTCTTATACCGCCTCATTCCACATTCATTTTCCTAATCTGCCCCAAATGATAGCCTTTGTTTAAATGTAACTAGCAAATATATGCACCCTCCGGGTGCAAGTATTTAAGTTTTAATGTAATAGAATATCATGTTAATTTAGAAAGGCTAATGAAACTGAATAAGAATTCAGATAAAAATATTTGGAACAGAGGGGGTATAATCGGAAAATAGAACAACTTTGAAACTAACTCTTCCATCATTTTCCATTACTCCCGTCTTTCAGTGGTAAATTTTCCTTATTTAACTATTTAGTTAAAATAGGAAGTAAAGGATAATATTACAGTTATTTCTTCTTATTAATTGATTTCATTTAAGATTTATCCCCAAGATTTTTGCTTATATTCAATAAAATAAAACCAAACAATTAGAAATCAATAATACTAAGCACATATTTATTAAAATCAAATTTTAAAGATCAATATGCAAATTAGCTTTTCCATTCGCACTGTAAACCCCTATTTTGATGCATATACAAATACAATTACCTGTTATTAGTATCTAGATATGGTCAATAGTATTAATGATGTAAAACAATTTTATTAATAATTGAGGTTTAAATAAAAATAAAATCATGAAGAATGTAGCGTAAATAACTAAGGGAATTGTGACTTGAGTAGTAATAGAGTTTTGGCTACAGACAGAAAAACACACAATCTCCATTATAATAAGATATTAAATATATTTAGAAGTCTTTAGTTTAAGAGAAATAATAGGTAACTTTTAATGAAATGGCCATTTTTACCCATTTTTGATAAATGGTTATAGGAATTGGGCTGTGGACTTAGAAAATTCTCAACGGGATGTTAAGAGTTTTGACCAGGCATCTTCTGTGAACAAATTCCTGTTAACTCAACTTTCAGATCTATCCAAGAAGAGCTGATTCAACAACACACTTCTGTCCCATGTTGTGTACAAGATGCATATAACTCTTATACTCCAATTTCTTTGTAGATTATAAAGAAACTCAAATGACTGAATGTTTCATCACCTGAGAAGAACTTTGAATAGCTGTTTGCTTCCAATGTGGTTATCACAGCTTGGCACAATTGTACTGAGAATAAATCAGAATAAGTTTGAACTTTAAGTTGATGGTAGTTGAGGTACTTTAAGTTAACTTGGAATATGCTTATATCCATCTTCAAGACAGACAAGTGTTTGTTGTACACCTGATAAAAACAGCGCTGGGTAGCGTCGTCAGTTATGTTATTAACTGGTTTCATTGGAGGGTTTCGGGTCGTCCAACATATACCCCCCTTGCCAGTTAGACCCCTTTAGAGGTGATCAGCCTCTAAAGTGCAACCCATATGTCAGTCAACATTAACAGAAAGGAACTGGCTTTAAATGGAGTTTTTGCCAACGCTTACCTCGGCTTCTGACCATCTGATTGGTTAATGCTAAAGCCAATCAGAGTTCAGAGTAGGTGTTAAAACAGGCTAACGTGGCTCAGATTTTTTATTTTTTTATAATTCATTGGGAGTGCATTATCCTGCTGGTAAGTAGATTTTTTTTTCTATAAAATAACAAAGACAATTAAGATAGCTCATGCAAATGGGGTACGATTTATAAAGAGACAATTGTATCACTGAAATATCTCACCATTGTTGAACTGTGTGAGTTTTTACACTGTTGAATTGAACAACAACAATTAAGCATAACTGAATTTGTCCATAAAGCCGCTGTTCTTTATAGCACTCAGGAATATTCTATACTTGCATCTGGGTGATTCCATTCCTTGAGTTCTGATTGGTTACTGGTCTTGAAGTTTTAAATCTAAAAAAAAAATTTGAATTTACAAAACAATCTTGACTGATGACCCAAATTTAATTATCATTACATTTTTTAAAATTCTATCAATCCTACAACCAGAACATCATTGTTCTAGATAAATATCCACCATTTTGCATTATGCTGGCAGCAATGCATGTTCTGTATTGGGTTACAGCAATGCATGTTCTGTATTGGGTTACAGCTTCCTTGCTACCTTGACTGCTAATTCAACTTTAATTGGAATCCCACAGAAATGGTGAGTATTGCTTCTACAACCATTTGATGCACTTCACTCGTTGAAGTTGTGCAGCATCCTCTTTACAATAGCCAAACTGAAAGATAACAAAGAGACAGTTGAAACTCATTTGAAAAGTTGGGACTGGGTGGGGGTCTAGGGTTGGTTCCTGGTATGGATTTTGAGAGCTTTGGTCTTGGCATGTTGTATAAAGGATATGGGATATTGGAGATTTCTGAAGGTGTACACTATGTGGGTGAATTCATCATTCAAATGTTTAGGTGTGCAGATGCTCTAAGGGAAAAAACCTATTATAATTCCTCTTTTGGTGGTGGATGTCATGGTGTGAGTAGTGATGTATGTGATCATTTTTGGCTGTGGGTTTATGGTGGACTTTGAATTCTAATGTGTTGTTGTTTTTCATAAGTAAGATGTTTAAAAAAGGTAGGGAATCTTTTTTAAGAAAAGTCATAGCTGAAGCCGACTCATTTTTTATTTGCTTCCAGTAATTTTTTATAGTCTACTGTAAATAAATGAGAACAATCGTTAGTAAAAGTTGGGACTGAAGTGCTTATTAGTAAAGTTTAGAAACCCAGGTATGTAGTTCAATGTGTTAGTTGATAGATGCGGCTGAAACAGCCAGATCTTCTCTCCAAGAAGAACTGATTCAGACCCATCCTACTACCTCCGACTTTGTCAAACTTGAATTTCTTATAAACTTATAATACCTGCAAGATTTTGAATAAAGTTGATTAGTTTTAAAGCTGGAAGAGGAAAAGTTATGCTAATGTGTGTCTGATACTACCACTACTAATACTGCTATTGCTATTGCTATAAATATATATATTTACCGGCCCCTCCGCACGAGCAGGATGTGACACAAGGTCAATTTCTTAAGCGGAGTTTAACAGGTTTGAATTCAGAGTTTTCCTTCTCCTAGACCGGTTGCCTAACCAAGGTTAAAGAGCCCAGTCTGCCCTACTATTTACCCATAGCTGGAGGGAGAGTAGGATTCATACCTTTCCCAAGGGTATTAGCGTTAAGTGAAATGCAATTACCACGTCCAGGATTTGAACTCGGGGCGACGAGTCCATTTCCTATGACTTTAACCATTACACCATGCACTTTGCTATAAATATAGTCAGTGTGAAGCTAATAGTGGGATTAAATGAATTATTTTCTCTCCTGAAACTATCAAATTGTTGTGGTTGGACAGCTTTCGAGTTGGATCAGTCAAACCAACAATTACAATAAATAAATTTAAATCTTATTTTGTCGGCTGGGGCGTTAGAATGCACTGACTGCACATCTGCAGAGGGGTAAGACTCCCCCAATGGGGCCACCTGTTGACCGTGGGTGGCGACCCGTGATGCTTAAGGATGGAGCCCAGGTGGATGAGCAGTTCATGACATGCAATACTCCACTTTGGCCCTATCTAGGGCTAGACAGGCGGTCGGAGAGGCCCCTCCGATCAGTCGGCTGGTCACGTCAAGCCCTAGCACCTATATGATTTTCCCAACCCTATTGCCCTTATGGCAAGCCCCAACCCCTTTTTATCATATGGGTGCTAGAAGGCGGTGGCTGAGGGTCTAAATGTCCTGGGAATGACGTTAAACTCTATCTGATAGTGAGGTTCCAGTTTTGGAGGTTTGGGGAATGTGGAGCACCCCATTCATCACCATTGCTCCCTGGTCCACTCTGACCCAGAGTGGTAGTACCTGTTAGGGTCCCATCTATAGGTTAAATAGAAAAATGTATTCATAAAAAAATTGTATTATCCATTAAGAATTGATTTATTTTAAAACTTTATCGGCATTAAATGACCCACTGAGGTTGATATGCCGTAAAACAAAACAAAACAAATCTTATTTTGAAATAAAAATAATGATTTTAGTTGAAAGGCAGATTGTTGAAGAAATTTTCTGGTTGTAGGATTGATAGAATTAAAAAAATGTAATGATAAATAAATTTGGGTCATCAGTCAAGATTGTTTTTTTAAATTCAATAAATGATTTTATTTCAACAAAAATTTACATTTTTTTTATTTTTTTTTTATTTTAGATTTAAAACTTCAACAGGTGTGTCATTGTTTTATAATGTGTAGATACACACATACACACACACACGAAAGAGCAATATCGTTTTGTACTGTGAATTTATTTATCACAATGAATGCCATTTTGGTATTATTCGGACTATTGTCCTCATCTTCATTGTTATTTGTACAACATTTCAGATGATATGCCCTCCGGCCTTCTTCAGGTATTTCTTGTTGGACTCGGGGGAATCTTCTTGTAATCAGGACTCATCACGGAATTTTTAACGTAACCCTTTATTCAGTCCATGAGAACTGGATCTGTTCTCATTCCACTAACCATAGTTCTGTTAATTGTTATTCTATGTTAATGCTGCCCCTGACAAGGATTGAACCTGCAGTCTAGAGATAACTGTCACTTAGAACTGTCTTAACCTAACTCCTTTATCCACTATGTGTCCAAATTGGACAATCCAGTGTGAATTTTGGAAACTTATAAACCTAATGTCTTTTTTTGGCTAGAATATCTATCTATTCACTTATGTATGATTTTTTACCTAGACTGATATTGGCTTTTAAAAAAAAATCTAATGTAGCCTATTTAATTATAGGTTCTCATATTGTGTTCATTTCTATGCTAGGTCTACTTAAGAGATTACTATAGCCCATCATATGAGCTGATTCTTTGAGGCGTCTTCTCTTCCAATGTTCTTCCCTATGTATTATCTTAACTTCATCCCATAAGGGCAGATGGTTTCCCTTTTCATTCCATATATGGTCAGCCATACCCGACTTTTCTATTTCTCCTCGAACCACTGCTTTACAGTGCTCTTCTAGTCTTACTTTCAGTGGACAGCATGTTTCACCTTTGGCAAAGTATACAAAGGTGAAACATGCCATTCACTCTAAAGTAAGACTAGAAGAGCACTGTAAAGCAGCGGTTCGAGGAGAAATAGAGAATTTTTTTTTTTTTTTCATTTAATATTTTAGATAGTAGACATTAACATTTCTTTTCAGAGTAGCTGGATCAATGCAAGGTCTATTTTTTTTACATAGGGATTTAAATGGGACATCCTATGAGGATTCAACTCACGATTCAGTAAGAATAGATCTGCGGGACTAACTGAAAAAATCCCCCTCTACCCAGGCGACACCAGGTAGCCACTGTTAGTTATGCATAAAGTATTAGTATTAAGAATAATTACTTGAAGCTATTATTACTATTGAAGTTTACCAAAACAAAAAAAACATATTACTTGCAAATAAAGACTGATTTTAGCATTAAATAATCCAATAACAGTTGACATGCCATTAAACCAACCATCTTGATGGAATATTATATCTTTTCCCTTAATTTCAAATGTTCACTTTTTATTGATTGTTGACTTTGAATTGGTCTAATTCAAAACAGTACTTGTTTGAATCAATCATTTGCTTCTCCAAAAGGAGTTTATAGGGATTCCTTTTAAACCCCCCCCCCCCACCTTATAACTTATAAGTTATGTATAGAGTGAAAATCAACCTTTTTAATTGTAAATTTAATCTGTTTATTCTGAGAAACTTTATTTTATAAAAATTGAATTATTCTCAAAGAAACTTTGTCTGCCACACATTTTGAAGCCAAAAAAGAATTGCACAGACTGAGAAAAGCTGAAGATTTCTGTTTTTTATTTTATATATATATATATATATATATATATATAGCTGTTAAACGGTATAACCACACTGATGAGAATTGATACTTCGAAACACATGTCTGTGGATTACTTATTTATTATATATATATATATATATATATATATATATATATATATATATATATATTGTTTTTTTGTTTTTTTTAATTTCTTTGATTGGAAGAAGAAATTATTTAAAAGAAGAATAAATAAATTCCCAATGAAAATGGTTGAAATTAGAATTTATTTTATCACTCAGTTTTGTAAGTGTTCTTGTAGCCAATTGGTTATGAAGCTGGACTATTGCCCACTCACATCCGATACCAGGTGGAAGGTATTAATTTTATAGAGTTCACTTCATCTCAGCATCACACACATAAATAGACATATCTAGTAACAATCATATATATATATATATATATATATATATATATATATATATAATGTATAGTAGCAGTTGTATTTGTTTATTTATTAACTTATTTATTCTTTGCTCTGAAAATTTTCTTCTTCAGGATTGTTTCAGTTGAGCCATGATTCTCTTGTGGTTTTGGAATGGAACTTGTTAATTCTGTAGACTGTATTCTATAAATGTTGGATTTCTTTAACTTTTCATATCAGTCCAAATATTTGATATATTGCTATGGAATCGTGATTACCAAACTAATCTCACAAATCATTATTACTGTATTAAGTTTGATCTTCAGTGGGTGCTCTTTATATTTGACCTTGTGCCTGATTATAATATGTATATAAATGAATACCTACTGGTACATGGTTCCTTATGTATTTACGAAACCCTCCACACAAGCAGGATGTGACACAAGATCAATTTTTAAGTGGAGCTTAACAGGTTTGAGCTCAGTTTTCCTTCTCCTAGACCAGTTACCATACCAAGGTTAAAGAGCACAATCTGCCCTGCTATTTACCCATAGTTAGAGGGAGAATAGTAGGATTCATATTTTTCCTGTAGTGAAAATTACATTGAATTTATTTACTATTTGTTTGAATTTTTGAGATATGGCTTGATTTGTATTATTTGTATTTTTTTCTGAAAAGACTGGATGGCTTATCAGCCGAAACATTATTTATATAACAATAAGGATGAGAACAACAGTCTGAAAAATCCAAGTAATACAGATGAATTTATTTAGTAGTGTAGCCCACCTTTGTCTCATGCAGCCGACTTCTCAAAAACGGTTGCCCATGCCTGATTTACACAAAGTTTGTTTCCAGTTTTCATCTTATTGAAGAAGAAGTCCATTTGGACAGAAGTTTCTTACAGATTATGAGTTTGACCTTTTTTTTTTTTTTTTTTTTAGAAAATTCAAATTTTTCTTCCACAGATTTTGGTCAGTTTTCAAGATAAAACATTAAATGTGAATGAACTTTTTCCCCGGGAAAAAGAATTTGACCTTTTTGATTCAGTGAACCTTTCCTGTAAATCAGGACTTCATTATTTGCTAAGTCACTCACCATCTAGTATCTCATGGTTTTCCATTTGTGTTTTTCAGTGGAAAAGAAAAGTTTCCAAGAATAATGAGATTGATTAAAACTAGAAATGACATTTATATTGAAAAAGAGAATAAGTTTAAAATGTTGAAAGAAAGTGGTTCCTACTGAAACAGGAACTTGGAAGGGGGGCTTAGACTTGGAAAGGGGGGGCCCTTAGAAATGATCAAATTAAAACCTCAAATTACTTTCAAAAAGATATTGGTTAACTTTTTTGACAATGAGATTTTGTTGGTTTCTACCAATTTTAGAATGACCTGCTTTGCCACTGTTGAATTCAGATTATTATGAAACATTTTCAATGTGTTTAGCCACCAGATTTCTCATTTGATGTTTCACAATTTCAAGTAAAAAAGAAGAAACAAAAAATAATCTCTAATTTCTCAATTAAGCTATTCCCCCCCCCCCCCATTTTTGTCGATTGTGCTGAAAAAGCTGAAACTGTTAGCAGTGGTATTTTTATTCATTTATTTTGTCAGAAATTCAGTTATTTCCTATAACGCCAACTGCCCTGGCATCTGGCAACTGACCTGGTAAACACTCCTAAGGTCATTAATGATCTTAACAACAGCAACCTTGATGAGCACCTTTTTGATCTCCATGATTCTAACACATGTGGGCATGCCTTCAAAGTCAGAAAGCCGCACTGCTCACATGACTTTCGGAAACATTTTTTCACGCTCAGAATTGCGGAGACATGGAATAAACTGCCCGCATCTGTTGTAGGCTGCCGAAGCACTGAATCTTTCACAGCCTCCATGCTTCCTGTAGTCCGCCAACACTATACCTGATGCCACTCTCCACATACATATGCACACACGCGCACACATACATGCATATTACTACTGTAAACTGTTTATGTTCCTGACACTAATACATTATTCTTTGTACTTGACATGAGACTTTGATGAGTTGTGGTGCACTGAGCACTGTACACAATAAATTTCATTATTATAAACAAAGAGGAACCACTCTTGACTGATGAATTATTTATTTATTTTCCCATTAAACTAAACCCTAACCCTTAACCCCGTCTTCTTTTTTCCTAGTAGATCAATAAATTAATAAATAATTTATCAGTCAAGAGTGGTTCCCCTTTGTTTATGTTGGAGTTATTGGAAATAACAGAAATTCATATTAGAACATTTAAGCAGACCAGAGGTGAGCAAGATCCCAAAGGGACGGAGAAGAATAAAGTAACAAACTTCATTCTTTTTTCTATTCTCCTCATCCCCTTTTTCATTATTACTCTCTTGTCACAATCATAATAATAATAACAACAAATATTGTGTATCTAGTGAAGATGTTATTGTAAAAAGTTGTTTTAAGTGATGTTTCTCTTAATCCATTCATTCTCATACTAGTAAAATATTATCTGTCTCATGACCATGTGACTTTATAAATAAAATTTGAAATGAATCCCCTATTTTTGTTTTCAATAGAAAAGTTACAAGTTCTAAATTCATTTCATTTTTTTAAAATTTATATTTGTTTAATGACAATAAAAGGAAATGGGAATTTAATATTTTCAAATGAAACAATTAAAAAAGCTCAAAGTAAAATCCTTTTTGATTTTTAAAATCCTATTAGATATTCTTTATTATTAAATGAGTGATCCTCCACTAATTAATTGTTCAGTATTTTAAAACCCTTCCCCACCTCCTAAATTTATTCAAATCCGGCAAATGTTTAATTATTATTTGTTAAATAAACTGATTTTCTTTCAGTTTAGCTGAGAGCTTAAAATGTTGCCATTATAAAAAGGAAAGTAGCCCATTTCATAAAATTTATCAATTAAATTAAATTAAATATCAAGTATTTTTTTTTTTTTTTTTAATTTTCACATTCGATGTAAAACCAACCATTTTAGAGATTGACATTTTGGTTATTTCCTATAAATTTAACATAAATAAAGGGGAACCACTCTTGACTGATAAATTATTTATTTATTTTCCCATTAAACTAACCCTTAACCCCGTCTTCTTTTATCCTTGTAGATCAATTAATAAATAAATAATTTATCAGTCAAAAGTGTTTCCCGTTTGTTTATGTTAGACTTCTAGGAAATAATCAACATTTTTGTTGTTGTTGTTGTTGTTAGAGGGATGTGAGTGGGTATGGGTTATTTAGGTCAGGCTTCTTTTCAGATAGTTTTTTTCTACTTTGTTCATTTAATTATAGTTGAGCATTAAAAAAAAAACTATTTCTAATGTCATTTGGGCCTTTTTCAAATTCAGTTTTAAACCCAAAAATGTGAACCCCAGAAAACACCAACTGTATCGATTTAAAACTAATTACATGGGTAGATAAATCATTTCTGAGAATTAACCCTTTAAGTAAGTTTTTTTTTTCTGTGAAATAACTATGGATATTGTACTACTGTGTACATTTCTTTGTCAAACTTGTTTCTTTTTCAAATAATTCTTTTCTTTTTCTTTTTCAAAAAATTATTTTCTTTTTCTCTTTCTCTTTTCTTTTTCTCTTTCTCTTTCTATTTTATGTTTTAAAGATAAAAACAAACTTTGTAGATCCTAATAATAGTTGTTTAGTCAAATGTTTTCTATTTTCTGATTTATTAAATAAATGTCACACGCATTACATTCTTCTGTAAAACCACCGACGTCCACAGTGAATATATAATTTTTGTTATCATTTTTACTGTATATCATTTTATTTATATTTTATATTTACTTTACCAAACTTTATCTCCTTATTTTTGTTTTATCAATTTTTTATTTATTTTATTTTCTTTTTCCCCATCAGATGTGTGGCCGGTGATTGTTTCTTCTGTGAAGATTCCTTTTGGTGCCAGTTGCATTTCCCTCCTCCAAGAAAATCGGTGGAATCATGCCAAGAGTCAAGAAGAAATCAATTGAATATGGAAACAGAAAACGTCGAAAATTAGCGGCTTTTAAACGAAGTGTTGTTTATAATCCTCCAATGGTGGATGGTGTGATACAAAGTGGTCGACAAATGACGGCTGGAATGCCCCCAACACCACCATTGACAAGTCCGGATATTGTTGACTTTAAATCCGACAATGATATGAAAATTCAACACAAATTAACACAGAAAAGTAAGTTTTACTTTTATTCAATTCATTCACTGGGTATCTCCAAAATCGGGTCACATGATCAGTTTAGGCCATATTGAATAAACAAAAGTAAATATTTTTGAACTTTGTTTTTTTTTTTAAATCCCGCAAAAAAAAGTAATGATCATACAGAGTTGTTACAAAGAAAAACAGTTAATTCAAATATCAAATTATCCGATTGGGAAAAATTACTCACCGTTATCTTGAAAAATAAATAAAACAGTTTGTTTAACTTGCAAAAGGGTGATTTTTTTTATGTAGAAACGGGGACTGTAAATTTACATCTCTTTAACAATTATACATTTAAATGTATGGGTGGCTGTATTCTACATAATTGTTTTCTTGTGCATATTCAATAACCGATTATTGGTTTTCAATAATTTTTGAAAGTTTTCTTTTTTTTTTGTGGTAGTTTCAGAATAACTCCGGAATATTTTTTTTTGTTGAACTTATAGTGTAACTGAAGCAAAGAAAAGACAATAAGTATTACAAATATTGTCAGTTTTGCTCTTCCGTAGATTATAAGAATTGAACATTACTATTCAACAATAAAAAAAACTCTTAAATTCTCTTAAAAATAATATATCGTGGATCGGACAAATTTTTAGTTCACCTGAATTCTAAAATTCAGTGTTATATTATATTTATATATTAGTGAAAAATTTATTTTGTACTCACAAAAAAGATTTTTAAACATTAAAAAAAAAACAAATTATTTAAACACACAAAAGATTTCAAATCTCTTAAAGATTAATTTCTTTAAGAAAAATATTTAATAGAATATAGTACTTTTCTTTTTGCTTTTTTAAAGCAAAAAGAAAAGTTTTCAAATAATAATATTATGACATTTTTTAGCACTTTCAGAATTCATGATTTTTTTTCTACAAAAACTACTGCCTTGAATATTATACAAATCTTTTGATATAGTTATTCAGACTCTTATCTTTATAGAAAAAAAGTAAAAATGTTTTTTCTGCTTCATTTTTTTCATATCTCATAAAATAAAATGGGGGGGGGGGGCTTATAAGAAAAAATATTTCCCCTAATATATTTTAGGAAAAAACTATTTCAGACATATTTATATCCAAAGGTAAATAGTTATGGAAATTTTCATGAAAATCAGACCATTAATTGATTTTTCATAGAATTTTTTTTTAAATACTCTTGTCGTAAGTTGTTTTTGGCTTTCTCTCATTCAATCACATTCTTCAAAATGACAAATTCCATTTCAGAAAATCTGAACTTTCTAATCAATGTATTGATTAGAAAGTTCAGATTTTTTGAGTTTTGTGTAAAGTTTTTTTGAAAACGTTTTTAGATTATGACTTTGATATCTATTTTTTTTTTAAATGTTTTGTTTGTTTGTTTTGGGTTTGTTTTTTTTTGTTTTTTTTCTTTTTGGGGGGGGGGGGTGTTTTTAAGTTTCAACTGTTTTTATTTGGGGTTTTGTTAAATTTGTAGAAAAATTAAAACAAAAGGAATCAGAAAAAACATCTTTTCATACATGGGATGTTCAAAAAGGGACATAACTCCTATTTTCTTTAGACCTGGTTATCTCCCTTAGACCATTTTCATTATAGCCATTTTTTTACTATCTCGTATGTTTTCATATCCGGGTATTTCGAAGTAAAAGATAAAACATTGGAATTTCTATCTGATATCTTAAGAAATATTTTTCTTGGAAGTGTAGCCAAAAAACTTTTCTCTGTTGCGATTGACATATTTATTTAGACTGGGAGAGATTTCAGCACGTTTTGTCATCCATAATTAAAAATTGACAATTTTTTAAAATCTTTAAAATTCTTGGAAAATATGCAGCAACTGATAGCGAATTTTGTAACTTAGATTTTTTTCAAAGATAAAATTCAGGGCTATCTTATGTTAAATTTTCAAGTTAGTCCCGGGTGCTTTCAGACATGTAAAATTGACCTTGAAATTTTTAAGGTAGTAAAAAACTCAGTTTAATAATTTCTTTTTGCATCAATTTAAAGAAAAATATTTTTTTTAATACTACGATAAAAAAATAAAAAAATGCTACATTATTTATTTTTTGAGTTTTAAGAAAATAACTATTAAATTTTAAAATCACTTCTTTAAGGTATTGAATTTATATTTTTTTTATTTTTCTATATATTCTTCAGGATATGATCTTTCAAGAAATGTAAAAATTAGGGACCAGGAATTAATTTTCTTCAAATGGTCACACACACACACACATTCTGAATTGATAAAAAAAAAAAAAAAATTTAAGTTTCTTTAATAAAATAAGCTAATGGTTATAAAATTAAGTTGTCGGAAAATAATTTGGTGAAAATTTCATTAAAATTGGACGAATTCCTGATTTTTGGTAATTGTTTTAAAATTAATAAATTTTTTAAAAAATAATTAACTCCCTTGGCAATCTTTTTTCATGGCTATGTTTACTCGAAGCATAAAATATGTTTATTGAATTTATTTATTACTTTTAGCATCTTTTTTTTTGAAAGGTAACCAATTAATATTTTTTAAAAAATAATGAAATAAAAAAGGAAGACCTCCACACACTCTTAGAAAAAAAGAAAAAAAAAAGACACCCAATTCCTTTGGATTTTATGGATGTATTTCTTTTACGTGTTTTAACAAAAACGTAAACCTCAGAAATTGTTTAAATATTTGATGAGTTATCCAAGGGGAATAACTATTTTTTTTTAAAACTCGTAATTACACCCTTTTAACAATATAACTACTGTATAAGATTGAACAAGTGTGTGTGTGTTTTTTTTTTCTTTTTTCTTTTTTACTCTTCCTAATAGATAACTTACAGGTTTGATTTCAGTTAAAATAGAATCCTTTTCTATTTATTTTAATTTCCTAATTAAAAATATTTTGATTGGATTAATGGGGAAACTGTTAAATTTCAATGCTAGATGTAAAATACCTGGAAGAAGGAAAAAGATATATGTGGATTCAAACTATCAACCCATGAAATATAAAACAAAGATGCATTCATTAAATTAACCCCCCCCCACTTAAGGGGGCATAAAAAAGTAAAAAAATGGAAGAAATTAAACTATACTTACTAAAAGATATTTGAAGAAATTTTGTTTTCTTAATAAATGAATTGCCTTAAAATACAAAGTATCATTTTGTGACATATTGTATATATTGCTTTTGATGTACATGTCTTTCTATTCCCTGGAATTATTTAAGGCAATATTATAAATAGTTATGCTTTTAGGATTATTAGGACTATTGTCCTTATCTTTATTGATATCTGTACAAAGTTTCGGCTGATGTGCCCTCCAACCTTCTTCAGATATTTCTTATCGGTCTCGAGAGCTTTCTTGAACTCGGGGGGGAAAAACCTGAAGAAGGCTGGAGGGCACATCGGCTGAAACTTTGTACAGATAACAATAAAGATAAGGATAACAGTCTGAATAATCCAAATAATACTAATTATTATGCCTCATCTCAAAAATTCAGAGAAATAGTTATGCTTTTGTTTTAGAATAAGTTTTTTGCCTTGTGTAACTCAGAAGAGGACGTATCTATTTTGTTAAGGTGTATTTTGCAAATGAACAAAATAGCAGAGTGTTAAAAGATTTTTGTTTTCTCTTATTGACCTTCCATATTTAATGAGTGCAATTGTTTTCATGAATGATAATATTCAAATAACATTTATCAAGACAACTGGTTGACTTTTGAAAAAGTGATGCCTCTCTGATTCTCTCTCTCTCTCTATCTATCTATCTATCTACCTATTCCTTGATTTGCCTTTGATATCAAATGTGATAATTTTTCTGTTTTAATTCTTTCAGTTGAGACTCCTGACTCCAAATTTTCTTCATTTGAAACTGCTGGAATGAAGACCGCGAGAACGGATAAATCTCGATCCATTCGACCAATTAAGGGACTTTCAGGTACATCCATCTTGTCTATCAAATTAGTTTCTTCATTTTTTCTCCTGCACAAATGTTGCTATGTTTATTTTATTACTAGTAGAACCTGTGGATATACCACAGTATGATAATTTAATTATCACAACATTTGTTATGTTTACTTAAGAGCTATTACAAAATACTTCAATATGTAAAAAGTATAATAATCTTCATTTAACTCTCTCTCACTGTTTCTGTTTTTTCTTTCTTTCCTTCTTTCTTTCATCTTCGATTGAAACAGATTAGCATTCACACGTTCACCCCCTCTCTCACTTTCTTCCTTCCTTTCTTATATTTTTCTGTGTAGCATTCCTTTTTCTCCCCTTTCTTTCTTCATAATAAAAATGGAATGGTTCATTATTTAGCCAAGGTGACAACACTCATAAGAAATTAGAATTCAGCGCATAAGCAACATCAAATAATCAGGATTTACATTTTTGCATTGCATCTTGGACAATTTGGACAGTCTCATTTTTAACTAGAGGGTGTTGCAAGATGATAACAGTTATACAAATAAGGAACACAAGTATTAATTTTATTTTATTATTTCAACCTTATTATTCTTATTTTCTTTTAGCATTTTATATCAAAGGACATGGATTAATTGGACCATATGTCCTTTAGGCACCCCTTTTGCGATCTCATTTCATAAGGATATTTTTTCATTCACACCGTCAAAATCCGGTTAATTGTTAGGGTTAGTTTTTAGTTTTATAATTTTAAAAACACTCTAAAAATCGTCTGTTAACAAACAACCGGATTTTGACAGTATAAATGAAAAAATGTCCTTATGAAACTAGATCGCAAAAGGGGTGCCTAAAGGTCATATGGTCCGATTAATTAATGAATTAAGAAAATTGTCACCCTTCTAGTCTGTCCAAGTATTTTATTATCAAAATCGTGAATTTAATTTTCTTTTTAAAGAAAATCTTTTTATATTTTTCATAAAATGTTTTATTCCCTTAAAAACTTTCTTCTTGTTTTTCTTTTTGTGCAGATCAAATTTCCAACTCTATTATAACTGCTGAAGATGCTGCAGCTGCCGTTACTGCTGTTACTACCATAGCTTCCCTTAAAAAATCTTTAGCAAATCGAAAAGGAAGGCCGCCTAAAGAAACTAAGCTACCAAAACAAACAAGTGTCAAAGTTTCCTTACCGTAAGTTTTTCTGTATATTTCTTTAGGACCCCAGGGTCGTTGATGCTATTTTTTAATCTGAAACTTTGTCAATTTTTTTAATACAATTTTTTTTATGATCATTATAAATATTTTTATGATCATTATAATTATTTTTGCATCTAAAGTTTCTATTTCATGTTTGATTTAGTTTCACACATTTAAAAATAAAAGTTTATTCAGTAAAAAAATAGCCAATAGATGAGGCAACCATTTTGTAATTAGTGAGTTTTTAAAATTTGATAAATCAGATCTGCACCTTTTAACCTCTTGTAGAATATGGAATTTTAATGGTTCAGTTTTTTATTTTATTTTTATTTAAAAAATTTTTTTTATATTAAACAAAAAGTCCTTGATGGGAATGTTACATATTAATTGGATCCCTATTACTTTTTAAGGTAGTATAGAGATCCTTATGGCGATCAGTGCAGCTGATGGCCTTGAGAGTGAGTGACAATGCTTGACCTCACTCTCACCTTGCTTTCTGGGGATAGAATCGTGGGAACGGAACCCCGATAGAAGCCCTTCCGGTTTAAGGATACTCAGTTACTTAGAAGAGTTGCAGTTAGTCAGTTGCAGAGTTAGAAGCTAGCAAGATGTGACTCACAGCGCGCATTGTCTGGTTCTGGGGGTTCATGAATAAACTAACATCCAAAGTAAATCGAAGTCTTGTTGTTATTACTAAAAGCTAACAATGACACAAGGCTTCTGATAAGAAATGGTCCCCAGTAGAACCAGACACGGAATCCCCATATAAGAAAGACCAGACGAGACCTGTAGAAGATATATAAGACCATTAGAAGACAGAAGAATAGACGAGACAATTAGAAGATAGAAGACTAGACAGAGAAGAAAAGAAAAGGCGCTACGTAACAGGAAGTTTAGAAAACTCTTTTTAATGAGTTGTCAACTAAATATGGAGGGGTGCATAGTGTAATGGTTATCATTATAGGAAGTGGATTTGGCTAATCAAGAGATGTTTGCATTATACATAGCACTAATATCTTTGGGAAAGGTATGAATTCAACTATTCTCCTTCCAGCTATGGATAGTCAAGCAGACAGGGTCTTTAACCTTGGTTAGGCAACATTCTAGGAAAAGGAAAATTCTGAATTCAAACCTGTTGTAGACCTGGAGAAGGATGGGTTCTGCCAGGTTATTCCTGTCGAGGACACACTGCACGGGTAGCATCCTCATGACCAAGCCAGGTTACAGTACCAGTGAAAATAGAGGGATTTCTTCGCCTAGCATGGCTAAAGAACTCAGGCAGACTGATCAAGGAGAAGGAAAACTGAATTCAAACCCATTGTAGACCTGGAGAAGGATGGGCTCTATCAGGTTCTTCCTGCCTAAGACACACTACATGAGTATCACCCTCAACACCAAGCCAGATTATGGGATACATCAATTGAATATTAAAATTTGTTTCATTAGCGATTCTCTTGAAGTATTAGAATATTTCAGGATAGAATTTACTGGAGAGAAAAAAGTTCATATTCGATTTGGAATTAATTAATTGTAGTTGATATATTTAATGTTATCAAATTTTCTTGAAAGATTGGTTAGTTGGTTTCTTTGTTTAATGGCATATCAATGTTCATGGGTTATTTAATGCCAAAGCCATCAATGTAGATGAACTGTAGTGATACTATTTAACCCATAACTTGGGGGGGGGGTTCATACCTTTCCCAAGGGTATTACTCTGAAAGTGAATGTAATAGCATAACAGGAGTTTGAACTCACTCACTACAATGTTGCAGTCCAATACGTTAGCCATTACACAATGGGGGACTCCCACAAATGATATTTGGAAACAAATCAATTCAATCAAATCTGAAGTAAACCAACCCCACACCACCACCACCACCACCCACAAAAAAATAAAATATTTAAAAATTAAAAAAAGATAATTTGTTGTAACCCCCTTTTCATCAAATAAAATGACCCAGATTCAATTTTTCCCATCACAAAATCAAAATCAGTTTGCTCTAAACAAAATGGACCAAGTTACCTTTAAGCACCCCAGGGGCGACCTGGATTCAGAAGGACATGTTTCACTTTGCACCGTCAATATCCAGTTGTTTGTTAGGGTTAGCAGTTAGTTTTATAATTTAAAACAAAATGCATCTAAAAATCGTCTGTTAACAAACAACCGGATGTTGATGGTGCAAAGTGAAACATGTCCCTCTGAATCCAGGTCACCCCTGGGGTGCTTAAAGGTGACTTGGTCCAACAAAATCATTGTTTTCTTGGCATAGTGGGTAACATGTTGGACTGTGACATTATAGTAAGCAAGTTTAAACTCCAGTCACACTATTGCGTTCACTTTTGGACTAATACCCATGAGAAAGATATAAACGGTCTCATCCCACCAGTTTATGGTTTAAATAATATCACTACAGTTCTACAAAGAAACCAAACCAAAACTAAGTATGACATTTTTATCCAGTAATGAGGAATCTGAATATTTGTTCCTGCAATTCTTTATCTCTTGTCTTTTAGTCTTTTGAGTATGACACTAAACTGCATCTGATGGTGAGGCTCCACTTCTGAAGATCTGCAGAGTACCCATTCATTGCCATTACTCCCAAGTTCATTCTGACATGAAGTGGTAGTACCTGTTAGATGTTTAGAAATTATTTCTATCCAAAAGGATTGTGTGCAAAAAAAGTACACAAAAATGTAATTATGAATGTGATTCACTTACCTCTAGGCATAAAATAACTCTTGATGGGTTGACATACCATTAAAATCAATACTTACTTGGACTAGTCTCCCTGTGTCCAGTGGCTTCAGCCATTGGACGGGTAAGATATTTAATACTTAGCATGATCCCAGGGGGCCATCCCCCAAGGCATCATCTGCCCCCTCGTTTAAAAGGGGCAGGGTTGGGTTTATTGTCCCGTGCCTGAGACGCCTCAAAAGAGGAATGCAGAGGGGATTCATGTGATTTTTAAACACTAGCCACGCATGATCTTCAGTTTGTGCATGGTTCCCCACTGTAATGATCCTTTTGTTTCGACTGACATTATGGGATGTCAGTAAATACTTATCATTAAAATCAATCCATCAATTTCTCGTCTTTTATTGTCTTCTATTTATAAATTCTGAAGATATTTTCCAGTGTCTTATTAATTTTGTAACCATATAACACTTCTTTCTTTTTTTATTTTTTATTTCTAGTCCTCCGAAGGCGTCAGTCGTTCCAAAGTCTTCTACACCGAGTACAACAAATGCAACAACTGCTAACCCCAACAAATTGATGGTCAACTTCAAAGGTCTTGGAAATACTCCACCTTCTTCAAGTGGCAACACACAAAAAGCTTATGCTCTTTATGTTGGAGGACAACTCAAATATATTTTACCTTACAATGGACCTCTTGGTTCAATGAGTGCATCTCAACAACAGAATAGTGAGATGAAGAAACTGATTTGTCGTGGTGTAAACGGCAAAACGGAAATTGCACTTGCAAAGCCCACAGTCGTCTGTGATGACGAGAAGAAAAAAATTGTGTTTGTTGTTCAAAAGAAAGCGACAACGTCTCCAGGGAATAGTCTGCTTTCAAACAGTCAACAAAGTAGTGAGAATCGGACAGTCAAAATCCCCAGTTTGGCCACTTTAACGACGACGAGTGGTCAATCACTTAAAGGTAATCACATCATTTCGGACAATATGTTGAAGCTGCTTCTGCCTGCTGTAACATCAAGCATCAACACCAATACCCCCGTAACTTTGTCCTCCCCAGTTTCTGATAGTGGGCATGGACAGAAAGCAAAGAAGTTGCCGAAGTTGGCCCCGGCCCCGCCTCCGGCTCCGGCCCCGCCTCCGGCCCCAGCCCCGCCTCCGGTCCCGGCTCCGGCCCCTACGTCTACCCCATCTCCTATAATTAACCCCCAACCACTTGTCCAGATTCCACAGACCACTGTTGAAAAGGTTCCCTCTTCTTACTCAATTCCAATTGTTGTTAAAGTACAGAGTAACGTGAGCCAATCCATGTCAACTGCAACCACGACCATTACTACCACCACCACCACAACATCTTCCATCCCCACCCCCACTACCACCACACCCATGACTAACTTAAAGCCTCAAGTCTCTCCTGTCAGTTCATCATCGAACAGTCTAAGTTCAGTCCGACCCGTTCAGCTTTTTACACGGGACTCGGCACGAAAACTTTGCCCTGCTCTGCCTGTCCTGACCCCTGGAAACAAGCCATGCATGACCATTTTAGACCCTACCGACCCAGAGGCCAATATTCGTCCGGGAAAATCTCTGTTGGGCAATTCAGAAAGTCCCAGTAAACAATCTGCATATCAAGGAGCGACTCCATCTGATCCCAACGAAATCGTAGTAAAGAAATCTTCTGGGGACGGTTCGATGATTTTGCAGTTGAAAGATGCTACACGAGTTTTGTCTACATCTGAAAAAGATCGCAAACTCCCCGAACAGAGTTCTTCGTACACAAATGATGCACAACTTCGGCTCAATCCACAAACAGTGATACAAGTTTCTGTTGCAAGTACTAATAAAACTGAAACGATGCCCGTCGTTGCAGCTTCAACCTGTGAAGAAGAAGCAGGGACTACCACTGATGAAGACGATGGTATGTTTGGCCTGAAAATATCTTCTGTGTTTTCATTGGCTGAGAATCAACCGTCGTGTTCCGTCGCCAATCAAGTTGTCAGTGACCAAGAGAGAAAACTCGTGCACAACTCAGCACCTGCATCCTTCCAGCAAGACCAAATCCCTGCGGATACACTGGCCACAGCGATGAAACTTGCAACCAGTCCAGAAGAAACCAAACCTAATAATGAAACAAACACTACTGATAGCACAGACACGTTTTCCAGTCAACGCACAGTCATTTTCAATTTAAATAACGTAGCGTCTCAGTCCCAGAACGATAACCTACAGATTATGCTCGATGCAAGTCAAAACAAACCAAAACTTTTAGAAAAAAGTTCCGTTACAAAATCAGCAGCAGCAGCAAATGTCAAACTTGAACCACAGACGCTAACTTCATTTGACCCTGATTTGGAAAGTGTGCTCTCAGGAAAATTCTCTTCTGTTGATACGCAGACAAATCACTCCCAGAAAGAGAATGCCTCCCCAAAGAAGGGAGCTTCTTCTCCTCTTGCGGGGTCTGAAAAAGACCTTTTTTCAGGACAGAAGTACATTACAGTTGATATCTTTCGACACAATGGACAAACGAAAATTACGGCTGTTAGCAGTTCTGGTAAGAAAGAAATAACAAAGCCTGCTCGTCCAAACAGTGAGGGAGCATCGGGTTCGTCTTCTGATGAAAACAAATCCTCAGCCTCCAGCTCAGATTCTCGTCTTAATGAAGTGTTGCAATGTGCCGCTTATTCGCTCCCAATGGGTACGTATTTTTTTATTCCCCTTGCGGACAAAATTGTTGCTGTTCCATCACAAAGACGTAAGAAAAATCGATCTGCTTACGTCTTTGAAAAGAATCATAACTTTATGCAAGTAAAGATGGCGAAATATGTGATCTTAAATTCCAAAGACAAATTAACGACATCCGTTGTAACAACAATGAACGGCTCTCAGGTCGTTTGCCAGATCAGTAACCTTACCAAGACAAAAGCGGACCCCTCTGTTGCACATTCGATGCCTTCAGCATCACCAGTGAAAGATCAGATACCAACTCTTGAAGCACCTCCCATTGTCACTGGTAAAAGAATTAGGCGACCTAAGAAACACACTGGATTCGAGGAAGATATGAACTTGATTCCTCCATTAAGAAAATGTCGCAAAAAGTTAAAACCTGTTGGTAAGACCGAAAAGAATCCCAAAGAACAGACATGCAATGATAAAAACTCTCAAAAAGTTACGACAAACTTTGAATGCAAAGATGTCGGTTTTGGCAACAGTAATATTAATAATAAACTGATGTTGCAACCTGTAGACTCAAAGGAAGAGCTTGCATCTGTACTGCGTTCGGTTGACATGCCAGTAACAAGCTCCAAGAATAACAGTGCAGTTAGTTTGCCTTATGTGTATGTCCATCCACCTTCAGTCAGCGCTTCTAAAGTTGCAACTTGTGCATCCAGTGCAATTGAACCTTCTTTCCAAGATACTTATCATTCTGGTTTGCGCATAGACAATGTTCAGTCGTTACAAGACGGCATAAAAATCAAATCTGAACCAATTACATCTGGTTACGGAGATGAACCTCCTGCTCCCCCTCCTGCTCCCCCTCCTGTCAAAGTCTCATCTCCCCTTCACACATCTATATCATCAGTTGTATCTTCAGTTCAAGTGGGACATGATGCTATGGGTATTGCACATACCATCAAAAAAGAACCAAGCTGGTATGGTTACGGACACGACACATCTACTCCCCCCGTTTTATGTTCTGTTAACACCCCCACCACTTCATCATCAAGTCATTTAGCCCATCTGAGCATATCGAACGGTACCCCTTCCGAAGAGACATGTGGCTCTCACACGCAATTGTCAGCTTTGTACAAAAGGAACAGTCCAACAAAATCTCCAACAGGTAAAAAACGCGGACGGAAAAAGAAAGAGTACAATGATGAGATAAAACACGAAGTAAAGAAAAGGAAATACGTCCGACACAAAATCGAGACTCCCCCGACACAGAGGCCCCCATCACCTCCCCTCCCTAGTTTCCCTTTGAAGACAGAAGTGAAAACAGAAGTTTGCGAATCTCCTCTGGTGGGATCTTCTAATGATGAGACCCCACAAGAAGAGAGAATTCGAAGATTAAAAGAAATTCTACGTGAGAAAGAGCAGAAACTTGAAGAGATTCGACTTAACATGTCTGTTTCAACAACAATTTGAACTACAGCAAAAAAAAACAAAAAAGAATTTTGGTTAGCATGTGAAACGTACCACCACCATTATACAACTTATCTAATTCTTCTTCCTCTCTCTTTCTCTCTCTCTCTATCTATCTTTCTATCTATCTTTCTATCTATTTCTCTTTCTTTCCCTCTCTCTCTCTTTCCTCTCTCTCTTCTCTTCTCTTCTCTCTCTCTCTTTCTATCTTTCTATCTCTCTCTCTCTTCTATCTTTCTATCTCTTCTCTCTCTTTCTATCTTCTATCTCTCTCTCTCTTTCTATCTTTCTATCTCTCTCTCTCTCTTCTATCTTTCTATCTCTCTCTCTCTCTTCTATCTTCTATCTCTCTCTCTCTTCTTTCTATCTTTCTATCTCTCTCTCTCTCTTTCTATCTTTCTATCTCTCTCTCTCTCTTTCTTCTTTCTATCTCTCTCTCTCTTTTCTATCTTCTCTATCTATCTATCTCTCTCTCAAAATGCTGTGGTTGCTTTTTTTTTTTTTTTAAGTTTTCAAATGACCCATTTTGGTGCTGACTTCAGAATGATTTCTGCAAAAGTGATTGAAAAAAAAAAAGAAGAAAAAAAAGTTTTGTTGATTTCGTTGTAGATTCTTGATTTATTTGCACCATTGTGAGCAGCTGCTTCTTTGGTTGGCACAAGGCAGAATTTAGAGAGTTCCTCTAATTCACAAACTGAAACGTGAAAGATAATCATTAGCATTGAAATAATCGGCTGGGGGGAGTAATAAACCCCCAAAAAATACCTGACCGAAAGAAAGAAAAAAAGAAAAAGAAAGACAAAAAAAAGAAAAAGAAGAAAAAACATGACTAAAGCATTTATTATCATAAAGAGTCTTTACTGCTGCTGCTGCTGCTGCTTTTATTGGAGGCTGGAGAAATGCTGGACACATAGTTACCTCCCTTCCTTTTTAGCATGTCTGTGTTAAAGAATGGTATAAGACGGAATGTTTCGGAGAGTGTCTAGGTGTGTGTGTGTGTTATGTGAGTGAGTACTATTTTATAATTGGATTAAATAATAGAATTTTCTTTTTTTTTTCTTTCTTTTTTTTTTTCCTATATAGGTAATCTAACATTTATTCCATTCTCATCTGACTGGTCTAATTAAAAAAAAAATCAGCCAAAGTTTTCATTTATATTTTAAAACATGACAGTGTAAATCTTTTTATTATCATTTTTACATTTCAAATCAACTCTCCCTCCCGCCCCCTCCCCCCACACTTTTTCTTCCCCCCCCCCTTTCCATTTCCAGCTGTAAACATTTTGAGTTGAATAAGAGACAAAGCGAAACATATCCAACAAAAAGAAAGGAAAAGAAAAGCTGTCCCACCACAACCATCATTTTGGGGAATTAAATCTTGTTTACAAAAGTCTGTCTTGATATCTTTTATTTCATTCTCATCCCTTCCTCTTCCTCCTCCTCCTCCTCTTATTCATCTTCTTCTCATCCTCATCCACCACCGCCACCATTCCCATGATGAGAATTTGATCCACTGTGATTCATCCATTTGTTGCAGGTGCCCTGACCATCACTTGTGACACTCAATACACTAATAAAATTGTAAATGCATTTATAAAAATGTATTCTCTACTTTTTGTTTGTATTTGTTGCTTTGTATCTCTCCTAACTCTCTCTCTCTCTCTCCTAACTCTGTCTTTCTCTCTGTCTGTCTCTCTCTCTCCTAACTCTGTCTCTCTCTCTCCTAACTCTGTCTCTCTCTCTGTCTGTCTCTCTCTCTCCTAACTCACTCTCTCTCTCTCCCTCCAGAGATTTACAAGTCTAATGCTTGAAGCAGAAAGAGAGAGACCGTCATCTAATTAAAAGTAGCTCTCTCTCTCTCTCTCTCTTCTCTCTCTCTCTCTCTCTCTCTCTCTCTCCTTTTTGTAAGAATACTTGTAAAATATCTTTTCTGTGATATTAATTTTTCATTTAAGTCATTTCCATTTCTAAGATGAACAGAAATCAACAGGTTTTTGTTTATGAGATTTTGAGTGAGGGCAGCTGGTTGCAAATTGATTGTTGCTCTAGATCATGTTAAACAAAAAATGGTTTGTACTTCACACAGAAACCGGACCATATTATATTTAGGCACCCCTTTTTGATCTCAATTAAGAAAGGACATGTTTTTCATTTACACCGTCAATATCCGGTTGTTTGTTAGGGGTTAGTCTTATAATTTTTTTTTTAAATCTAAAAATTGTCTGTTAAAACAATCGGATATTGACGGTGTAAATGAAAAACATGTCCTTTCTTAATCGAGATCAAAAAGGGGTGCCTAAAAGTCATAATAGTCCAAGAAACCTATTAAACTAGCAAGAATATGCGCTCTCTGGGTGTAAGTATTTAAGTTTTAATGTCATGAAATATATCAAGTTAGAAAGACTAACAAAATGAAATAAGAACTCATAAAAAGTTAATACTTATTTTAATTATATTTTAATTGGTTTCAATATAAAATCATTCATATGATTGATTTTAATATGTTGGAAAATAGAACAATAATATTAGAGATCAATAATACCAAGTAATTATTTATTAAACCCGGTTTTGTTAAAACCAGTACACAAATTAACCACACTATATATTATGTAAACCTTTATTTTTAGTGATACATAAGACACATTGCAGGATTTTAAATGCACTAATAACATTGGATGTTTTGAGGCAAATCTAACTCAGATTTTTATAGAGATATCGTTTATAAATAAGATTTAATCTATGTATTAATGATTTTGACTATAAATCATATTCATTGATAAAAAGTAAAAGAAAAGTAAAGTTGACGGAGTGGCCTATTGTCGGCGAGGGAGTCTATCCCCTTTTCACTAGCACTAGGCCAGGGAGATTGTTTTTGCATTTGAGGTGGAGTGCCACACCTACCATCAGCTCCACTTTACTGCACAAATCCCTGTGCTACTCATATGCTGAGTTGGTGAGGGCCAGTATTGAACCTGTAACCCTGTGGTTCCAAGCCAGATACTCTACCGACTGAGCTATGGGGGGGATCCCTTGATAAACTTACACAATTCCTGAGGGTATTGTGACGTAAGCAATAACATAGTTTCCATTAGACAAACAGACACTGAATCTCCATTATAATAAGATGTGAATATTTCTCTCTCACACATCTTCATTTGAATCTCTGATCTTTCTCAGAACTTCTGTTGCCAAATCACCAACAACTATTGACACACTGTTCATCATCCATTAGGAAAACAAGTTGGGTTTTTTTTTTTTTACAGAAGCCATTTAATTGTTGATTCTATAAGCATATAAACATTATCTGGTTATTTCCTATATATATTTACCACATCCAGGATTTGAACTCGGGGCTAGTCCATTTCCAATGACTTTAACCATTACACCACGCGCTTTCTGTTATTTCCTATAAGTCTTAACATGATCAAAGGGGAACCACTCTTGACTGATTATTTATTTATTTATTGATCTACTAGGAAAAAAGAAGGCAGGTTTAGGGTTAGTTTAATCGGAAAATAAATAATTTATCAGTCAAGAGTGGTTCCCCTTTGATCATGTTAGACTTATAGGAAATAACCACATTATCTTACTGATATATTACAGTGTTTAAAACAAAACCTTTTTTTTTTTTACTGGGAAAACTCAGTAATTTAAGAAGTTTTTGCCAATTATTATAAGCCCAAAAAAAAAGCACACTTTTTTATTTTGATACCATGTTTCCCCAAAATTAAGACACAGCTTATATTAATTTTAACTCCGAAATATAACACTAGGGATTATTTTTGAGTGATGTTGTGTGTTTGCGTCGTATGATGTGATTGTGATTATTATTTTTTTGTCTGTCTGCCACTAGGGCTTATATATATTTAATCCTGAAAAATCCCGCTAAGTCTTATTTTAGGTGAAATACAGTATACATTCCTCGGCATTTGACTCCATATACAGAACAAAAATGGGACCCTATGACCTTAAGGCACCCCTTTCTGATCTCAATTAAGAAAAGACGTTTTTCATTTACACCGTCAATATTCGGTTGTTGGTTAGGGGTTAGTTTTATAAATTTTTTTTTAAATCTAAAAATCGTCTGTTAAAGCAACCGGATATTGACGGTGTAAATGAAAAACATGTCCTTTCTTAATCGAGATCAAAAAGGGGTGCCTAAAGGTCATATAGTCCAAAAAATGGAGCAAATACTACTAGCATATGAACTCCCCAAAGAAACAGTTACCATAGTGGTCTACAAAGACACTAAAACAATGGTTCATTCACCTGATGATGACAGGTTTCTTTGACATTGTTGCTGGAGTCCTACAAGGAGATACATTAGCACCATATATTTTTATGACATGCCTAGATTACATACTTTGAACGTCATTAGATAAATTAAAAGAAAAGGCTTCACCCTATAAAAGACAGGAAACAGGTGATGTCCCTCAGAGACTTATGGATGCAGACTATGCAGATGATCTGGTGCTTCTTGCAAATACACCTGCACACACCAAATCCCTGTTACATAGCCTGGAAAAGGCAGCAAGGAAAATTGGCCTCTATATAAACTTGGATAAAATTAAGTTCATGTGTGAAACACTTCTAACCCGTCAGTCGCTGAGCTAAAGGGATCACTGAATATCCGAAAAATGGCCGTCAAGATTGGATCTTCTCCATCAACCATGGGTTGCAGTGTTTCTACACGTCAAGTGGTTTTCGATAATGCAAACATCTAGTTTGATTTTCACTTAAGTTCTTTTATTTTTATTTTCTCTTTTCTATTACTCGAGATAAACTCCGACCAAAACAATAAGAAATATTTCTAAGTACTTTCCGTTTTTTTTGTTTTTAAATTCTGGTTTCTCAAACGATGAGCAGGTCACATACCTAGAGAATAAGCTAGAAGGAAGTTGCACAAGAATGATGTCTTAAACAAATTATAAAAACAACACCCCACAGAAAGCAGCTGTACGGCCACTTGCCCCTTATCACACAAACCGTCTGAGTAAGATTAACAAGACATGCTGGAAAAGCAAGGACAAACTCATAAGTGACATTCTCCTGTGGAAACCTGCACAGAGGACCTCACTGGGGAGATGATCGATAGGGACGGTTGGTGAGACATTGTCATGGATATCCGTGCTGTCATCACAACCTGATGATGATAATGATTATACATTTATTCCTCAAAGTTTTTTTCGTTCACACAATTTCTCGCAACAGTTTAGTAACTTAGTGATGCCATTTTTAAAGAAATCTTCAGTTTTACTTTAGAAAATTTTAGTCATTTCTGACTTTTAGTTAGTTTCATTGGACCATATGACCTTTAGGCACCCCTTCCACGATCTCGACTCACAAGGACACTTTTCTCATTTACATCGTCAAAATTCCGGTTGTTTGTTAGGGTTAGGGGTTAGTTTTATAATAAGATAAAAAAACTCTAAAAATCGTATGTTAACAATTAACCGGATTTTGACGGTGTAAATGGAAAAAATGTCCCCAATAATCGAGATCAAAAAGGGGTGCCTAAAGGTCATATGGTCCCCTTTACCTAATAATAGACTAACCTTTTTCTAAGAATTGTGCTACATGTGAATTTAAAAAGGTTTTCATTAATTTTCTAAAAAGCTGCTATATTTCCCTGTTTTGTACAAGTTTTGTGTGTGTATCCATTGCTTGACCAAAATACAAGATGCCATCCAACAGTTTTCTTCTGACAAATCTCCAACAAGAGATTATATTCCTTCAGAAATGTATAAACATGGCATCAGAAAGCTTATTCGATAGTTTCTTGTATTACACATTGTTATCTGGAAACAATAAAGACGTTATCCAGGATTTCTGGGGTACGACAAGTGTGTGTATAGGAAAAACCTATATGTATGGTTGGCAGCCTTCCGTCTACGAGAGACGATGGAGTAGTGTCAAAGTTTTTGGGGTTTTTTTGTTTTCTTTTTTTATTTTTGTTATTTTGTTTTTTGGATTTTTTTTTTAAAACTTGAACTACATAGCCTGGGCGGGTTCATATGGAGGATAAACTGTTGCCCATGCAGCAAATCCCACCTCTCCACACTGTCGCTGTGATCCAAAGGAAAGGTAAGGTACCAATGCGGTTTGGCAACAGTAGTGTCGCAGGAGTTGATGGGTAGCACTGGATTTCAGCATCACACAACCTTAGGGACTCCGACACCTGATTTGTTTTCGGGGTTTACTCCCCTAGCCTTTCCTTGAAGGCAGCAGAGGTTTTGTGTCGGACTTTTCCTTGACTGATGGATTGTCAACCAAGGCTAAGGAGCCCCTTTTAACCCATTTGGGGATTTATGCGCGTAGTAAGTACCCAAAACTTACTACTACTGGTGTTCCTGTGGAATGAAATGAGATTAGGGAAACGGTATATTTTAAGTTTGTGTGTCAGATAAGCAACAGTAGCTTCAGATTTTTTTGGGGGGGGGGCGGTAGGGGTAAGACCACTGTGGCGTCAAGAAGGTTCTAATGTTCGCTGTGTTTATACTCACATATGCACATGTATACGTGAAGCACGTTCATTCATGTACACGTGTGGTTATACCAGCGTTGTTGAATTATCTAAGTTGCAACTTAGAATAAGTCATGCCAATTAATATTGAAATTCGGTTTGGAATTATCTTAAGGCTACAAACCTCTGTATTTATCTGTTGCTTGTCAGTGGAGGGGGGGGTCTATTACCTCGTGGGTACACTAAAATGAAATAAAATAAACAGCGAAAAGGAAAGGTAAGTAATAATAAATTGAACAAAAATTAATAAATATAAAATTTAAAGGCATTTATCCAGGATTTCTGGGGTACGACAAGTGTGTGTATAGGCAAACTTGGCATTAGGAAAAACCTATATGTATATGTGCGTGTATATGCATGTGTGTGTATGTACATGCGGGGACCAAAATCTCGAGTGCCGGACGTTAAGAAAATCATAAAAACCAAATATGTGTGTGAGTGTGTATATGTATGGCCTGGCATTGGCAAAACCTCGAAGAATATATTTGTGTATGTGCATACATATGTATATGTGTTTGTGTATATGTAAGGGCTGGGTCAAAAGTTTAGGAAAAATTATAAAACCCGAATCGGCCAAACTTAAAAAGGGCTAAAGTTTAATCTTGAGAAATTTTGAGATATGACGACCAAGAATAATTTTCAGGCCCACAATTTTTTTAGGAGAAATCGGGTCTCATATATCTAAAAATTAAAGTTATGGTTTAATTTGTAAATGGCCAGTCGTAAGTAATAAGGTGGGGTTGCTTGTTCATATATACCAGGACAGTCGGGTGGGCGGTGGACAGTGCCGTCACAGACAAGACAGCGCCGGTCACAGCCGAGTGCTAGTCGGGAGAGGAGTGAAGGTCAGATAGCAGTTCTGAGAGATGGGCGCCTAGACAAGAAATTGACTGAGTGAAAGAACTCGGCCGAGTTTACCCTCTTCGGGTCCCCTCATGGTAGTGAGGGTGAAAGAGTATTGGAAATAGAAAAGGAGTTACGCTGAGTGTCCTACACCTCCCCTCGGTCTGAAAAGTTTACCCTCTGTCTTTGACGTTTATTTTATTTTAAAAATTTGTGGCCCCGTTTTGAGCCGGTTGCAGCCTCGACCATACACAACGATGGGTTGATGTTAACGACGACACGGCTGACGGATGATATGCCGAAATGAGCAAACAGAATGCACCGATCGGGCGTGATCTCAGATTGGCGCTGTCATGACTGGTGCAGCGATCAACAAAGGTGTGTCACATTTCAAAATAATATCCATCATTCATTTCATGGTTAGGAATAAGGCTAAATGTGATGATTCACAGGAAGTCTCTCTCTCTCTCTCTCTCTCTCTCTCTCTCTCTCTCTCCACTGCATTGCGAGAGAAAGTACTTACAATTCTCTGCAGAATTACCATACTCTTCAGCAATGTAATTTACCCAAGATTTCAGTCTGGCTTCCGCTCTGATTGTGGGACCATCGACATGTTTTTCGCTTCGTCAGATTGCCTAAAAAGGCCAAGAAAAAAAAGAACAAAAACTGTAACATTGCGAATCAATTCGTCGGACTAGGAACCACAAGGTTCCTGGTTCGATACCGGCCCTCACCAACACAGGGATCTGTGCGGTAAAGTGAGGAGCTGGTGGTAGATGCTAAATAATCTCCTTGGTCTAGCGCTAGTGAAAAGGGGATAGATTCCCTCGCTGTCAGGCTGATACCGACTTTAAGCCACCCCGACGACTTTTTTTTAAAGGTAGTAACAGTCTTTAGTGAGTGTTTATGTAAGGCCATTAATTTCGATTTGTGACGTGGCGTCTGATTGAAGGAGTATGTAGTTTTTATACTTATGTTCTGTTCTACTTCCCTCGGGACTGGATCTGGCTGGGTCTCTGCTATTCTGGAATGGAGTTTCTGGTATTCTGCTTCTGTTGTTGAGCTGGCACTTTCGCTGTTCTTTGAGTCTGGAAATTACTTGGGATCTTCTTGGGATATACTTGCGTCCGTTGTCAGTTTTTAATTGTTAAGTTTTTAAATGCCATCATTGGCCAGTTGAAAAGAACTTAAAGTAAGTAAGTCCTGAGTTATGGAATCCTTTGGTAAGTGAATAAGTCCTATCCTGCGTATTGTTAAAGGTCCAGTGATTTAATCCTATGTCCGTCGTCCACGAAGGTTCAAAGTAGTTATGGTCAGTGTGCTCCGTTTAAGTATTCTATGAACAGCAGAGTACTGCCAGTGATTGGCCAAGAGATTGATCACATGGTTCTCGACGAGTCTATAAGTAGGAGCGGGCATCAGGCACACGCCTTATAAGACAAAAAAGTCAACATTAATAACGAACACAAGACATTGTTGTTTTTCTCAGAGTTCACGTATTTTATTTAAAACCCAAGTAAAAATGCATTGGAGGACAGACACTTATCTTTCGTCTGTCTTTTTCAAACGCTCAGCCCAAATTCTGGCGTCCACCTCCTCCAAAAACTTAGGTAAAACTCCCCAATCTTTCATTTTCTCTTTCACTGTTGACACTCCTCGACCAATCAGAAGCCAACAGGTCAGTCTTTCACACGTCATCTCAAATTCTAATTAATTTCCACTATTGTATAACGTATAACTAAACTCTTGTGTTTTTCCTTGGGATCTTCTTGGGATATACTTGCGTCCGTTGGCAGTTTTTAATAATGAACACAAGACATTGTTATTTTTCTCAGAGCTCACGTATTTTATTTAAAATCCAAATAAAAATGCATCTCAAATTCTAATTAATTTCCACTATTGCATAACGTATAACTAAACTCTTGTGTTTTTCCTTGGGATCTTCTTTGGATATACTTGCGTCCGTTGGCAGTTTTTAATAATGAACACAAGACATTGTTATTTTTCTCAGAGCTCACGTATTTTATTTAAAACCCAAATAAAAATGCATCTCAAATTCTAATTAATTTCCACTATTGCATAACGTATAACTAAACTCTTGTGTTTTTCCTTGGGATCTTCTTGGGATATACTTGCGTCCGTTGGCAGTTTTTAATAATGAACACAAGACATTGTTATTTTTCTCAGAGCTCACGTATTTTATTTAAAACCCAAATAAAAATGCATCTCAAATTCTAATTAATTTCCACTATTGCATAACGTATAACTAAACTCTTGTGTTTTTCCTTGGGATCTTCTTTGGATATACTTGCGTCCGTTGGCAGTTTTTAATAATGAACACAAGACATTGTTATTTTCTCAGAGCTCACGTATTTTATTTAAAACCCAAATAAAAATGCATCTCAAATTCTAATTAATTTCCACTATTGCATAACGTATAACTAAACTCTTGTGTTTTTCCTTGGGATCTTCTTTGGATATACTTGCGTCCGTTGGTAGTTTTTAATAATGAACACAAGACATTGTTATTTTTCTCAGAGCTCACGTATTTTATTTAAAACCCAAATAAAAATGCATCTCAAATTCTAATTAATTTCCACTATTACATAACGTATAACTAAACTCTTATGTTTTTATATGGTGTTTGTTTATCTAAGGCTTTTGATTGTAAACCAAAATGCTCCGTGGGGAAAGCCCTAAAAAAACAACTTTTTTCTACTAAATAACATACTAAAAGTTATCATCTCATTCCTTGGAGAAATGAAAGTATCAGTCATATCTGATGGAAAGTCATGTGATCAACTGTTGGTTGGATTTTACGCCACGTCAACTCTTGTTGGGTTAGGCTATTTCCTATAAGTCTAACATAAACAAAGGGGAACCACTCTTGGCTGATAATTTATTTATTTATTGATTTACTAGGAAAAAAGAAGAACGGGGTTAGGGGTTAGGGTTAGTTTAATGGGAAAATAAATAAATAATTTATCAGTCAAGAGTGGTTCCCCTTTGTTTATGTTAGATTTATAGGAAATAACCGTTGGGTTATTTTACGCCGAAGATGTTTTTGTTTTATTTATTCTTGATGGGTATTCAATTTCAAAAAAATATTTTTAGATACATTTTTAACTCTAATTCACCCATAGATGAAATCCTAACAGGTACTACCACCCCGGGTCAGAGTGGACCTGAGAGTAATGGCAATGAAGGAATATTCCACACTCCCCAGAGCTCCAAAATTGGAACCTTACCACTAAATGCAGTTTAGGACATGTGATCTGTTTGATGTAAAAAAATTTTTTTTTTTAAACAAGTAGCAAACAACGTTGTGTCATCGCACTTGTCTCTTTGCAATTTAATTTCCTATCATCTTACCAGTGTGCAGTTAGCATTAAATGACCCACTGAGGTTGATATGCCGTAAAACAAACCAAACCAACCAGTGTGCAGTCAGCATTAAATGACCCACTGACCGTAAAAAAAACCAAACCAAACCAGTGCAGTCAGCATTAAATGACCCACTGAGGTTGATATGCCGTAAAAACAAACCAAACCAAACCAGTGTGCAGTCAGCATTAAATGACCCACTGAGGTTGATATGCCGTAAAAACAAACCAAACCAAACCAGTGTGCAGTCAGCATTAAATGACCCACTGAGGTTGATATGCCGTAAAAACAAAACCAAACCAAACCAGTGTGCAGTTAGCATTAAATGACCCACTGAGGTTGATATGCCGTAAAAACAAACCAAACAAACCAGTGTGCAGTCAGCATTAAATGACCCACTGAGGTTGATATGCCGTAAAACAAACCAAACCAAACCAGTGTGCAGTCAGCATTAAATGACCCACTGAGGTTGATATGCCGTAAAAACAAACCAAACCAAACCAGTGTGCAGTCAGCATTAAATGACCCACTGAGGTTGATATGCCGTAAAAACAAACCAAACCAAACCAGTGTGCAGTCAGCATTAAATGACCCACTGAGGTTGATATGCCGTAAAAACAACCAAACCAAACCAGTGTGCAGTCAGCATTAAATGACCCACTGAGGTTGATATGCCGTAAAAACAAACCAAATCAAACCAGTGTGCAGTCAGCATTAAATGACCCACTGAGGTTGATATGCCGTAAAAACAAACCAAACCAAACCAGTGTGCAGTCAGCATTAAATGACCCACTGAGGTTGATATGCCGTAAAAACAAACCAAACCAAACCAGTGTGCAGTCAGCATTAAATGACCCACTGAGGTTGATATGCCGTAAAACAAACCAAACCAAACCAGTGTGCAGTCAGCATTAAATGACCCACTGAGGTTGATATGCCGTAAAACAAACCAAACCAAACCAGTGTGCAGTCAGCATTAAATGACCACTGAGGTTGATATGCCGTAAAAACAAACCAAACCAAACCAGTGTGCAGTCAGCATTAAATGACCCACTGAGGTTGATATGCCGTAAAACAAACCAAACCAAACCAGTGTGCAGTCAGCATTAAATGACCCACTGAGGTTGATATGCCGTAAAAAAACCAAACAAACCAGTGTGCAGTCAGCATTAAATGACCCACTGAGGTTGATATGCCGTAAAAACAAACCAAACCAAACCAGTGTGCAGTCAGCATTAAATGACCACTGAGGTTGATATGCCGTAAAAAAACAAACCAAACCAGTGTGCAGTCAGCATTAAATGACCCACTGAGGTTGATATGCCGTAAAACCAAAACAAACCAAACCAGTGTGCAGTCAGCATTAAATGACCCACTGAGGTTGATATGCCGTAAAACCAAACAAACCAAACCAGTGTGCAGTTAGCATTAAATGACCCACTGAGGTTGATATGCCGTAAAAAAAACAAACCAAACCAGTGTGCAGTTAGCATTAAATGACCCACTGAGGTGATATGCCGTAAAACAAAACAAACCAAACCAGTGTGCAGTCAGCATTAAATGACCCACTGAGGTTGATATGCCGTAAAAACAAAACAAACCAAACCAGTGTGCAGTCAGCATTAAATGACCCACTGAGGTTGATATGCCGTAAAACCAAACCAAACCAAACCAGTGTGCAGTCAGCATTAAATGACCCACTGAGGTTGATATGCCGTAAAACCAAACCAAACCAAACCAGTGTGCAGTCAGCATTAAATGACCCACTGAGGTTGATATGCCGTAAAACCAAACCAAACCAAACCAGTGTGCAGTTAGCATTAAATGACCCACTGAGGTTGATATGCCGTAAAAACCAAAACAAACAAACCAGTGTGCAGTCAGCATTAAATGACCCACTGAGGTTGATATGCCGTAAAACAAACCAAACCAAACCAGTGTGCAGTCAGCATTAAATGACCCACTGAGGTTGATATGCCGTAAAACCAAAACAAACCAAACCAGTGTGCAGTCAGCATTAAATGACCCACTGAGGTTGATATGCCGTAAAACAAACCAAACCAAACCAGTGTGCAGTCAGCATTAAATGACCCACTGAGGTTGATATGCCGTAAAACAAACCAAACCAAACCAGTGTGCAGTCAGCATTAAATGACCCACTGAGGTTGATATGCCGTAAAACCAAACCAAACCAAACCAGTGTGCAGTCAGCATTAAATGACCCACTGAGGTTGATATGCCGTAAAACAAACCAAACCAAACCAGTGTGCAGTCAGCATTAAATGACCCACTGAGGTTGATATGCCGTAAAACCAAACCAAACCAAACCAGTGTGCAGTCAGCATTAAATGACCCACTGAGGTTGATATGCCGTAAAACAAACCAAACAAACCAGTGTGCAGTCAGCATTAAATGACCCACTGAGGTTGATATGCCGTAAAACCAAACCCAAACCAGTGTGCAGTCAGCATTAAATGACCCACTGAGGTTGATATGCCGTAAAAACAAACCAAACCAAACCAGTGTGCAGTCAGCATTAAATGACCCACTGAGGTGATATGCCGTAAAAACAAACCAAACCAAACCAGTGTGCAGTCAGCATTAAATGACCCACTGAGGTTGATATGCCGTAAAACCAAACCAAACCAAACCAGTGTGCAGTCAGCATTAAATGACCCACTGAGGTTGATATGCCGTAAAACAAACCAAACCAAACCAGTGTGCAGTCAGCATTAAATGACCCACTGAGGTTGATATGCCGTAAAACAAACCAAACCAAACCAGTCAGCATTTGGTGACCTGAAAACTGAAGTTGAATTTAAATTTCGCACAATTGCTGGTCTCTTTTCAATCAACAGCGCTTCAAAACAAAACAAAAAGAAAGACCATTCATAAGGTCACAAGGTCACAAGGTCAAGTATAATCCGTGACCTGCTCTTCAACGATGATGCTGCACTTGTAAGTTCTTTTAAGGGAAGTACAAGAATCTATTGACCGTTTTTCTACAGCCAACAGAGCCGTTGCCATAGTAATGGTCAGCATTTTGTAGGGGGGGGGGGCAAGTAATACCAATATAAATTAAGGGTGTCAAAAAGGTGAGAACCTACCCACAATTTTTTACGGGTTCCTATCATAGTGGATGGAAAAAAATATGTTAAATTATTCACCTATTTAGGAAACAAAGTCAAATCAAATAGCTCTCTCTCTCTCTCTCTCTCTCTCTCTCTCTCTTCTCTCTCTCTCTCTCTCTCTCTCTCTCTCTATATATATATATATATATATATATATATATATATATATATATATAGAGAGAGAGAGAGAGAGAGAGAGAGAGAGAGAGAGGAGGTGCGTGGGCTAGTGGTTAGAGTCGTGGAAAATGGACTCGTCGGTTCGAGTTCAATTCCTAGACGAAGCTGTTGGCATTTCACATATCGCTAATACCCTCGAGAAAGGTATGAATCCATATATTCTCCCTCCAGCTATGGGTTAAATAGTAGGGCAGACTGGGCCCTTCAGCCTTGGGTAGGTAACCAGTCTAGGAGAGGGATAACTCTGAATTCAAAATTCCTGAGGTCAGTCGTTGATTAGGTTCGTGGCATTCCTTGATGCACCAATTCTTTCCTATCGACTGTGCCAAAAAGTGTGGATGGTCCAACACAAGCCTTCACCATTATAAACAAATCCCTGTGTGGGAGTTCATTGTGTGTATGAACCCTCATACGTCGAAAATCGACGGGAGTCCATTATATATATATATATATATATATATATATATATATATATATATATATATATATATGTCGTGCAAGCAGCACGGATATCCATGACAATCTCTCGACAACCTTTCCTATCATTCATTGCCACTGGGAGGTCTTCTGTGCAGCAACCAGCATCCTCGCATAGTTGGTCAATGTAGGTCCTTGGTGGGCACCCCACACTTGCATGTCCATGTGTTGGCTTCCACAGGAAAACGTCGCTTATGAGTTCGTCTTTGCTTCTCCAGCAGTGTCAATGATGGCGTATTTGAAAAAAAAAAAAAATCAGCATAAGGTAATATTAATATTTCAACACTAGTTTAGTAAGGGTTAAGTTGAAAAGACCCGTTTTCCCCAAAATTATCCTCTTATTTAGTTAAAGCAGTATTAAAATATTACAATATATAATAGATATAATAACACCAAGTAATTATTTATTAAACCCTGTTTTATTAAAACCAGTATGCAAATTAACAGCAACATATATTATGTAAACCTTTATTTCTTAGTGATATATTAGATACATTACAGGTTTTTAAACACACTAATAACACGAGCTGTTCTGAGGCAAATCTAACTCAGATTTTCATGGAAACATCGTTAATGAATACATTTATTCTACGTATTAATAATTCTGTCAATAAATTAAATACTCATTGATAAACTTAAGCAATTCCTGGGGTATTGTGATGTAAGCAGTGACGTGGACGTGGAGACCCCCCCTCTCTCTCTACCATAATAGGTAAGGAGACGTTGAGTGAATAATAACAAACCAGGCCTTATGCTCTTCGGCAAAGTGAATAAGATTTTTGGATGTTTGTTTTTTAGAAGCATTGTTGAACAAAGTATATATTATTATTATTTATATTTAGAGGCGTGTAAGTATCATTGGCATGGTTAATTTTGCATGGATTGTTCGGTGTGTACAGTGGTCGAGGCAATATGGTCTCTGACTATGCCTGCTGAGGTCCCGGTTTCGATTTTTGTCGGAGGGAAATCGTTAGTATACATCGCTGATGAGACTTAATAAAGTCGAAACAGTCTGTACGATGTTCTACACCCCGAGCAATCCTTTGCCGGGATTCACTTGATTATTTTCTATAAGTATCGAATTTTATGCGATACATGCGTTGTAATTGCCTTCAAACAAAAATATGAATAATAATATATACTTTATCCAATAATGCTTCTAAAAAACAAACATCCAAAAATCTTATATATATATATATATATTTACTGAAATCACAAAAGAGTTTCGCACATAATACATAATTGCTGACAACCTGATACTAAACCGCCGTCGTTATTCACAATTAATCTAGTTGTTTCTCAATGTGGGTCACACGGTGAGAATCAAATTCAACAACACTGGTTATTGTGATAGGAAATATACACGGTGACACAAATTCAAATCCTCCCCCCACCGGCTATGGGTAAATAGTAGGGCAAACAGAACTCTTTAACCTTGGTATGACAACCGATAGAGGAGAAGGGAAATTCACAATTCAAACCTGTTATACTCTGCTTAAAAATTTGAACTTGTATCATATCCTGTTTGTGCAGAGGGGTTGGGTAAATACATATATTGCTAACGCCAGGCAAGACTCCCAAAAATCTGAGCTTAGTTTAGGTTTGGCACAAGGCTATGAATATAGAGTACCCAAAGAGGTTTAAACTCTCTACTCAGCAGTTATAGTCACTAGCTAAGATTGCTAATTATTACCCCACACCTGTGCACAGGTGCACAAGGCCGTAAATATACATATATTTACCAACCCCTTCGCACGGGCAAAATGTAACACAAGGTCACAGGTTCGAATTCAGAGTTCTCCTTCTCCTATATTAGTGTCCTTGCCAAGATTAAAGACTCCAATCTGCCCTACTATTTACCCATAGCTGGAGGAAGAATTGTTGGATTCATACCTTTCGTAAGGGTATTAGCGCTATGTGAAATGCAAACGGCCTCGTCCAGGATTTGAACACGCGTCAACGAGTCCATTTCCTATGACTCTAACTATACTACGCACTTTCACAAGGCCGTAAATATAGAGCACCCAAAGAGGATTAAACTCTTTTACTCACTTGTAATAGTCACGTGCAAAGATTGCTTTATATTACCCCACACCGAGGTGCCCATCGGGCTGAACTTGCACAAAGGTGTCAAAATTAGGGTGACCCATAAAAAACAGAGCCCACAAATTTTGTAATAAAATGTTAATTTTAACTATGGGTGTCTAGGGTTAGGGTTTAAGGTTAGGATTAGGGTTAGGGTTGGGGTTGGGGTTGGGGTTTAGGGTTAGTTTAATGGAAAAATGAATAAATAATTTGGGTTCTGTTTTTTTCTGGGTCGCACTGTATACCTGTGACCCAGAAAAAACAGAACCCACAAATTTTGTAATAAAACTGTTAATTTTAACTGGGGTTAGGGTTAGGGTTAGGTTAGGGGTTAGGGGTTAGGGGTAGGGGTTAGGGTAGGGTTGGGGTTGGGGTTTAAGGTTAGTAATTTTGACACCTTTGTGTAAGTTCAGGCGCCCATCGTTGTGGAAATCTTTTTTTTTTAAATCCTATAGAATAAGATGAACGGTTCGTTGGTCAGCCAAAACGGTAATGATGAAAATAAAACAGGTGGAACAATGACAGTGATTGACGTCAGAATTGTCGTGCGTCTATTTCGATTCCATTATTGTTACTTACAGTGAACAATGGATTCAGCTTAGTATTTTTTCTATTTTGTTACTTATATGATCGCCTCCAACAAAAAGAGTTCAATCAACCGTGTCATTAGTCTTTAGATTCTCATTGTTTCATTTAGTTTGTCTGTTTCGTAAATGGAAATTTGACTTTCCAAATTCGTCATCGAGCCCCCCCCCCCTTGTGACAGGAATTAATCGTCGCAACTAAAAGACAAGAAGAGTCCTGCTCGATGTTGTTCTAAAGAACTAAGATCAACAATGGGTGTAAATGGGAACTTAAGATTGAATATCTTTTTTTGTTAATTATTTGATCTATTCAATTCGTCTTATAATTTCAGAAGTTGTTTATTTCAAATATTAACTGTTTATTTTCTGGTCTACTTCACACGGTCACAAACATGATTGGCTGGCTGGTTGGTTGGTTGGTTGGTTGGTTGGTTGGATTTTACGGCATATCAACCCTTGTTGAGTCATTTTATGTCGAAGACGCTTTGTTTTATTCATTCTCAATATTTTCTTTAAACTCAATTTTTTAAAACACTTTTTAAAATTCATTTTTTTATTTAACCCATAGATAAGACTCTAACAGGTCCGAGTGAACCTGGGAGCAATGATGAAGAAAGGTTCCCTCAGAGCTCTAGAATCGGAACTTCACCATCAGATAGAGTTTAACGTCATACCCAGTACACTGCCTTCTAGCATATAAAAAGGGTAGGAGCTTGCCATAAGGGCAATAGGGTTGGGACAATCATATAGGTGCTAGGGCTTGACGTGATCAGCCAATTGATCGAAAGGGACCTCCCCGACCGCCCGTCTAGCGTAAGTACGGGCCAAAATAGAGTGTTGCATGTCCTGGACTCCTCAGCCACCCGGGTTCCATCCTTAAGCATCACGGGTCGCCACCCGCGGCCAACAGATATTTATATTTATATTTATATATTCATACGTCCTTTAACCTACTTCTAAACAAAACGAAAAATCTAAGAAAGTCCGGTTGGTGTAGGGGTTACGGTCTTCGCCTGTCAGCTTGACAGTCGGGTTCGAATCACGCACAAGGCGGTCTTCTTATCTATAGCTCTGCTGATGAGGCCTAACAGGCCGAAATGTACATACAGAGATTGATTTTTCTCGATTTGTTAGCCTTACATTTAAATAGATATGCCGCCTAATTAATTATTATTATTAATTAGCTTTCAAAATTAGGTACGACTTCAATTAAGCACATATTCTCCCAAAAATTGTCGGCTAAAAAAGCCATATCATAAACACATCGCTTGTGTATTTAATTCTCATATATATATGTATAGATAAACTAACAGCAACAAATAAATAGATAAAACTTAGTTCAATTCTGACGGTTTATTTCTCATATGATGGTCATTTTGAAAAATATATGTGTGAATGAAAATCCTATATTGCATTTTGATTTATTTTCTGGTGCCCAAAACGAAGGTCGGATCAAAAGGGACTCGAGACAATTCAATCGGAATTTTCTTCATTAGTAAAAAAAGAAACAAACAAAAAGAAAAAAAAAAAGAAAGAATAATCACGAAAGATTTTTCAACCAGTGAATTCTAGTATTTCTTTCTTTTTTTCTTTCTTTCTTTTTTTTTTTACACTGTTTAATTTCGCCTTTTCTCGTCCTCATTTTGTAAGAAGTTTTGAATAAAGAGAATATCGTTTTTTTTGTTTGTTTGCTGGGCACCATATATTTTCCCACATTAACAGATAGACTTTCAATTCGGATGAAGAAGAACTCAAAAAGAATATAATCGCACAAACATCTTGTTAAAAATACAAAAGGAGTTGGAAACTTAATGGCTTTACGGCAAGACTTGTCTATCTGCTGATGTCCATCTTGAAACTCGAATGATTTGAAATAATATCTTGATGGTCGTACTGTCAGCATTACAAGTGATTCTAAAAGGAGACAAATTAGGCGCCAATCTACGGTAATGCATTGATTTGTCCCTTGCTGTTAAGGGAAGATCAATAATACCTTAGTTTTCCAATAAGAAATATTGAACAAAAGAAGTTTAGCCATTTTTTTTTTTGGCGCTCATCTCTTCACAAATAAATGGCGATTCATTTCCAGGCGACATTTTTAGAACAGAGAAAGATTTTATTCATTTTGGCGTAAAGAAAAAAATTATTGGTAATTTTCACCTTTAGTTGTCAAAATTCCTAGCAAATAAGGCAATTAGAGTAACCTCCCTTGACTTTCACTTTGAAACAAGCCGGTAGCTATTTTGAAAGTCTCCGTGCGAAATAAACAAATCTTTAAAGCTTTTTAAAAAACAATACAATTGCATGCTTTAACTCAAAATATCATGAAATGTGTTCTTAATAACAATTAAGTTCATTTTAGATAATTTTATGCTAGGAATTTAACCAATTGACTTTCACTTTGAAACAAGACGGTAACCATTTTGAATGTGTCCGTGCGAAATACACAAATCTTAGAATCGTTTCGAAAACAATACAACTGCATGCTTTAACACAAAATATCATAAAATGTGTTCTTAATAACAATTAAGTTCATTTCAAATAATGCGCACGCACAATTTTATGCTAGGAATTTTAACAACTAAAGGTGAAAATTACCAAATTATTTTTATCATTTATTGATAAAATTTTATTTTTATTTATTTATTGATAAAATTTATTTTATTGATAAAATTTATTTTATTATTAATTGATAAAATTTTATTTTAATTTTTTCACTTAAAAAAAAGTTACTGTCTGCAGCTTTTCTCACCATATTTGTTTTTAGCTTTTGGGGTTATCTGCCCTTACCTATACCGGGAATGTGAGAAGAAGGCGTGAAGTTAATCCTATCTTCTTTCTGTATGGAGTTAAAAAGAAAACACCAATTTCTACCGCCCAATATCTGCCACTGGCGACCCGGCTCTCTCCGGGGGTTGGGGGGTCTGGCTCGCTGCCTTGTGCTATTGGGTATTGCCGAACATGATGCCAAAAGATCTTGTTTAGTAGGACACAAGCCAAAAGTTTCCATTTCAGACATGTTTATTAATAATGCCAACGGGTCACGACCAAAAATAAATCATTTCCAAATCAGATGAATGGACCGGATTTCAATTCTTTGTATCTTCGTTCCTATTTTGGTTTGGTCTGTTGGTTTTACGGCATATCAAACATTTTCGGGTTATTTAATAACTTATTTAAAACTTTCTGTTTCACGTTCTCAATGTCTTCAAATTTTTATAAATAATTTTCATTAACTTCATTTGATTTGGATTGGTTTGTTTAATGGTATAATAACCCTGTGGGTTATTTAATGCCAAAAAGTGCTAGAGCATGGGACAAAAGTTGACACTCAAGCTCTCTTTACTGGTGCAATTTGGACCATGTGACCTTTAGGCACCCTTTTGCTATTTCGATTCTTGGGGACATTTTTACCATTTACACCGTCAAAAATTGTTAACAGACGATTTTTAGAGTTTTTTTAAAATTATAAAACTAACCCCTAACCCTAACCCTAACCCCTAACAAACAACCAGATTTTGACGGTGTAAATGAGAAAAGTGTCCCCACGAATCGAGATTGCAAAAGGGGTGCCTAAAGGTCATATGGTCCCAATTTTTTGTAGATGTATTTCGTGGCTATATCTCATATACGATTCACAATTTTCGACACATTTCTACTTCTCTCAAGAAAGATAAAATGATATCCATGTCAGTATTCTCAAACAGACCCAATTTTATTTGTATTTCTATCCTGGTTTTAGACGTTAATAAAGCTACTTCTTATTCGTTAGAGTTCTCTTGTTTTGTGAATCGCGTTTCTCCATCGTTTAGATAAATAAATAAATTGGAGGCACACTAGGCTTAATGGTTATCGTCGTAGGAAATCGAATTGGCGACCCAGTTTAAATTCTGGACTAGGCTGTTTGCGTTTTGTGGGTTTACAAGAAGTTTTGTGTTTTAGGTTTAAAAAGTGGCTGGGGTTATTCTTGGTGCGTGATCCCAGGGTTTTGCTTTTAACTTCCTCTTATTTGGTGGTCACACTGGAAAAGGAAAGGAATTCAAGGACGAAAAGGAAAGAGACAAAGACAAAAGGTGGTTTTATGATTTAGGCTTTATTCACGGGTCATTGCTTACCTCGTGACAAGGAAATTTCTCCCTGGCCAATATTGGTGTCATTTCTCAGACATTCTCTGAATAGCCAAGAGATTATCTTTGGGGTCAGAAGTGGGTCCTTTTTCCCGCACATGCGCAGAGGGTTCTTCCAGTGAAGGCTCATGGGAGTTTGTTATTTTTTTTATTTAAATTTTAATCCTCACAGTTTCACTTCGCTCTAATGCTCATGGGAAAACGTATAAATCCATCTATTCTTCCGTTTTTAATAGGTAAATAGAAATGTAGACTTTTTTTAGCCTTGATTAGGCAACCAGTCTAGGAGAAAGAAATCTCTAAATTAAAACCTGCAATACTCCGATTAAAATTGACATTGTGTCACATCCTGCCCGAGAGATGAGCTTAAATACACATACAAATAAATCAAACTGTTATAAAAATTGTCTCGTTTCCACTCTTTGATTTAATTCGACATGGAACCCTGAGTTATAAATTTCATAACGTTTCTAATGTAATAACCGTTCCCTATCACTAGTGAACCTGGTACCCGGCTGTGTTACCGGTAACAATGGATTAATCATGTGAGCTTATGCGGTAGATGCAAGAATCGGTTAAACGTGAGGACTTTAGAAAAGGGTCAGTCAGTTATTAACAGAGGGCATGGTAGGTATTTACCTAACCCCTCCACCATGGGTAGTTGGATGTGACACCCATGGTCGCAAGTATATGGGGCATGCAGCGAGGATTGAACTCGCTATTCAGTAGTAATGGATAAGCAAGACGAGTCTGCTAACCATTATACCACAATGGGACGCCCATGGGGAGGAGATATAATTTAAATTTCGGGATCGGCTACGATTTAGCAACTCAACAATACGACTTCACATCTTGCTGTTTTTGAGATGGTCTAGAGCAGTGGGACCACCATGATGGAGGTGGCAGTGGTTCCCAAACCTTTCCAGGCTAGAGCCCCCTTTGCTCCCCAATGGAGTCAACTGCTGTTCGTGACTTTTGGTTGACCGTTTCATAGCCATGTTTGGGATCGAAATCGGATCTGAAAAGCTTTTGGGGGAAAGTTTATGATTGGCTGAAAAAAGGACTTTTTTTTAATTGTCTGTTAATTTGATTTTTCAACCGGAAGCTGCGTAGAGCCTACATGTGCAGAGGCATGTTTTATTCATTGTGTTTGTACCTAATGTTGAGTCAGCATCCGGTTGATGTTACATTAAATAAGTTATCACTAACAAAATTTTCTGTAATCTAAGACTTGTCACTATATAAAAAATATAGGAGTTATGTCCCCTTAATATCTGTGTCTCGATGAGAATTGAGTCGTATGCAGGGTGGCAGTTTTTGTTAAGTTTCTGACCACCATCCTTGGTCAGTTGAAAAGGACTTAAAGTAAGTCCTGAGCTATAGAATCCTTTGGTAAGTGAATAAGTCCTGAGTTATGGAATCCTATGTAGTGTCAAAGGTCCAGTGATATAATTCTATGTTCCATCGTCCACGAAGGTTCAAAGCAGTGTGTGTAGGTATGACCAGAACAGCCGGTATAAATAACAATATCAACAGCAGAGTACTGCCAGTGATTGGCCAAGAATATGGTCACATGATTATCGCCGAGTCTATAAATAGGAGTGGGCATCTAGCACACACCTTATATTACAAAACGCCAACAGTTTTACGTTTAGACTTTAGCAGTTGCTGATAGAACCCGAAACGCGAGATGTGTTTAGCTTATTGAGGGAATGATTTCGAAGCAGACACACAAAGAATGACCATTTCTAAGGACTCAGTGAACTGATTATCAAACATAAAACCCATTTTGGTCATGGTAAGTTCTCAGCATGACATCCAGAATCTCTGCACAGCTGATTGATATAAGGTTTTGCTGGTCAGCCTACCTACCTGGTGTGTCCTTGTGTGGGAGTCCACAGAAGAATGTCACTTATGAGTTCATATCCTTACTTCCCTCACGTCTTGTTCATCTTACTTGGATTGTTTATGTGTTAGAAGACAAGTGGCCGTACAGCTACTTTTTTATGGGTTGCTGTTTCCAGGATTTAAGACAGCACGCTAGATATAGAGTTATCTTCCCTTGCTGCAGGTTTTCTGCCACTAGGGGGTTATGATATTTAACTCTTAAAGTCCTATACCACCTTATTCCACCTAGCTAGAAGTCACATTTGTTTTAACTAATCAGCCCCAAACAATAGCCTTTGTTTAAATTTAATATTAAATGTATGTAGAAATCTTTGATTTAAGGGAAATAATAGGTAACTTTAGATGCAAAGGTCATTTTTAGCCATTTTTTTATATATCCTTATAGGAATGCTCTGGACTTAGAAAAATCTCAACAGGATATTAAGAGTTAATCAGCAAACCCAGAATTTTGAGTTCTCTTTTTTCCGGGACAGTCAAACATAACACATGGGTTAGATACTTGTCTCTACCTGTATGTGGGGGCCTTTGCCCCTCAGCCTGCTATTAGTAAGTGACATTCTTAAAGAACTCTTCATCCTTTCTGTAGGACAAATTCCTACTTTCTTTATACACGTTTGTATATTTGTTAACTATGTATTCTTGTCTTGCATGTGTTTCTCCGTCACTTACCGAATAAATATTGTTATTATTCTAAAACTTTGTCGGAATATTTCTTGTACTTATATATATATTTACCAAACCCCTCCGCACGAGCAGGATGTGACACAAGGTCAATTTCTTAGGCGGAGTTTAACGGGCTTAAATTCAGAGTTTTCCTTCTCCTAGACTGGTTACCTAGCCAAGGTTAAAGAGTCCAGTCTACCCTACTATTTACCCATAGCTGGAGGAAGAGTAGGATTCATACCTTTCGCAAGGGTATTAGCGCAAAGTGAAATGCAATTACCACATCCAGGATTTGAACTCGGGGCGACGAATCCATTTCCCATGACTTTAACCATTACACCATGCGCTTCCTACAAATATTTCTTGTACTTATATGTACCCATGTGGAAGATTACTTTAAGTCTTCCAACTTTAATATAAGAACTTCTTATCTTATAACATTTTTAAACTGCTTGTTTATTTTTTTATTTGAAAAAGAATACATTTTGTAAAAATATTTTATCCAGATTTTCAGATTTTGACCCTAAAATTGTAATTAGTTAACAGAATTAATAATTAAGCAATTAAGTAATGTACAATTCTTGAGATTTTATCTAAGAAAAATATAAAGAGTAGAATAAAGTTAAAAAAAAAAACAACCTTGAAGAATTTGCCCAATGCTATGAAGTGTAGTTCCCATCTCACTTTTTCTCCAAACGTTTTGTTTTATCTTATCAGAAATCAGATTTTCATATGATCATTAATCTATCAATAGCAGTTCATGCCTTTCGTATGCCTATATGCCTATATTGACATTGCTTTCTGTAGATGAGATGTTTCTACCTTGGTATTTACTCAACCCATTCCCTATGTGTAGGATGTGACACAAGGTTGCAAGAATAGAGTATCCGTAAGACTACCTTGCTAACTATTACACCATGAAGGGACGCCCAATATTGCTACCTCGGTATGTGAACTGGTCTACTAGTTTCAGAGTCTTCCATTTGTTGGGGATTGTCTTCCCATGGATCTGGAAGAGTTATCTTCCCTCTCGTTTCTTATTCTCACCACCAGGCGTCTTTCTGTATTTAAGCAGGAAGCGCCAGATTCAAGATCTTTCTTTTCTCCTTCTTCTTGGAGTGGACAACATGGGTTAGACATTTGTGTCTACACCCTACCCTTGTGGGGGGCCTCACCCCCCCACGTACAGACTAAGTCAGTAAGTGACTTTAACCTTATGGACTATCCATAACTCTATCTATATCTTTTATATGTACATGTAGGTAACTATTGTATACGTTCTTATTGTACCTTGTGCCTTACACGTCTTTCTTGTATATGTTATAAATGTCTCTCCTCGTGTTTGTATATTAAAGTCCTTTATGTTCTGTATTTTTAACACTCGAGTCGGAGTTGTGTTGTTCTTATTATAACTTTGAACCTTAGACATTTAATGTAGAGTTGGTTTCATCTTGTTTAAGTGAATAATAATATTTTCTCTGATTTTCAAGGTTCAGTTTTTCGCTCTGATTCTAATTATGTAATTTATTCTGTTACTTTTTTTTTACCGGTAAAAAATTTCCTTAATACAAAATTAATCGCCAATAGGATATATTATCTTGCATTCTGTTACATGTGAGTAGGAATTTCAAATTATTTTTCTCTCTTTTTCTCTCTTGCCGGTCCTGGTCAAGTAGACAAACTTACTTTTTGTATTATTATGCCGGTTGTTTTGTTCTTATTATAACTTACACACTTAATGTAGAGTTGGTTTCATCTTGTTTTAAACACAGGAAATATATTTTTATCCAAGTTCATGTCGAGGCCAATGCCTCTTATTGTCTATTCTAATCTATGCAACAGAGATTGCATGATGGGCAGGTGTATTTACAAGAAGTGCAAGATCATCTACATAGTCTATATCTATAATAGATATAATGAAGGCACGTGGTTAGAGTGGTAGGAAGTGGACTCGTCGACCCGAGTTCAATTCCTGGGCGAAGCTGTTTGTATTTCACATGGTGCTAATACCCTTGGGAAAGGTATGAATCCAATTCTCCCTCCAGCTATGGGCAAATAGCAGAGCAGACTGGGCTCTTTAACCATAGCTAGGTAACCAGTCTAGGAGAAGGAAAACTCTGAATTTAAACCTGTTAAACTCCGCTTTAGAAATTGACCTTGTGTCACATCCTGCTTGTGCGGAGGGGTTGGTAAATATATATATATATATATATATATATATATATAATAGATTTTGTGGGATATTGTCTGCCTTTTACTAGAATTAAACATTTTCACTGAAAACTATACAATAGCGTGGAAATTATTTATATCAGATAGGAATACTTGATACCATATAAGTAAAGTCGTCGAGGCGGCCTAATGTCGATATCAGCCATACAGTGAGGGAGCCTATCCCCTTTTCATTAGCGCTAGACGAAGGAGATTATTTTAGCATCTGAGATGGAGCACCATCAGCTCCTCACTTTACCGCACAGATCCCTGTGCTACTCATACGCTGAGTTGGTATCGAACCAAGAACCTTGTGATTCCTAGCCGAACACTCTACCGACTGAGCTAAACCGGCCCTTAAATACCTTGATACCATATAACTGTGCAAACAAAGGATTATAGACAAATAGTGCAATTAAAAAATACAAAGGAACATTAAAAATATAGTATTATTTGCGTTATTCGGACTATTGTCCCCATCTTCATTGTTATTTGTATAATGTTTCGGCCGATATGCCCACCGGCCTTCTTCAGGTATTTGTCGGACTCGGGAACCTTCTCGGACTCGGGAACCTTCTTTTCGAACTCGGGAACTTTCTTGTCGTAATCAGGAGCCATCACGGAACTTTGAACCTAACCCTCTATTTAGTCCACGGGGGTATCCTGTTCTCATTCCGCTAACCATAGCTGGGGTAGGAGTTGTGTTAATTATTTTTCTATGTTGCTGCCTCTACTCAGGACTGAACCTGGAATCCAGAGATAACTGTCACTTAGAACTGTCTTAACCTAACTGCCTTATCCACTAGGCCATGTGTCCAATTGGACAAGGTTCCCGAGTCCGACAAGAAATACCTGAAGAAGGCCGGAGGGCATATCGGCCGAAACGTTGTACAGATAACAATGAAGATGAGGACAATAGTCCGAATAACGCAAAGACCATAGATTTTATACATATCCAAAGCAATAAAATGTCTTTTTGGTGTGTGTCTGTGTGTAATTCAAACAGCCTACAACCTTTTTTTTAAAGTTCCAATCCCAAATGGGGGGAATTACTGGAAAATAGCATTGTTTCGTAAAATCGTTGGACATAAACAAATTTTCACCTTAATTGGTTAAAATCGCAATTCCTCGGACATTTTTTACCCCCCCATTTCGGGGCTTTAAATTCTCATAACTTTTGAACCACTGGGGATATTTGCATAATTCAAATAGTTCTGAACTTCATTTACAAAGCTCTATATAATTAAAGTTGAAATTAGTTATTAATCCGGATGTTTGAGTTGTAATTTTGGTGGTAAAGATGCTTATAAGTCAAGATGTAATAGGTTGGTTGAATTTTATGGCATGTCAACCCCTGTTGAGTCATTTTCTACCAAAGACATTTTTATTTTATTCATTCTTGATGGGTACTCAATTTTTTAAAACACATTTTTTAAACTCACGTTTTTCTATTTAACCTACAGATGGGACCCTAACAGGTACTACCACTCCGGGTCAGAGTGAACCTGGGAGTAAAAGTGGGGGGAGGTGTAAAATAAGTTCCAAAATACAAGACTTAATTTAAACTTTTGCCAGCATTATTAGCCTCTTCAAGCTTAAAAATCTGACAACTTCATTGATTAAGTGAAAGCTAAAAATATATTCAAGACAGGAGAAAGACAAGTTCAGGAGAAAGTTTAGGATTTTTTTTTTTAACTCAACATTTTTAAAAATCCATTTTTGTATCTATTTTTCTACATAATGCCCATGTCATACCAGCTCACCACCAAAGTTGTTGGTTGGGTTTTACATGTCAACCCCTGTTAGGTTATTTTATCCTGAAGACGCTTTTGCTTTATTCATTCTTGATGGGTACTCAATTTTCTTTTAAACATATTTCTTTTCAAACTCATGTTCTTCTATTTAACCCATAGATGGAACCCTAACACATACTACCACTCCGGGTGGACCTGGGAGTAATGGTAATGATGGGTACTCAATTTTTTTAACACCTTTTTTTTAAAACACGTTTTTCTATTTAACCCATAGATGGGACCCTAACAGGTTATACCACTTTGGCAACCCATTGGTGCAGTCCATGATGATACTAGTGCTTCTCTCTTTAGCATTTCATAATTCTCTCCATTATATCAAGAATTTGGAGGATTAAAAAAAAAATGCTGATCCTCACCCACCAACACGCACAATTTTGTTGCAAATTGGACTGGAAAATGCTTTATTCACTAAGTTCAACCCTTTCATCTTAAATGTCTGTTTTTTATCATATGCTAGAATGTGGTAGCTGAGGATCTTATTGCTCTTTTAAACATATTTCTTTTCAAACTCATGTTTTTCTATTCAACCCATAGATGGAACCCTAACAGGTACTACCACTCTGAGTCAGAATAGACCTGGGAGCAATGGTGATGAAGGGTTGCTCCATATTCCCCAGATCTCCAGAAAGAGTTTAGAGTCATACTCTGAACATGCACTCTACATTCTAGCACATATATGATAAAGATTGATTGGAGGGGGTTTCTCTGACCGCCCGTCTAGCCTAAGTAAGGTCCAAAGTGGAGTGTTTGCATGTTAAGATATGGAAGTCATCATAAGATCTGAAATAAGAACATTTAATGATTTTGTTTGTTGATTGTTGAGTGGTGAAAAGTTAAGTAATATTTGGGTATAGTCACGGAGTTCCATCCTGGCCTCCTGCCTCAAAAAACGTTAGCCAGTGGCTGCTGAAAAAAAAAAAAAACACCAGCTACGATTGAAGTCCGTAGCCGAAGCAGTGTCACTTGAAAAAAACAAAATACAAAAACAAAAAACAAACTAGGTTTAGGGTTAGTTTAATGGGAAAATAAATAAATAAATAATTTGGGCTCTGTTTTTTCTGGGTCCCTCTGTATACAGGGTGACCCAGAAAAAAAAGAACCCACAAATTTTGTAATAAAACAGTTAATTTTAAATAGGGGGGTTTAGGGTTAGGGTTTAGGGTTGGGTTTTTGGGAAAAACGGTCTAAGTGGGTTGTTTTTTTTCAAGTGACACCGCTTCAGCTACGGACTTCAATTGTAGCTGGTGTTTATTTTCAGCAGCCAGTGGCTAGCAGTTTTTGAGGCAGGAGGCCGGGATGGAACTCTGTGAAGAGTACCTAATATTTTAATCATGTTGTCAACTTTTTGTCGTCCGTTTTGCAAGAGAGGATTTCAAAAATAAAAACAAAACATCTGTAATTTCTGAATGCCTCTTCTCAAGAGACAATTTTATTAAATCATAATATTCATTTATAATTATTTATTGATAACATAGTAAAGTATATCCTGGTTCTTTCACAGCTCAAAAATGCCGGGTAGTCAAATCTATGATGGTGAATGTCATACAAGACAGCGCCAAAAAAACAATATTTATCACCTTAAGTCCATCATGTGGTGGGGGGTGGGGGGAATGAAAAGTGGGGTGGGGGAAGAGAGAGGTCTTTTTTTTCTTTTTTTTTTTAGTTGAGAAAAACTTGGGGGCTACCAACAGAAAGAGTGGGATGTGCCAACGGAGTTGTCTCCTGAGTTGCAATGGGACAGGTAAGAGGAGGGGGTGTTGAATTGGGGTGGGGTGGAGAGAGAGGGAGTAGCAGCAGCAGTTATGGTTTGTAGTAGCTAAAAATTGTCCAAGATAAAAGGGTCCTGCTTGACACTAAAGCAATGGACGTTGGATAGCAACTTACAAATAGCGCCACCAATTACATAGACAGCAGCAATCAGGAAGGACTGGGGAGGGGACTGGGGGGGAGTACTGATGAATGAGAAGTGGAGAAGTACCATATAGGAAACTTCTTGAGTGACCTGAACACAAAGAAAAATTATATATATATATTTGATAATTGAATCATATTACCACGACCAGACAACTCGGCAAACACCATTTGCGACATCCGGAGCACTGGACAGCTGTTTCGACCTCCTTTGGTCTCATCAGCAGTGCACACCACAATCTCCACCACTAGAGATTGAACCAGTGGACCACAGAGTGAAGAGCGGGGACTCAACACACTCGGCCACCAGCCCATGCCACAAACGGAGAATGCCAAATCATCTAGTTAATGGTAACATTAATTCAATATATATATATATAAATCTTGTCTTTGTTACATATTAATTTAAAAAGAGACCATAGACTGCTCCTTGTCAGGTATGTTCTAATGTGTACGAAAAGCTACACATGTTTTCTCTCATCCATTCAACTCTCATACACAGCCAGGTAGTTGTGGAGTTTCATTCATTTGTCAGAAAAGTTAATGACTTATAATCACTGTAATTTTGTTAAAAAGGTTAACACTCAATCCTTGAAGAATTCTTCTTCTCCCCCAAAAGACTGTGTGTGTGCGTGTGTGTGAGGGGGGGACGGGAGAAAACAAACAATATTAAATGTTTGTTTATCTTCATCCATGAATTTGACACACCTCAAAAATATGAGGTAGGTAAAGTTTATTAATGTAGAAGCTTTGACATTAGAAACGTGTCTCAGCTGGCAATAAATTAAATTCAGTGGAATTATTAGCCATTACTTTTGTTTAACAAAAAAAAAAAAGGTTTTCTATAATTATTTGCAGTCACACAGTCATTTATACATGTTACATTTCCAATATTTACAAAGTTTTTGTTGTTGATCAGATTTATTGATCTGATCATAAAAAATATAAATAAAAGAAAGAAAGGTATTAAGAGAAGGCAGAGAAAGAAAAAAAATATTTGCTGTCATGTACATAATTGAATTAAGACATGCAATCTGGAAAGAAAAAAAAAGGAGAAAAAAAATAGCTTCATGCCACTGAACAGTAAGATTTCAAGTGTTAAATTAATACAATCAAATATTTATTGCACTTTCAAAAATATTGAAAATGGTGGAGATATTCTAAAAACAAAAAAAAAACAAAAAACAAGACACAACAGCTAAATTGTTGCTTTAAAACTCTTAACGTCCTATACCGCCTCATTCCGCCCATCCGGAAGTCACATTCGTTTTCCGAAACTGCCCCAAATGATAGCCTTTGTTTAAATGTAATATTAAACATTTAGAAGTCTTTCATTTAAGGAAAATAACAGGTAACTTTAAATGAAAAGGCCATTTTTAGCGATTTTTTGATAAATCCTTATAGGAATGGGGCTCTGGACTTAAGAAAATTCTCAACAGGATGTTAAGAGTTAAATACCCCCTAGGCAAGTGAGAAAAAACAAAAAACGAAAAAAAACAAAAAAACAAACTTTAAAGCAACTGTGACTGTATAGAATTCTATGTTGACAATTGAAAGAAGCAGAAGAGATTGATTTTTTTTAAAAAGAGAATCCAAATGACTGGCAGGATTAGAGAGTCACAGGACTGTGTAAAAAGGCTGGAAGCTTTGCACTACAAATAGAAGCTTTTATTACAACATTATGAGCATCTTTTTAATAAATGACAGCTACTAAGAAATATTTATAAAATAAGATTATATAATCTGAAACTACAGAAAACTAAAAAAGAAAATGTCATTTTATATATATATATGTTAAACTGAATGAAACCAACAATTTAAGATAGAAAAGTTTATGATACTTCTATTGTCATAACAATAAGTAATAATAAGAAATAGAAGATAAAATTGAAAGAAATTTGGGCTGCAAATCAAACTTTCTGAAAGCAGTGCTGCTGCTGCTGCTGCTTCTGTCATGTACAGAAAGTTGTGATGTCCACCATCAAACATATCAAAGTTGGTCAATGAAAGTGTAAAAAAAAAAAAACAAACAAAAAAACCCTAGTTAAATGAGAGCTGCCCATTCTTATTGATGTAAAAAAGAACAATTCTGAGAAAAGAACTTTTTAAACTCAATGAGATCCAATTTTATTGTCCAAAAACAAAACAGAAAGGGTCATCTCGGAATTCATCTAATAAAAGAATATTTTACATTTGGTGGGGGGGATGAAGGGTGGGAATATTTCAATCTATTTTAATATAACTTATCATCATCATCATCATAAGGTCATACTGACAGCACGGATGTCACATCCGGATCATACAGGATGCTAAATACATAGCATATAGCAATAGCATAATCTTTACAGATCTTTGCCGTCCCTCACAATCCCATAACTCTACTACCAGAACCCTTCCTTGCATGAGCTCTCAAATAACTCATCAAACCCGCTGCAGATCCACAAAGTTTAATGCAAATATGACATAGAAAGGACGTCCTTCCCGTTGAATCAGATGATAAAATTTGATGCTTATGCACCACCGTATGTCTAAATACATACATACATACATACACTCATGTAATTTTAGTAATAGATATTGTTATCATTTAGCATTAATTCAATTCAAAAATCAAAATATAACTTATACATAAGGTCTATTTTGAACATTTTGAAAGGGACAATAAAAACTTCTTTTTTTTTAACCAAATTTTTATAAAAAAATATCCTAGATTTCAATAATTTCACTTGTCACAAAAGCTAAAATGAATCATCAGAGGTCCACAGTGTGAAAATATATCACAGATTTTAAAGAATTTAGACTGAAGGTTTTAAAAAGTGAACAGGAATTATTCCTAGAAATTCATGTTGCAAAAAAAAAAAAAAAACAGACTGCTCTACAAAAAAAAAATCTCTTGCAATTGAGAAATATTCAAATGAATCAAAATTCAGTTTTAGTTTCAGATAAAAAAATAAAATTACCTAATTCTAATAAAGATGTATTCTATTTACAATCCTAAAATCAATTTGTTGATTATATTTTATTGGTAAAAAAATGAAATACTTTTCCATTCTCTTTATTCATGAAATGGAATGGAAAGAAATTGTATTCCAAATTAGAATGAGAAGAGAAAAAAAAACTGAATGTGATTATTTATCACAGATCAACAACAGTTTTATTGAGTAAAAAGGGTTTTTTTTTAACTTGAGAAAAATTAACCAATAAGCTTTTTTAATTAAAAAAAAAATCCTGAGAATTAAATAAAAAGTAAATGTAATTTTTTCTTGGTTTAAAGAGTTTTTAAACTTTAATCTCCAAATTAGCAAATAATATCTATGAAACAAATCATGCTAGTGTTAAAAACAGAAGGGATACAAAACGAGGAAAAAAAGAAAAATTAAAAACATAAACTAATCTAAGTTTTCTTAAATTTAATATCCAATTAAAAACAAAAAAAAATGGCATTTTTGGGGTGGATGTCACAAGGATCTGCCAGGTAATTTCTCTACGGGAAAGGGAAAGGGGTGGTGAGTTAGAAATTAATGAAGTCAATTAAAAAGTGGATGATTTTGAAGATGCAGACAAAACCAGCAGCATAAGCTTTTTTTGTTTTTTTTAACATAATGCAAATGTCAAAGGTTAAATGTTAAAGTACAATCTTTTATTAAAAATGATGGATACTTAAGGTCAATATTCTTACCCCCATCTTTTTTGTTTTGTTTCTTCTTTTAAATCTCCTCACCAGTTGGTGGCTCATTTAGATTGTTTATCAAAGAACAAAAAAAAATTAGTTTGGGAAAAAAAAAAAAAAAAAAAAAACTCAGCTAAAACATGGGAATTTATTAAGAACTTACTAAACAGCTTTTCACTTAAGCAAAGAGTTTACAAGTTAAAGAAAAAAAAAAAAGTTTTTGTAATCAGCTAAAATTGCAAAGCAACAGTTATAATCAATTGATTGTCCCTATGAAGAAGAAATTGTCCCTATGAAAAAAAAATGAAGATATCAAACAATGATATAACCAGAAAGAGAGAGAGAAATATGATGCTTTCTTAAACCAATGATACTTAAAACCTAACTAAAAAAAAAAAAGTTCCCTAAATGAACATTTAAAATTTATAATCTCAGTGAAACTTTTTAACTTAATTTATCTAAAGAAAAGAACACCTATTTTAGTTGAAGGTAAAAACATTCACATTAAAGAAAGAGACATTTTTTTTATTAAATGCAAAAAACAAAAGGATCTAAAGAAAAATAAAAAGATGATTTTTATCATTAAAAAATTAGAGAAATGGAAGGTGAATAAAAACTTTAAATGTGATTAAGAGACAATTGTCAAATTTACAATCAACAATGACAATGAAAAGGCATTTAATTCTACATTGAAAAGTTATTTTTGAATTAAGAAAGAATGGTTGATGAAACAAAAGATGAATCACAAATCATTTGAAATCAGAATTAAAAAAGGGAGTTACACACAGAAATATATTTACTAAGCATTTATTAGGAGTTGATTTTGAAATTCCTACTATGTGAAAGAAACCTAATTGAAATTGTTGCTACTGCAATAGATTAGCTAGTTTTAAATATATTTCTGCAGTGTGTGTGTGTGTGTATATATATATATATATATATATATGCGTACATTCATTCATTCATTCACTTTAATTAATCTTATGAATCTACTGGTGCCAAGACTTCAATCTGCATTTATTCAATATTTCATTCAATTAAGGCCAAAATGTTGATGTCAAACTGAAGCTGCTCCTAAGAGGACTTCTTTTTCTTCTTCTTCTTCTTCCCTTTGGAAATGCTCAAGTCAAAGTCTAAGAATGAAACAATGACTCGGCAGGTAAATTCAAGTTCTTTCATCCCCACAAAAAAGTAGCAAAGAACAAGAATTAAACCCAAATAAGAATCGGATCAGCCGCAAGTAACTTTGGAGTTCTGGGAAAATATCCTGGATAACTTTTTCCTAGAATTCCTTAGTTTTTAGAATTATATACATGAAAATATCAAGTAGAAATTTAAACTTTATATTTTCAGGAAAACTTACTGCTGTCAGTATTTTCGAAATGGATTAGAATTTTGCCAAGTCACTGAATCTCTAATAATTCACTTTTGTGGGGAAAAAAAAAACTTTTGACTATCAAGGATTGAAAAAGAAAAGTTTTGCTTTTAATTCAAAATTAATGAAAACTTTAAAGCATTTTCAAGTAAATCTCTCAACACTGAAATAGAATTATATTTTTTGCAGTCTCCGACTGGCAGCAGTAGTAGTATCATTCATAAGAAAATACAACTATTTCTTCTTTTATTAATTTTATATTAGGGTTTGAGATGATTATTTTGATAGAAGTAAAACACTGGCTTGTCTGAGCCATAAAGAAAATACCAACAATATAGAAAAAAACCATAGCAAAAAAAGAACTTATCATTTAAATGAGAAAAGATCTTTAATTGTTATTGATTGCCAACTGCTTAAGCTGATCATTTTCTAGGAATAAAAAAATATATGTCACTTAAGGAATTAGCCAGTTTGATAATGAATAAATTGAAGCCCTTATTATTATGTTGATCTCTTGAATAATGAAGCAGATGTGTTTGTCTTGGACATGAAAGGCTTTCTATTTCTTTTTATTGAATTTTTAAATAAAAAATATTGTCCACTTTATATAAACTTAGGGATTGATTAGAGGAAGGGGTTTAAAAAATGATTCCAGCTTTAGCAGAAGAAAAATGGTTAAAAGATTTTCAGATTCTTGTGGTATATTTCAACTCCAATATTTGGTTTATGCTAGCATAAGAAGGATAGAGCAATTACCTCACACTTACACACACACACACACACACACAGAGCGGCATCAATTATAGATTAGTTTCCTTTTTCATAAGACTAAATGATTTACATTTAAAGAGAATACATTCTTTTTTTAATCAGTGAAGAAAAAAAGAAATTCTCTTGACTATTCCCATAATACAAAGACTTTTGAAAGTTCCAAGGGAAGACAAGATTTCCTAACTTGAAAGAAAGTAAACAATATTCTAAAAAGAACAAATCATTTATCAATTTTAAAGTGATTTGCTAAATGAAAAATATAATGGATTGTAGATTAGTAAAAATAAAATTTAGATGCTCCATTGCCAGTTTTATTCAAAGGTGAAACTAAATTAACTGAATATTTTTTTTATTTTTCTGTGATTAAAAAAATGTCTCAAAACTAACAATCAAAATATAATTATTCTTTCAATCAACTTCATTATAGAAAGTAATATCACAGACAGCAATTCAAGCAAGCCTGAATTTTCATTTTCCCAAAATGGCCTGAGAATGCAGTTTTATTTTTTAGACACCATCACCAGGTAGAGGGGTTGATTTAAAAAAAAAAAAATGTTTTATTGATCCAATAGCAAAATACTTAATAATCAAAAAGGTTCATTTTCAGCACAAAATTTCTTTAAAAGAAAAAGAAAAAAAAAAAAAAAAAAAAAAAAAAAAAAAAAAAGGTGCTAGAATGAATTCTAATCTTCAGAGAAATTAAGATCTAAACTGAATTAGTTTCCTGAGAGACTACAAATCTGTTTTTGCAGTATAGGATTTTTTAAAATTATTTGTTACCAATTTTGGTCCCTTTCTGTTTTAGACTCAAATATTCTTTTCTAACATTGGAGAAAGCATCACATTATAGAATTGAAAGAATTAAATTTTACAAAATAATTGTTGCTCCCAATAGAAATAAAATTAGAACCCAATTGTATACGTGCATTCAACTTACCAGCAAGAACAAAATATGACTTGAGTGTACATCGAAAAATTAAGATTGTTTAGAATAACCAACAACCAACACTAAATTTATGAATATTCCTATAAAATTTTATATATAAAAAAATGGGACCCTATTACCTTTAGGTACCCCTTTTTGATCTTGATTAAGAAAGGACATGTTTTTCATTTACACTGTCAATATCCGGTTGTTTGTTAGGGGTTAGGTTTACAATTTTAAATAAAACCTAAAAATTGTCTTAAAACAATCGGATATTGACTGTGTAAATGAAAAACATGTCCTTCTTAATCAAGATCAAAAAGGGGTGCCTAAAGGTCATATGGTCCAAAAAATGTATTAATATAAGTTAATATGTAGACACAAAAACTGATAATCATTATTTAGGAAATTTCATAAAGAAAAGTAAAATCTACTGCCAAATAGTTTTTTTTTTCTTCTTCAGCTCTCATGATATTACAAAAAGGTCAATTAGGGTTTACTCTAATATTTACTTTAATATTTCAATATATATACAAAAAGGTCAAAGTGAAAGAATTTCCATCTGTTGCAGCTTTTCCTCTAACATTATCAAATCACAAATCAGAATTTTATTAGCAACCAGTTTAAAAAATAATCCTAAATTATTTCCTATAAATTTTGTCTCATCAGAGATTGTAGATCACGTATGTAGTATAAAAATTTGAATCTTGTTTGATGGAGGAAAAAAAAATATATATATATATCAACATCTTACTAATTTTGAAAGTTGAAAGTAAAATGTGTTCAAAGTGAAGAAAAAAGAATCTAGAATCGTCACTCAAGGCACCACATGTCTGGCTGTGTGTGTGTGTATATATATCCTGGAAAGAAGAAAAACAACACACATACACACACACAGCTCATCAAACACAATAACTTACAGCGAGAGAAAGAGAGAGAGAGAGGGAAGAAAACCCTATAGAGGAGGGGTCCGTTGTCAATCTCTCAAAGAGGAAAAGCTACAAATATCACATTCAAATAGCAAACAAATGAATCATCCCTCGAATCTTGCCCAAATGGGCCAGATCATTCTTTTTATCTCAGGAAAATCTAGAAATATAAAAAATAAAAATGAATATCTTAGGTGTAGAAAAATTGCCTTTTAGAAATGCAGTATGAATTACACAGAACACAACAACAACAACAAGAAGAAGAACAACATAAAAGCAAGAAGAGAAAGGGTTGAAATGTTATTATATATTACATGATTGTTCTTTTAGAAATAATGATAGATTTTGTTTTTTTTTGTTGTTTTTTTAAGTCATGGAGGATAGAAGTGTCAATAGGGATGGGTGATGATGATGATGATGATGATGATGATGGCAGCTTTCAACCCTTTTTCCTCTTCTGGTTGCCAAAAATCATTGCTGCCTTTATGTCACAGAAAAAAAGTACAGCTTAGTCATGATATGTGTCATTGAACGAAGGACAGATAGATAGAAAGATAGATAGATTTTTCTTTTTATGTACATGATTGAGAGGAGGGGAGAGGGTGGGGTGGGGGGTAATCAAAAGGAGAAGAAAGCAAAAAGGTTTTTTAAAACACTTAACAACCAACACACCCAGTTTTATTTTGTTTTTTTTTTTCTTTTAAGTCCTAGACAAATTAAACAGGGATCAGAGATTGGAGAAAAAAAAAAAAGAAAAAAAAAAAAAAAGAAGAGAAAAGAAAAAGAGAAATATCACATTTGATACACAGCCATGACAGACAACTTTGGAAGAAAGCCATTTTTTTTTTTTTAAATTTCATTTTTAAAAGTTTTTTTAATTTTTTTTTTATTTGTTTCCCCCAAAAACGTTTAAGTTAAATATCTATTTGAAAAAAAGGGAGCAGGTCTGTCAGTTTTTATTCTAGATAAATTTAATGACTTGTTTTTGAAAATAAATGATCAATTTAGAAAAATATTAGGACAAGTCATCAATGCAGATTTGATTATTTGTTGAGGGTAATGGGGGTTCGGGGGGTGGAGTGATATCCCCCCCCTCTGATTTAGTTGATGGGCTGATTGCTTTTTTTTTTTTTTTTTTTTTTTAAATTTATTTTGAATGAATAATATCAACTGATTGGTCAGTGATCAAATGTTAATCACAAGTAGCCCTGATGAGTGCCAAATAATTAATGCATTTTAAATTGACACAGAGGAAAAAAAAAAAAGAAAAAAAAAAAGAAGAGATTAAAGTTTGAGGGTTGAGGAAACAAAGGGTTGGGGTGGAGGTCAAGAAAACAAAAAGCAAATTTCTAAAAAGTCTGGTGTAGAATATGACAGAATATGGCTTTAAAAAAATTAGAGAGAGAGAGAGAGAGAGAGAGAGAGAGAGAGAGAGAGAGAGAGAGAGAGAGAGAGAGAGAGAGAGAGAGAGAGAGAGAGAGATTATATATTATATATATATATATATATATATATAGAGAGAGAGAGAGAGAGAGAGAGAGAGAGGGTGTATCTTCTTTATCCCTTTTGACAAATAAGATTGGGACAGACAGACAGACAGAGCCTGCGCACATACATGAGGAGGATATATTAAGAGCAAAAAGGGGGGGGGAGAGGCATGGGAGGAAAAATACTGAATTGTGCCCCAATATATTTGGCTTATCTAGTTCTGTTAATGACGTACGAATGGATGCATTCATTCTGCAGGAAGGAGACCTGCATTCTCTCATACAATCTATGGATGAGCAGAAATCACAACAACAAATATGCTGTTCGAGAGAGAGAGAGAGAGAGAGAGAGAGAAAGAGACTTATTTAACAGGTGAGAGGTGGGGGGTGGGGAGTGAGAGGGAAGAGCAGCAGTCTATCCATAGCTCTTTTCATATTGGTTCTTTTATTTAAATTTATTCTTTTCTTTTTTCTTCTTCTCCTTTTTCCTTCTCTGCTTAACTTTCTCTATTTGCCCCTTTCATTCTTTTCATTTTCATAAAATAGTTATCTTCATTAAAATTATTAATTAAAAGAGAGAATCCTTGTCCAAACCAAGGTTGGAGACAGTCACTTTGACGACTACTCAAGTCTTTGGAGGAGAATGGTGCTGTTTTTGGGATGATGATATTAATGATGATGATGATGATAGCGATGATAATGATGAGGTGGAGTCATTAGCTGTGTGAGTGGATGATGATAACGACAGGGGTGCCACATGAGAACTTGATTGTGAAGAGGTTGCCGTTGATGTCAATGTTGGCGTGCTACAGCTTTCGCTCTCTTCTTTGATAGATTCCATCTCAGTTTTCAGTTCAGTGCATTCCAAACTTTCAGGTACCATCTAGATCGGACAAAAGTGAAAAAAGAAAAAAAAGAAAGAGATCATTAATTGGGGGGAAATAGAGAGAGAAATCTCAAAAGAGGAGGAAATTTCAAAAGGACAAATTTCATTTATCTTTGTGTTGAGGGGGCCCAGGCGATAGAGCACCCAGTTTGGTTTGGTTTGGTTTTATGGCATATCAATCTCAGTGGGTCATTTAATGCCGGTTAAGTTTTGAAATAAATTCATTCTTAATGGATACTGTTAACTAATCTAATTCCTTTTCTTATTTTATTGCTTAATGAGGCCACTTGGAAATACGCTAAAGATATTTACTAAATTTCTATAAAACTTTCAGTCTAATAATGATTTTGAGAATAAAAAAAAACTTTTGTGGAAAACTGTAGAAATTTAGATTTTCAAACTGAATGTCTGTACAATCAGCTTGTTTTTTTATTTCTTCGTTTTTAATATCAAAGTTTTAGAGAATCAATGGACTATGTAAAATTCAACCAGCTTCGTCCAGGATTTGAACTCTTGTTGCTGTGTCCATTTTATATAATGATAACCATTACACTTTTTGTTACAATCTTATGGGCCATCAATTTTTTTTTTAATAAACTCCTGTTTTTCTATTTAACCCATAGATGAGACAATAACAAGTACTATGACTCTGGGTCAAGTGGACCTGGGAGCAATGGCGATGAAGGGGTGCTCCACATTCCCCAGACTCCAGAAGTGGAACCTCACCATCAGATAGAGTTTAACACCATTCCCAGTACATGAACACCCTCAGCAACTGCCTTCTAGCACCCATATGATATAAAGGGTTGGGGGCTTGCCATAAGGGCAATAGGGTTGGGGGAATCATATAGGTGCTAGGGCTTGATGTGATCAGCTGATTGATCGGAGGGCACCCGCCTAGGAATTGTAAGGTTCTGGGTTTGATACCGGTCCCCGCTAACTCAGCATAGATTGGGTAATCTGATCTGTGCGGTAAAGTGGGAGCTGATGATAGGTGTGGTACTCCACCCAGAAAAAAATCTCTGGTCTAGTGCTAACGAAAAAGGGATAGACTCCTTCGCTGTTCAGCTGATACCAACAATAGGCTAGTCCACCAACTTTATTTTGCGTTAAATTGACATGTTTTGAGGATTATTCAGATTTTCTTGCCAATGGTAGATTTTTTTTTTCTTACAACATATCAAAATCTTTTTAGATCATTTAATGCTGAATCAATCCATTATGATAAACAAAGGGCTCAAGTTGCTTATAGTACTGCTGTTGCTTAAGTGGTCACCCTGTTAAGTATTGAACAGGCTCATCACTGCTTAACTTTGATGATTTAGGGGTGTAGGCGTTATTTTCGTATTTGCCTGGGGAGTTGTCTGCCCGTTTAGTTTCGCTGGTTCCCGCTAGGGGCCTTGGATATTTAAGCGGCTGATTTGAACGTCTCTTCCTCTTTCCCTGCTGAAACAATGAGGTAGTCTTATGACCACCCTCTTCTCGTTGGGGCTTCGGCCCTTAACACTGGCCACTCACTGCTAGTAAGTCTCGTATACGATATATGACTATCCTTTAGTCATGTATCCGTAACTATGTTTTTATGTACATTTAGGTATCTCTTTGATACCTAAATATCTTGTATTTTACCATTCATGAATGTGTCATTATCTCTACTTTTGTATGTATGTTTATGTACACCTCTATGTATTATTGTTGCGTACTTTCTTATTCTTCTGGTCGGATCTGCTTCTTCTAGTCTTCTATCTTCTAATGGTCTGGTATCTTCTACAGGTCTCGTCTGGTCTTCTTGTATGGGGATTCCGTGTCTGGTTCTGCTGGGGACCATTTCTTATCAGAAGCCTTGTGTCATTGTTAGCTTTTAGTAATAACAACAAGACTTCGATTTACCTTTGATGTTATTTTATTCTGGAACCCCAGGACCAGACAACTGCGCGCTGAGAGTCACATCTTGCTAGCTTCTAACTCTGCAACTGACTAACTGCAACTAACTACTGCAACTGACTTACTGAGTTGCACACCTTAAACCGGAAAAGGGCTTTCTATCGGGGTTCCGTTCTCACGATTCTATCCCCAGAAAGCAAGGTGAGAGTGAGGTCAAGCATTGTCACTCACTCTCAAGGCCATCAGCTGTACTGATTGCCATAAGGATTTCTATACTACCTTAAAAAGTAATAGGAATCCAATTAATATGTAACATTATGTACTCTGTTTATTCTGTGCTGTATATAAAATGTTTTGTCTATCAACCTTTGTCGGAGTTTTATCTTCAAGTATTATCACTTTGAATCCTTACAGGGGTAATTGGTGTATTTCAGCCTGACTTGACCATAATCTTGCCAATTCTGCTGTTAGAAATGTCTAAGAAGAAAGTTTTCTTTACTTACCTCTAATTCCTCCTCTTCTTCAGCAGTAGAGAGTGTGTTTAACCTTTCTTCTTCTTTTATTTTGCCTACCCACATTTCATGATTCTCTTTAAGGTTTTTAGTGAGAATACAATTCACTTTTCTTGTTTTTGTTTTCTTTGTCATCACAGGGCCACCTGTAAAAAAATTATAAATAAATAAATAAATCCACTCCTTTAAGCAAAACCAATCAAAATATTCATCATCATCATCATAATCATAGCAAAATGTGTTTGTTATAAATTTGTGGGTAATTTTCACCTTTAGTTGTTAAAATTCCTAGCATAAAATTGTGTGTGCGCATTATCTGAAATGAACTTAATTGTTATTAAGAACACATTTTATGATATTTTTGTGTTAAAGCATGCAGTTGTATTGTTTTTGAAAAAGTTTCTAAGATTTGTTTATTTCGCACGGAGACTTTCAAAATTATTTATTGATCTACCAGGAAAAAAGAAGACGGGGTTAGGGTTAGTTTAATGGGAAAATAAATAAATAATTTATCAGTCAAGAGTGGTTCCCCTTTCGTCATGTTAGACATTGTTGTAGAGGAGTGAACACCCCTACAAGATGGACTGACCAGAAGCATTTAAGAGTCGACGCAGCAGTGACTGAGGTCGGAATTTATTCGAACTAAATTACTGCGTCAACTCCAACCATTTGAACCTCCTTATTTGTACGTTTGTCTTTGTGATTTGTACTACTTCTTTGTTCTATGTTAAAGTGTTGAATAAATACATATTCACACATCCTGTATTCTCGCTGTATTCTTTTTGCCATCTCAACAGACGGAAATAACCGAGAAAATCATCTGAAAGAAACAAAGATATTTTGATGGAATATCAATTTCCCACACACAAAAGAGAGAGAAAGGAAAATGGACTCACCCATATCTTGGTCAGTTTCTTCTTCTGTATCTTTACAAATGTCTCCTTTTTCACTATCTGATAAATCTGAAAAGATTAAAATCAATAATAATATTTTCTTTACCTTTGAAAATTGCATCTTTTTTAACTTTTCTAATTTATTACAAAAAATATTTGCATATTAATCACAATTTTAGGTAATTTATGAGAAGTGCATCCCGGTCTCCTGCCTCATAAATTGCTACCCGGTGACTATTAAAATAACAACCCCAGCTACGGTGTTACTTGAAAGAAAACAACCAACTTAGGGCGTTAAATGTATTTTTTTTTGGGGGGGGCTTCTCCTTTTTGTCGTAATTCTTATTTATTTATCGTAATTTGTCGTAATTCTTGTTTAGATATGAAGATGGATATATAGTTTGGAATAGATAGATAGATAGATAAACAAACAAAATAATATAGATAGATATGAACAAATGGAGATAAATAGATAGGAAGATGGATAGATAGATAGATGACTAGAGATAGATAGATAGATGGGTGGATAGATAGATATAAACAAAGTAAAAAATTAACAAATTGAGGTAGGTAGATATCCATCTTCATATCTAAACAAGAATTACGACAAATTACGATAAATAAACAAGAATTACAACAAATTACGATAAATAAATAAGAATTACGACAAATTACGATAAATAAATAAGAATTACGACAAAAAAGAGAAGCCCCCCCCCCAAACATTTAACGCCCTAAGTTGGTTGTTTTCTTTCAAGTAACACTATAGCTGGGGTCGTTATTTTAATAGTCACCGGGTAGCAATTTATGAGGCAGGAGACCGGGACGCACTTCCACATAAATTACCCAATTTTATTTATACTTTTACAAAATCCAAGGATGATAGTTGGAATTTTAAAAAAATTTGGTTATTGTTAAAATATAAAATTTGGTTATTTCTATAAGTCTAACATAATCAAAGGGGAACCACTCTTGACTGATAAATTATTATTTATTGATCTACTAGGAAAAAAGAACACGGGGTTGGGGTTAGTTTAATGGGAAAATAAATAAATAATTTATCAGTCAAGAGTGGTTCCCCTTTGATCATGTTAGACTTATAGGAAATAACCTAAAAGTCATTGGTTTCATGTAAAGAGAAGAAAGAGAAAAAAATACCTTCATCGTCCAAGTCAGCCCAGGTTCCTGGAACAAGACCAGCAGATACCATGCTATTGCAGAGTGGAGCAACCAGGTGGTTGATGAAAGATTCTTGCAGTTTAGCTAATTGACCGTTACGTCTGTCCATATAAGGAGATATTGGCATCCCTAATCTTGCTTCTTCATCTCCCTAAAAGATGAATGTACAAATCAAGTTTATGGATTAGATACGACTTTCAAGATGCTGGGTGGAAACAAAACATCCCAATCACATTCACGAGACAAATACTTTTTGATGACAAATGCAAAATTGGTGGAATTAAAAAAAGAAAGAAGAAAAATTACAGATCCAAATGATATGCTTTAAGCAGTGAGGAGACGAGACCTCATTTACTAAAGACCGACCACACCGGCAGCAGCATGATTGGTGAACTTACTAATCCAGGACCAAGACAAGGAAAAGTCTCATAAAACCACCTTTGCCTTGCGGCTCTACCTTAACCCAAGGAAGGCTAAGGGAGTAAACCCCGAAAACAAATCTGGAGCCGGAGTCCCGAAGATGGATGGTGCTGTATCTCAGTACTTCCCAACAACTCCTGCGACACCGCTGTTGCCAAACCGCATTGTTCCTACCTTTCTTTGGATCACAACGGCTGTGTGGAGAGGGAGGATATGCTGCTTGGGCAACAGCTCACCCTCAAAAAAAAAAAAAAAAAAAAAAAAACCTGCCCAGGCTACGTAGTTTTTCCCACTACAAAAACGATACCCATGCCGCAAGAGGAAACTGGACAATTTCCACCTCAGATGCCTATGCTGCATCCTACGCATATGTGGCAGGACAAAACGCCAACCACAGATATGCTGGAACGAGCAAACAGGAACAGCATGCCGCCATCATCTGCGAGAGAGACGCCTACTTTGGCTTGGTCACATCAGGAGGACGGACTTAGGCTGCATCTCCGAAAACCTACTGTACAGCGAATTGGCAGACGACACCCGACCAACAGGGAGACCTTGCTTGCACTTTAAAGATGCCAGCAAAGGAAAATAAAGACATGCCACATTGGCACCAACACATGGGAGGCTTGTGCAGACGACCGTGTGACCTGGTGATTCCTTGTCAAACAAGGAACGTAAAGGAGTGATAAAGAGCAACTCCAGCAGGCATCACTGTTTGCTTGAAGTGATTGCCATTCAAGAGGTGGACTGTTCAGTCACTCACACAGCTGCAGATTAAAGGAAAAAAAAAAAAAAAAAAAAAAAATTAAGGAGATAGAATCAAATATTTCAATAGAATTATTATTGGCATTTCAATCTTGGAAGACTATAATAAAGTTTTTGTGCCCCTGAAGTTACAGGGGCCTCCCGTGACTGTGAAGTCAGTAGAATACATTTCATTAAAATCATAAATCTAAAAATAATCAATCAATGGATGTTTTGGTTAATAAAGTAATTTAATTTTGGTCTTTCCGTTGGAAAAAGAATATAATAGAGCAGCTGGAGTGCAAATTTGCTTACAACAATATTGTAGTCCAGCATGTTAACCACTAGGCCATTGAGGACTCCCCCTAAATCATTTGGGAACAGATTGCCTAATTAGATTTAAAAAAACAAAAACAGTAATAGTGTAAAAATAAAAAAATAAAAAAAGTACATATTATTATTTATATTTTTGCTTGAAGGCAATTACAATGCGTATATCGTATAAAAGTCGATAATTATAGAAAATAACCATGACAAGTGAATTTGGCAAACGATTATGCGATGCTAGAATATCGTACAGTCTGTTTCAACTTTATTAAGTCTCATCAGCGATGTATACTAACGATTTCCCTCTGACAGAAATCGAAACTGGTAGTCCAGCAGACAAAGTCTGTGACTTTACCACTCGGCCAACAGTCCGCATCGTAAAATCCCTGCAAAATTAACCTGTCAATGATAATAGCAAGCCTCTACCATATGAGGTACGCGGACGTTGAGTAAATAACAACAAACCAGACCCATGCCCTTGATGTTTCTATAATTATTGATTTTTATAATATGTAATTGCCTTCAAGCAAAACTATAAATAATAATATATGCTTTATTCAACAATGCTTCTAAAAAACAAACATCCAAAAATCTTAAATAAAAAAAAAATTTAATTAAGAGGGTATTTTTGGGAAATATTGGATGAATTACTTAAAAAAAAATCTATTTGATATAGATATTGTATAAATATATATATTCTGTGCAAAGAATCTTTTTGTTTTGGTCTTTTTTTCAAGTTGATGAGAGAAAGATAGTAAGAAAGGGGAGATGCCCTAGGAGTCATTACAAAATAATAATAATAATAATAATACTGTAGATGAGGACTGATCTAATTTTTAAGTCAGAAATGTTGAATTGAATTTGGCTATACACGAAACATCTGAGTAAGACGAACTAGACATGCTGAACACTGCTGGAGAAGCAAGGATGAACTCATAAGTGGTGTTCTCCTGTGGAAGCCAGCACATGGCAATGTCAGTGCGGGCCGACCAGCAAAGACTTACATTAACCAGCTCTGCACAGATACTGGATGCTGCACTGAGGACCTGCCAGGAGTAATGAATGATAGGGATGGTTAGTAAGAGATTGTCATAGATATCCAAGCTGCTAGCAGATGATGATGATGATAAAGGAATTATAAATTCCATTCATCTAAGTCATAAGTAAAGTAGTCGGGGTGGCCTAAAGTCGGTATCAGCCAATCTGTGAGGGAGTCTATCCCCTTTTCACTAACGCTAGATGAAGAGTGTTTTTATTTTGCGTTTGAGGTTGAGCACCACACCTACCATCAGCTCCTTACTTTACTGTACAGATCCCTGTGCTACTCATACGCTGAGTTGGCGAGGGTCGGTATCGAACTAGGAACCTTGTGGTTTCTAGCTAAACGATCTACCAACTGAGCTAATCCGGCCCTTAAAAGTCCCTTATGTCATAATCCTGCCAAATTGTAGATGAACTTTTATTGAGAAATTAACCAAATAAAAAGGATTTCTCATTGTACCAGACAAATCAATATCTGTGTAGGTTAAAAAAAAAAAAGATGAAGATTAAATAAAGTGATACGTATACCCTCACCCATTCGCGGTTCACTGTTTGCGGCCCCGCATACTTGTAGATTTTGCTCTCAAAGTTTTTTTTTCATAATTTCGGCAATTTTTGTGAATTTCATAGGCCACTTTTAGCAGAAAAACGCTCACATTCACCCGAACTGGTAAATAACTTTAAAATAACAATGTCAGTTACAAGCTTTCATTTTTTCCTTCTTGCTGATAGCGTTCAGCTAGGAATCCCAAGGTTCCTGGTTCGATACAGGCCCTCGCCAACTCAGCGTTTGAGCAGCACAGGGATCTGTGCGGTAAAGTGAGGAGCTTATTGGCCACCTCAGACGCTAAATAATCTGCTACATTTATCGACTTACTTACCGTATTAACGAGTAAGACTGTCGTTAGAATGTTTGGGAAGCTTATTTTAGCGTATATAATATCATACATAGGCGTTTTAAAACTGCATCAATAATTTGCGGATTTTCGGGATTCGTGGGAGGGGAAGGAATGTAACCCCCACGAATACCGGGGGTGGGGGTGGATACAGTAATGTCAATAAGTCTTTTATTTACCTGTTCATAGAATTCTTCCGAGATGCGTCGTGTCCAGTCTATGTGTAATTCTCTCTTTTTGGCTGGTCCATTAATATCGGCCAGTTTGATGACCATTTGCATAACAAGCAACCTGTCTGCCTCAGAATTCCATTCAATACCGGTACCTTCATCATGATTCACCTAAAGAAAGAAAAAAAATGGAATAAAACATTTTGGCAAAGAATTGAAGAAAGAATATAGTCACAATTAAATTTAAAAAAAATTTTTTTTTTTTAAATTTAGAAAAAAAAAAATTTTTTTTTTTAAATTTAGAAAAAAAATTTTTTTTTTTTTAAATTAAAAAAAATTTTTTTTTTTTTTTTTTTTTTTTTTAAAAAAAAAATATTTCATAAATCCATTTTAAAGTACAGCAGGGAAGTCCGAAAAGTATTGTCACTTTGACATATTGTTTTGACTTATTATTTTTTGTTTTAATAATATATATTAATACTCTTGTTCCTTAATCTTCCAACCATTATCATCTTGAAACACCATTATATATAATGCATGGAAGAAGCTGCCTGCGTCTGTTGTGGGCTCCGAAACACTGCATCTTTCAAAGCCTCCATGCTTCCTGTAGTCCGCCAAACACTATACCTGATACCCCTCTCCACACGCATATCCAAGCACGTGCACATATACATGTATATTATTACTGTACACTGTTCATGTACCTGACACTAATATATTATTCTGTGTACTAGACATGAGACTTTGATGAATTGTGGTGCACCTGAGCACTGTACACAATAAATTACATTATTATTATTATTATTAATTATAACATAATAATTTTCTATTTCATTTTCCAGTGGTTTATTTCATGTAATGATAGTTGATTATTAGAAGTTATATTTTGCCTTAGACTTTTGGACCACCCTGTAGAATTTATAAAGATTCCAGATTTTAGGTATTTTACAAGCTGCTTCAGACAGTCCAGGTTAAAAAGCGTGGTAAGAGGATAACCTGAAGCAGAAATTTTTTAGAACTTTTTTTAATGTAGGTAACATTGGAGAGTGAGAAGTTTTGGTTTATAGGCTAAAAAAAAAAAGTTTATCTTCAGTTTATCACCTTACTGCACTTTTAACTTGGACTGAATTTAAATTAAATTTAGATTTTAGAACTTGCTTTTTATAGACAGCACAAAATCAATAAAATCAATTTCATAAAAATTGAATATCATAGAGTTTGACTTACCTTAGCATTAAATAAAGCGAGAATTTCAAAATGTCTCTTCAAATCAGTGGCCAGAATGGCTTCAATGACTAAGAACCGGAACCGTTTGAATTCGGCTTTGTCTAAGCCGCAAAGAAAGTTGTACCTATCGTCTTGTAATAAGAGTCCCCAAGCAGATGCTGCATGGTAATTCTCTAGTACAGAACGGTCATTGTACATAACAGCCTGGATGTGAGGAAGAGGAAAAAAAAAATTTATTTCAAGGGATCAGAAAAATTTATCATCCACCATTCACAAAACATCTTTGTAATGAAGCATCACACACATTCTTAATCTAAGGATTAATAGTTTTTTTTTGTTTCTTTTTAAACAAAGAAAATTTGTAGTTGATTTTACAAATACATTGACTATATAAGATTTTCAACAGTTTCTTCTTCACATTATTATATGTATTTACCAACCTCTCTAAGTTAAAGAGCACAGTCTTCCCTACTATTTATCCATAGCTGGAGGGAGGATGATTGGATTCATGCCTTTCCCAAGAGTATTAGCACTATTTGAAATGTAAATAGCCACACCCAAGATCTGAACTCAGTTTGCTATGTCCATTTCCTATGATGGTAATCATTATATCACAATCAGATTATTATATCTGAGCAACTTCTTAGCATCTGATGAATTTTCTATTCAATGAACGATTTTAATGGCATGTCAAACCACCTAGAGCTATTTTATCTCTTGGAATCGTATTTACATTTTTTTTATTTTTTTGAAGAGTGCTTTTGTATAATGTTATATGATATCAAATATTCCTATCTAATACAAATAAATTATACACAATTATATGGTTTCAAGTATTTCAATCTAATACAAATAATTTATACACAGTTATATGGTTTCAAGTATTTCAATCTAATACAAATAATTTATACACAGTTATATGGTTTCAAGTATCCTTATCTGAGACTAATAATTTGATAGTTTCAAGTAATTATTACTAGTTAATAATAGTCATCTGTTTGCACACAGTAATGCGGTTTCAAGTATCTAATAACAATAATCCTTAGTAAATAATTATAACTTCAATTAACTATTCTAAATACAAATAATTTACAGTTATATGTCATCAAGTATTCCTATCAAATACAAATAATTTTTAAACAGATCAATTTGAGCCATAGATGGGACACCATAACAGGGACTTCGACTCCAGGTGAGAATAAAGTTGAAGATGATCTGAAAAGTGTTGTTAAAAAGAAGGCGGCATTTACCTGAGGAGCATGGGTTGCTACTAAAAAGGCATTGGTCCGACCAGGATGATCATAATCATGCATAGCAGCAGCAGTAAAAAGGGCCATCAACTCAAGGGCAGGAAAATTGGCTCCCATAATACCATAGCTATCATCAAGATCATTACGGGCTCGATGAGTAGGACCACATTTGTCGGTAGAATCAGATTCTGAAAAGAAAAAAAAAAAACAAAGATAAAAAGTCAAGTAAATTCCAGATTCAATTCTTTGTCTTGAAAAAGAAAAAAATAGAAGCATATTCTGTTAGACTGACAATTTATTTATGGAAAAAACAAAAAACAAAAAAAAACAAACACACTCAAAGGATTCTTGAAATAATTAAACTTCTTTTTTAAAACTTTTTTTTTTTTATTGTTCCTAGAATGTTTGAACTGGTACATTCTCCAACCTTCTGCAGGTGAAACATGAACCTCATTAAAAAAAATAAAAAAAACTTGTTTGGTCTCACACTTTAGTAGCACGATGCAAAAATGGTATCAAACAGAATTTATTCATTTATTTTAGTTTTTTAATTTTTCTATCTTTTTCAAGTTTTTAAGTTCAAACCTTCAAAATTATTTCTTCTTTTCAGGTGCTGTAAAAAAAAAAAAGAAAGTTACTGAGAGAAATTGCCCGTGAAAAAGACTTGAACCTGGTGCCACCAGTCACATGCAAAAAACAGGTACTTTAAATATTCTTTAATGTATTATTTCCATTTCTTAAGATGCAAAAAGTTTTTGTAAATCTATTTTTATTTATTTATTTCTATTTAATCTTTCAGCTGGTACATTCTCCAGCCTTCTTCAGGTTTAACATGCATCCCCCTCAATAGAAAAAATACTCTTGTTTTAGTATCTCTATTTGGATTTCAGTTTTTTTGTTTAATGGCATATCAACCTTTTGGGGTTATTTAATACCAAACCATTTTTATAGAAGTACAGTAGTGGTACTATCTAACCTATAGCTGTGACGGTTGATACCTTTCTCTCTATTTGAAATAATATCGATTTTTTGTTTGATACTGTTTTTGATTTATACCTTGAGAAGTTAGTCTTGACCAATACATTCTCCTGCCTTCTTCAGATGAAAAAAAAACAAACAAACACCCCCCCCCAAAAAAAAAAGAGCGACTTTTGTTTTGGTCTTTCATTTTACCAAACAAAAATAGTATAAAATAGTTTTTTTGTTTGATACTATTTTTGATTTACACCTGAGAAGAAGGCTGTAGAATGTACCTGTTGAAACAAGGGAACAACAAAAAACAAGAATGAGTTTAATTGTCTGAAAAATTCTTTGAATATTAATCAATATTAATATTAACAAGAGCGGAAAATCTTCAGCTGGGAAAATTTCAAATCAATCTACTTACCATTTAAAAAGGTTTTGAAAATTGGAATAAGAAAATGCAGAAAATAGGGAATATTTAGTTCATTCAAATGATTTTCTAATTCATTCAAACTTAGTGAATGCTGTGTCATAAATTACTTACATGTTGCACCAGGTAAATATTTATCTACACTTATCCAAAATTTATTGCTGAGAAAGGACTGTATAATAAATAGACATATCTACAATTTTTAATAAAAATATTTGATAACATTTCTGAACATAACTTAATATCATTGAATATTAGATATTAGTTTGCAACCAAACGAATACCCTCCATCAGGCATCTACCATACTCTGAACATCTCGCTGCCCTGGGAATGGATTCGCTGAAACTTTGGCGTCTGGCAACTGACCTGGTAAACGCTCATAAGGTCATTAATCATCTTAACTACAGAAACTGTGAGCACCTTTTTGATCTCCATCTTTCTAACACACGTGGGCATGCCTACAAAGTCAGAAAACAGCACTGCTCACGTGACTTTCGGAAACATTTTTTCATGCTCAGAGTTGTGGAGACATGGAATAAACTGCCTGCATCTGTTGTAGGCTGCCGAAGCACTGCATCTTTCAAAGCCTCCATGCTTCCTGTAGTCTGCCGACACTATACCAGATGCCACTCTCCACATACATATGCACACACGCGCACACATACATGCATATTACTACTGTAAACTGTTCATGTTCCTCACACTAATAAATTATTCTGTGTACTTGACATGAAACTTTGATGAGTTGTGGTGCACCTGAGCACTGTACACAATAAATTTCATTATCATTTTTTTCTTTTTTAAACCAAACTGGTGTTCCTTGATGTAAGGGAAATAACTCTAGCTGTCTTGACTCGTTCTTTCCTAGTAAAAGAAGAATGTTAAAATAACCTAAGAAAAAAAAAAAAAAAAAAAAAAAAAAAATGTAATCAACTTTGCGCATTTATATTTTCTGCATGTGTTAAGTGGAAACTTGAAGTAAATATAGATTACTTTTTTTTTTCTTTTTTTTTTTTTTTTTTTTTTTTTCGAAATAAAAAGCAATTACTTTCACAAACCTTGAAAGACAGAAATGGGTCAGAGCAAAAGGTTTAATTTTAATCTTGGGTCAAATTATTTGAAGCTTTTAAAAAAGGGAGGAGGGTTAAAAAAACAAAAAAAAAACTGGAGAAACACCATTACCTTTTGATTGAAGATTCATGCATTTCTTGTGTTCTGGTGAAGGAAGATGAAACGATTGAGAAGAAGAAGATTCTTAAACTAGAGAGACATTCAGTTAAGACTAGTAGGGAAAACTGAAAACGTTAAATCATGGATTCTTTTAAATTGATTTTGTAGAAGTGAACCCGTTTTTTGTTTTGTTTTTGAGTGAGAGAGAGAATATCATTATATGAGTTTAATTCTGTGATGTCCATATTGTTTTAAAATAAATATTCTTGCTTACTCTGATGTAATTGTCCAGCATATTAGTCACTATGCAATGGAGAGACCCTCTATGATGGAAACAAAACCTTTGAGGCCAGTTTTTCTGTTATTTCCTATAAGTCTAACATAAATAAAGGGGAACCACTCTTGACTGATAAATTATCTATTTATTTATTGATCTACTAAGAAAAAAGAAGACGTGGTTAGGGTTTAGTGTTAGTTTAATGGAAAAATAAATGAATAATTTATCAGTCAAGGGTGGTTCCCCTTTGTTAATGTTAGACTTATAGGAAATAACCATTTTTTACTATAGAATTTCTCAATAAAATCTAAGCCAATGCTTAGATTTTATTGAGACAAAAATACTTTTGATGAGTAGGGGGGGGGGTACATTTTATGTGCAAAAGAAAAATTTCAACAACATAATGGGTTTAAACTAGCAGTAAAAACAAAACATAATGGCGTTGCAGACTGTTAAATTAAATATTTTCCAATGAAAATATTTTCACATTCTACAATTATGATGAAAATACGTCTTTAACGATTTAATAAAGATGTTTAATTTATACATAGCAAATTGAGAGTGAAAAGTGAAGCTCACCTGATTCACTGGAGGAGCCATGTCTATTAAATAGATCTATTGAGCATTGTTGGAAGCCAGGGATACCTTGTGTTGTTAAGTAATAGACCCCATGTAATACATCAGTAGCATGAACTCTGTTGTGATCTGAAAATAATGACGGTGGGAAAAGCACAATTGAAGAAAGCACAATCAAGAAATGATTTTCAATATAAATATCAAGGATTTGTCAGAAACAATGAATCCAGATTTAGAAGAGAAATTTTACTTTTTTTTTTTTTTTTTTTTTTCTTTCTTTCTTTAATTTTACAATTAAAAAAAAAAAAAAATGTCAAATTTTTAACTAAATGAAAAATAACCATTTCCATTTCTGAAATAAAAAGAAGAAAAAAAAAAGAAAAAAAAAGAAGAAAAGAATAAAGATAAAATTCTTTTTTATCTTTATTCTTTTCTTTTTTTTCTTTTTTTTTAAAGATTCATGCATTTCTTGTGTTCTGGTGAAGGAAGAAGAAACGATTGAGAAGAAAATTCTTAAACTAGAGAGACATTCAGTTAAGATTGCACTGATAACTAATAGAGAAAACTGAAAACGTTAAATCATGGAATCTTTTAAATTAAAAAGGCAATTATTTATATAAATTTTAACAAATGAATTATATTTAACAAACTTTTACAAATCTTGTAATTCATAGATTTTAATATTGATCTTTGTGATGCAGAAGGTCTAAGAATTTCTTGAAAACACTTTTAAATATTTAAAATCTTTTCTTACACATAATGTGAGAAGAGAAGAAACTAATAACTTACATGGTTTATTCCGATATCCCAGTTCTAATGCATGGAAGTAACAGATGAACTCTTTCAGGGGAATGCGGAATGTTTCAAAAAGTCCAACCTCCATAAAAAGTTTGTATGCAACCTGCAGAAGAATTTTATAAGGGATAATCAAAAATTATATGCATGAAATCATGGGTGTGTGTGTGTGTGTGTGTGTAAGTGAGGGGGACTATATGACCTTTAGGCACCCGTTTTTTAATCTTGTTTCATCAGGACATTTTTTTCATTTACACCGTCAAAATCCGGTTGTTTGTTTTATAATTAAAAAGAAAAATATTAAAAATCATCTGTTAACAAACAACCAGATTTTGACAGTAAAAATGAAAAAAATGTCCTGAAGAAACGAGATCGAAAAAGGGGTGCCTAAATGTCATATAGTCAGAGAGAGAGAGAAGAATAAGCTGTCCGCGTCTGTTGTAGGCTGCCAAAACACTGCATCTTTCAAAGCCTCCATGCTTCCTGTAGTCCGCCAACACTATACCTGATACCCCTCTCCACATACATATGCACACACGCATGCATATTACTACTGTAAACTGTTCATGTTCCTGACACTACATAATTCCGTGTACTTGACATGAGACTTTGATGAGTTGTGGTGCACCTGAGCACTGTACACAATAAATTTCATGGCTGAACTTTGAAAAACGGTCGGAAAATTAGGGTGACCCCCCCCCCCCAAAAAAAAAACAGAACCCAAATTATTTATTTATTTTCCATTAAACTAACTCTAAACCCCCTTAGTAAAAATTAACAGTTTTATTACAAAATTTGTGGGTTCTGTTTTTTTTTTTGGTCAACCTAATTTTCCGACCGTTTTCAAAGTTCAGCCAATTTCATTATTATTATTATTATTATTAAACTTTATCAAAACATTTGCCAGATTCAGCATTTTTATCTTTACAGTAAACAAGTCTCGTTAGAAACTGAAGAATATTTCAAACTCTTGTTTTTTTGTTGTTTTTTGTTTAATGGCATATCAACCTACATGGGTTATTTTAAGCCAAACCCATCCTTGTAGAAGAAGAGTAGTGATACTATTTAACGCATAGCTGGGGCCAACTCCCCTGAAAAGTTGTTTTTACACAATAATCATTTAAGTCACAAATATTTTAGGTCAGGTTTTCTCATTTGCCAAAACATTCAAATCAAGAAAACTTAGGAGTGACAGGGTGGGGAGAAAACATTGTGTCCAACTTACTGGGTGAGAAAGTGAAAAGTTTCTCCTAGACTGGTTACCTAGCCATGGCTAAAGAGCCCAGTCTGCCCAGCTATTTGCCCATAGCTGGAGGGAGAATTGATTTATACCATTCCCAAGGGTATTAGCGTCATGTCAAATTCAAACAGCTTCGTCCAGGAATTGAACTCGGATCAACGAGTCCATTTCCCACGACTCTAACCATTAGACCACGTGCCTCCATTTTTTTAGTTATATAGTCATTTAATATTATGAGAAAGGAAAGATTTTAGTTCTTAAAGACACATTGGTTGGAAAATTGAAAAGAAGGTGGGTCAATTGATTGATAGAACGGGGAAAAAAAACTAATCAATATTATCAATTTGTAATTGTTTGGATTCAAATCATTATCTCTTTATTTCTCTCTCTCTCTCTCTCTATTTATTTCTCTCTCTCTTTATTTCTCTCTCTCTCTCTCTCTCTCTTTATCTCTCTCTCTCTCTCTCTCTTCTCTCTCTCTCTCTCTCTCTCTCTCTCTCTCTCAACAATGACTAAGAAAATATTTATTTAGAATTGATTGTTTAGAAATACATATGATTTAGGGTGGGAGTTGTTATCTAACAACTTTTCATAAAATTTATTACTTTCAAGTGATGGTAACATAACATGGTTATTTCCTATAACTCCAACATAAACAAAGGGGAATCACTCTTGACTGATAAATTATTTATTTATTTATTGATCTACTAGGAAAAAAGAAGATGGGGTTAGGGTTAGTTTAATGGGAAAATAAATAATTTATCAGTCAAGAGTGGTTCCCCTTTGATCATGTTAGACTTCTAGGAAATAACTCAAAAGTCTGTCTGTTTGCATTTGGAAAAAACAAGTTTATAAAAGTTGGAAATAAACAATTGAAATAAGAAAAAAAAAAGCCAAAAACTCACCTGGCTAAGTACAAATTGTCCAGAAACTCTTGCCAGGTCAAATATTTCATAATCCCATTCATTTAATTTTTCAATCCCAAGTTGAGGACATTTTTCAACATCTTCTGTGTTGTAAGGAAAATCTGTAACATCTGGCGGTTTTTTAAGAGTGAATTTTAATGCAGCTTCATTTTCACTTTGGAAATCTTGTTCTTGTCTTTTCTGTTCAACCTGAACAACAACAAACGGATGAGAAAAAAAAAAGAAAAAAAAAAGAAAAAAGAAAAAACAAACATGATAATTTCATCTGAAAGAATTAAGAGATTTTTCACTGTTTAAATAGTTCCATTTAAAAACTAATTCTTTCCCAATAAAATAACTTGAACATTAAAATTCATTTTTTAAGATGATTGTTTATTAAACTTCAATTTATAAATCTGGTGAATCAACTAGAAAAATTTTAACAACAAAATAAAATGTTTATTTTAACAGAAAACAAAAATCTATTTAGTTTTCAGAAATGACAAGAACAATGATACCTTGACTTAATTGTTAAAGATTCTTCTCTTACCTCAATTTCCTCATATATCAAATCAATTTTTCCCATTGAAATAAACTGAAATACCAGTCCCCCCCCTCAAAACACACTCATTTTTTGTGATGTTTTTGGTTTGGTTTGTTTTACGGCATATCAACCTCAGTGGGTCATTTAATGCCGATTAAGTTTTGAAATAAATTAATTCTTAATCGATACACAATTTTTTTTATAAATCATTTTTCTATTTAATCCATAGATGGGACCCTAACAGGTACTACCACTCCGAGTCAGAGTGGACCAGGGAATGGTGATGAAGGGGTGCTCTACATTCCAAACCTCCAAACTGGAACCTCACCATCAGATAGAGTTTAACGTCATTCCCAGGACATGTAAACCCTCAGCCACCACCGACTTCTAGCACCCATATGATAAAAAGGGTTGGGGCTTGCCATAAGGGCAATAGGGTTGGGGCAATCATATAGGTGCTAGAGCTTGATGTGACCAGCCGATTGATTGGAGGGGGCCTCTCTGACCGCCCGTCTAGCCTATGTAAGGGTCTAAGTGGAATGTTACAGGTCATGGACTGCTTATCCACCAAGACTCCATCTTTAAGCATCATGGGTCGCCACCCACAGCCAACCCCATTTGGGGGAGTCCTACTCCTCTGCAGGGGTGCAGTCGATGTATTCTAATGCCCCACTGACAGGGCGGGTTATGTTTTTGTTAAATAAGAAAAATAACAATTATAATTATATTTTACTTACAATAAATGATTATATTTTATAACAATAAATAATTATATTTTACTTTGAATAATAAATTTGGAAACTTAAATGTTTCTTGTGAACTTATTAACATATGCACCCAAGTGGCTGGACAAATTAATCAACTGGTCCCATGGGCCGTCTCCCCAGGTAGTACCTGCCCCTTTGTCTAAAAAGGCTGGGTTATTGCTTGGTGCCTGAGGCATCCCAAAAGGGAAATGCTGATGGGATCTATGCATTTTTTTTTTTTTTTGACTAGGCAGTGTATAAGCTTTAAAATGTGCATGGCTTTCACCTTAAAGAAAACCTTGTGTTGCACCCTGAACTGATGTGTGTGTGTGTGTGGGTGGGAGGTTAAGGTAATTTTTATTTTATTAACATAAGCGTATATGAAGCTCGCTAGTAACTTAAATTTGAGCTCTCGACACAAAGTAAAAGATTGTAACTAAGACACACATAAGTCAAGGTAACACTGTATTGGAATAAAATTATGAAACTCAAAAGGGAAATTACTTAAATTTTTGGACCATATGATCTTTAGGCACCCCTTTTGCGATCATGAGTCATAAGGACATTTTTTTCATTTACACCGTCAAAATCCGGTTGTTTCTTAACAGATGATTTTTAGAGGTTTTTTTTTAAATTATAAAACTAACCCCTAACTCCTAACAAACAACTGGATTTTGACGGTGTAAATGAAAAAAATGTCCTGATGAATCGAGATTGCAAAAGGGGTGCCTAAAGGTCATATGGTCCGTATTTTTTTTTTAATTTGATCTTATAGGAAATCAAAGAAAGTAGTGTGTATACATGTGTATCATACAACATTCTGAGTACTAAATGTTAGTCTAATATTAGACGGTTGCACTATACACAAAATACAAACTAGGTATAGTTTGTATCTCATATGATATAGTGTGATACCCCCCCCCACACACACAACATTAGACTAAAATTTAAGACTCAAAGTTATATGATACACGAGTATACATGGTATAGGTTATTTCCTATCAGTCTAACATGATAAAAGGGGAACTACTCTTGACTGATAAATTATTAATTTATTGATCTACTAGGAAAAAAGAAGACGGGGTTAGGGTTTAGGCTTAGTTTAATGGGAAAATAAATAAATAATTCACCAGTCAAGAGTAGTTCCCCTTTGATCATGTTAGACTTATAGGAAATAACCCATGGTATATTAACAACTAAATCAAATGAATACTGTGCAGCAATCGTGGTTCAAGCCCAGTTACCAATCATGATTTTTAATATTTATTTTTTAAGCAAGCAGATTTTTTGACCTCAGCAGAATAATATCATAAACCCTTTTGTTGTTCTTGAATTTGTTTTTTGTATTGTATTAATGTTAACCTGAGTGGATCTTGTGAAAAAAATGTGCAAAACAAAAAGACTGAATTGAGTCAGCAGTGAAATGGGGTGTCCATGCCTCTAAGTAGGCTGTGGTGTGCAAATAGGAATAATTCTTGGCCTTCTTTGACTACTAAA
>CM042159.1:8489021-8514021 GCA_023376005.1 Doryteuthis pealeii
ACAAGGTCAATTTCTTAAGCGGAGTTCAACAGGTTTTGAATTCAGAGTTTTCCTTCTCCTAGACCGGTTGCCTAACCAAGGTTAAAGAGCCCAGTCTGCCCTACTATTTACCCATAGCTGGAGGGAGATTAGGATAATTTGCAAAGAGATCTATTTGACCACTTGATAGGATCCTAACATATATTACCACTCCAAGTCAGAGTGGACCCGGGAGTAATGGCAATGAAGGGGTATTGTACACTCCCCAGATCTCCAGAACTGGAGCCTCACCATCAGATGCAGTTTAGTCATACCTAGGACAACTCCCTTGGGGGGGGGGGAGTTACCCCTTAGGAGGGGATTAAGTCAGTGTATTCTAATCCCTGCTGACAGAGCACTCAATTTTTGAGAAGGGCAGGAAATTTTTCGAAAGAAAAAAAGAAATTATTATTAATTACCAACAAGTGGTTTGATTTGGTTTCTTTGTTTAATGGCATATCAACCTTCATGGGTTATTAAATGTTAAAGCCAACCTTGTAGAAGAACAGTAGTGGTACTACTTAACCTATAGCTGGGATCATCAAGTGGTCGCAACATGTGAGAAATGAGGATATATCTCGAAACGAGCGGGCTAACAAAATGTGCACAACCAACTTAGATTTGTTTGTATAAGTTGGGGTTGAGCCATCTTGTAACATCAGAAGAAGAAGAAGAAGAAAATTTAACACCTGCCAAAACAGATTTTGTTTTTAGAGCGAATGAAACTTTGAAAAACAAAACCTAAAAGACCTTCACAAATACCCAACAACTGACTGGTTTGGTTGGGTTTTACGGCATGTCAACCCCTTGGGTTATTTTATGCCGAATACTTCTATTGGTAATTTGGTATTCAAAAATGTTTAATGCCGATAAAGTTTTGAAATAAATTCATCCTAATGGATAATCAATTTTGTTTATAAACTGATGTTTTCTATTTAACCCATAGATGGGACCCTAACAGGTACTACCATTCCGGGTCAGAGTGAACCAGGGAGCAATGGTGATGAAGGGATGCTCCACATTCCCCAAACCTCCAAAACTGGAACCTCACCATCAGATAGAGTTTAACGTCATTCCCAGGACATGTAGACCCGCAGCCACCGCCTTCTATCACCCATATGATAAAAAGGGTTGGGGATTGCCATAAGGGCAATAGGGATGAGGCAATCATATAGGTACTAGGGCTTGACGTGACCAGCCGATTGATTGGAGGGGGTCTCTCCAACCACCCGTCTAGCCCAGGATAGGGCCAAAGTGGAGTATTTCAAGTCATCCACCTGTGTTCTATCCTTAAGCACCACGGGTCGCCACCTACAGCCAACAGGTGGCCCCATTGGGTGAGTCTTACCCCTCTACAGGAGGTGTAGTCGGTGTATTCTAACACCGCAGCCGACAGGTCGGACAACTGACTGGGTTCAAAATGGTGAAGGACTGCAATCAATTGGTTCAGTCAAGGGTTATTTCCTAAAAGTCTAACATAAACAAAGGGGAACCACTCTTGACTGATAAATTATTTATTGATTGATCTACTAGGAAAAAAGGGTTAAGGTTTAGGGTTAGTTTAATAGGAAAATAAATAAATAATTTATCAGTGGTTCCCCTTTGTTTATGTTAGAATTATAGGAAATAACCCAATCAGGATTGGAGATGGCAGATTGATTTTAATGGCATATCAACCCATCTAGGTTTATCTTATGCCTACAGGTTAGGGAATCTTGTTTGTTGGACATTCATATTTAAATTTTTTGAATATTTGTTTCTAACCCTAATCCAATAGATGGAACCCTAACATGTATTACCATTCCAGGTCAGAGGGGATCTGGGAGTAATGGCAATGAATTAATCTTACCCCTATGCAGGAGTTACAGTTCCATAAATTTAACAAGTCTTACAGATTTGTTTGTCATGAAAAATTTGTAAGATTAAAATTTAAAGAGAAATTTTTGAAAGTCATTATCAGAAGAAGAAAAAAAAAGCCAATTAAAATGGTCAAAGGTAAATTTACTTTAACGTTTATCTCTCACTGGTCCCATAACTTGTTTTTAGGTCGGGGTGGTGTGTGTGGGTGCGCCGGGTGCTACTCATGTAGTGTATCTAGGTCTGGAATAACCTAGCAGAGGTTACTTGCTATAAGTCTAACATAAACAAAGGGGAACCACTATTGACTAATAAATTATTTACTTATTTTCCCATTAAACTAACCCTAAACCCTAACCCTGTCTTCTTTTTTCATAGTAGATCAATAAATGAATAATTTATCAGTCAAGAGTGGTTCCCCTTTGTTTATGTTAGAATTATATATATTTACCAACCCCTCCACACGAGCAGGATGTTCAACAGGTTTGAATTCAGTTTTCCTTCTCCTAGACCGGTTGCCTAACCAATGTTAAAGAGCCCAGTCTGCCCTACTATTTATCCATAGCTGGAGGGAGAGTAGGATTCATACCTTTCCCAAGGGTATTAGCGCTAAGTGAAATGCAATTACCACATCCAGGATTTGAACACGGGGCGACAAGTCCATTTCCCATGACTTTAACCATTACACCACGCGCTTCCATGCACTTTATGTTAGACTTATAGGAAATAACCCTAGCAGAACTCATCTCTTTCCATGTCCTTCTCCTAGACTGGTTGCCAGAGAAAGTAAAGTCAATGGAGTGACCTATTGTTGGTATCAGCCAAACAGTGAGAGGGAGTCTATGCCCTTTTCGCTAGCACTAGACCAGGGAGATTGTTTTTGCTGAGGAGAAAGTGCCACACCTACCGTCACCTTCCAGATACTGCTTTACCAGTATTGAACCAGAACCTTGCAATTCCTAGGTGGATACTCTACCAACTGAGCTAAACAAGATTAAAGAGCCCACTCTGCCCTACTATTTAATCTTGGCTGGAGGTAGAATAGTTTGATTCAGGTAATCCTTAACTTTTTCCTCGTAAATTCCTACCATAAAATAAACTGAACCTTCATTTTATGTCCGTGTTTTTGAAATAAATGTTTTATTTTTCTTGCACCCGTTATTTTACAATATTGAATATATTTTCTTTATTTAAAAACATTTATTGCAAAAACACGGACATAAAATGAGGGTTCAGTTTATTTTATAGTAGGAATTTACGAGGAACAAGTTGAAGATTACCTTGATTCATACCTTTCTCAAGGGTATTAGCTCTATGTGAAATGCAAACAACCTTGTTCAGGATTTGATCTCCGGTAGCAGGTTCACTGCCCTAAGACAATAACCGTTACAGCACAAGCACATCTCTTTTCAAAATGATTCCAATTTCCTGAAGATTTAAAATTTTGCGATTACATCATTCGCAACAACAAAAGAAATGATCTTGTTTTACAATAGGACAAAAGGCAAACCGTTGAGTGGGTGAGTGCAACAGCAGTAAGGGGAAGATAAGTTGATCTATAGATGCAGATGCAAGTTTAGAGAGAGGGGGAGAGAGGGGGAGAGAGAGAAGGAGAGGGGGGAGAGAGAGAGAGGGAGAGAGAGATAGAGAGGAGAGAGAGAGAAAGAGAGGAGAGAGAGAGAGAAAAGAGAAGATAGAGAGAGAGAGAGAAAAAGAGAGAGATAGAGAGGGAGAGAAGAGAGAGATAAAGAGGGAGAGAAAGAGAAGATAAAGAGAGGAGAGGAGAGAGAGATAAAGAGGGGAGAGAAGAGGGAGAGAGGGAAGGGAGGAGAGGGAGAGGGGAAGAGGAGGGAAGAGAGAGAGGGAGAGAGAGGGAGAGAGAGAGAGGGAAGAGAGAGAGGAGAGAGAGGGAAGAGAGAAGAGGGAGGAGGGAAGAGAGAGAGGGGAAGAGGAGAGGGAGGGGAGAGAGAGAGGGGAGAGGGAAGAGAGAGAGGGAAGAGAGGAGGGAGAGGGAGAGAGAGAGGGAAGGAGAAGAGAGAGAGGGGAAGAGAGAGAGAGAGAGAAGAGAGAGAGAGAGGGAAGAGAGAGAGGAGAGGAAGAGAGAGAGGGAGGGGAAGAGGAGAGGGAAGAGAGAGGAGAGAGAGAGAGAGGGGAGAGGGAGAGGAAGAGAGAGAAAAAGAGAGAGAGAGAGGGAGAGAAGGGGCAGTTGGTTGGATTCTATGTTGGTCAGGAATGTTTATGTGAAATTCTCAAGCATTATGTCAGTTTTTTCTTGATTACTTAACAATGGACTTGAAACTGTGAACGAAAAAAGAAAGAAAGAAAAAAAAAAGGAGGAAGAGGGGGAGGAGGAAAGAGTGGCAATGGGTGAGTCAGTTTTTTTTGTTTTATGGTGGGGGGGGGCTAAATAATTGGGTAATGGCTAAAGTACTTCACTGGACTCTAGACAACACACATAGTTGGGCAAAGTGTATTGTTGACTAGTGTGGCCTTTTTCTTCTCCTCTTAGTAAATCTAAGTGAGTCAAGGGGTGAAGAGATACAAGGGCAACAGGGGGAGGGGGAGGAGGAAGGACAAAAATAATGGTTAGATAGATAAAGAGGGGGAAGAGAGAAGGATAAAAAAACTGACTCAGCTGGTCAAGATAGGCTTTGTATCTATGGGATGAGAGAGAGAGAGGGGGGGGGACTAGGGTTCGGGCAAAAAGAAGAACTAAATGAAAGACAAGTACTTATTGTCTTTATTGAAAGATTCTTTTTCTTTTTTTTTTTAAACTAGAAAATTACAGAAATGAATTTTGATTTTAGTTACTTGTTTCAAAAGATGACCGAAGATTCCATTAAATGTAACAATTGTTTAAAAAAAAACAAAAAAACGCAAATTACAAAAGATTACATTTTTATGAATTTTCATTTATTTTTTTTTTTTAGATAATGTATACAATGATGAAAACCTTTCACCAGAAAACTAACTTGGTTATTTCCTATAATTTTAACATAAACAAAGGGGAACCACTCTTGACTGATAAATTATTTATCTATTTTCCATTAAACTAACCCTAAACCCATCTTCTTTTTTCTTAGTAGATCAATAAATAAATAACTTATCAGTCAAGAGTGGTTCCCCTTTGTTTATGTTAGATTTATAGGAAATAACCACTAACTTTTATTTGAAACTTTTATGAAAATAAAAATAAAAAATTTCGATTAGTTGTAATATTGTTATTAGTATCTGATATTTATTTAATATTATCTTTAATAAAAATAAATATGTCAGTTGTGAAGAAAAAAAAAGGGGGTAAAATTCATGAAGAATCAAACAGATCTTCTGGTTTGGTTTTAGTTTAATGGCATATCAACCTTTGTGGGTTATTCAGTGTCAAAGCCTAACTTGTAGAAGAGACTGTAGTGATAATATCTAAATAATAAAATTTAATTGGTAATTTTTAATATTAAACATTTTATCTTCCTATCCTTAATTCCTATTCAATTATACTTTTTATTTTTTATTTTTTATTTTATTTTTTAAAGTTAAAATTTTAAAAACTGAAAATGCTGTTCAATTTTCTTTCAAATTTTCACTTGAAAATTAAACTTACCTATTTAAGACCATATGACCTTTTTCGATCTCATTTCATCGGACATTTTTTTCATTTACACCGTCAAAATCCGGTTGTTTGTTAACAGACGATTTTTAGAAGTTTTTAAAAAAAATTATAAAACTAACCCCTAACCCTAACAAACAACCGGATTTTGACGGTGTAAATAAAAAAAATGTCCTGATGAAACGAGATCGAAAAAGGGGTGCGTGCCTAAAGGTCATATGGTCCCCTATTTCTTTTTAAGATTTTTTTTTTAATTTAAACTCACATTTTCATTTTTGTAAAACAAAAAATAAAAAGAAGTTAGCAGAGTTGCCTATTGTTAATATCAGCCAAACGGCGAGGGAGTCTATCCCCTTTTCACTTGCCCTATACCAGGGGGATTGTTTTTGCTGAGGTAAGGCACCACACTTACAGTCAGCTTCCAAATGCTTTATTGCACAGATCAGATTATCCAAGATGTACTATTCATACGTTGAGTTGTCAAGGTTCAGTATAGAACCAGAAACCTTGCAATTCTTAGGCAGATGCTCTACCAATTGAGTTAAATCAACCCATAAATAATTATGTCAAATTGGAGAGAAAAACCCCATCAACATAAGGTTTTATGTGTTGTTAATATCTTGTGAGACCATAGATCTTGGAACTCGTCTGGGGGGGGGAAGCATGGAAGACTAACAGTTGCCTATGCAGCAAGTCTCCCTTCTCCTAGCATTCCCTGTTGATTTTTTTAATTTGAGGTTATTGTTATTTAATCACGTTAGTTATATAGAGCTTTGTAAATGGAGTTCAGAACTGTTTGAATTATACAAATATCCCCAGTGGTTCAAAAGTTATGAGAATTTAAAGCCCGGAATTGGGGGTTCAAAGTTATGAGAATTTAAAGGGTACAAATGTGGACATGATTTTGTTTCAAAAATATATCAAATCACGGACCATTAAAAAAAAAAAAAAGAATTCAGTGATTTCTTCACCGTTTCTTTATTTTTGGAGCAATTTTGATAAAATTTGGTCTTCTTATGTAAAATTGTATATTGTTTCTGATTATGCACTCAAATTGTATGTATCTCTATGCTTTAACCCATTATTTAGAGAATAAGAGATACAGATAGCAGCATTTTTTCCCCATGAGAACCAACATTTTGTCCAAGGGAAAAGGAGCAAAAGTTGATACAAATTGGCACTAAATTTGCACACGGCCCTATTGAATAAGAATCAAGTTCTTGTATATTGTTTATTGATTTTAACGGCATATCAACCCGTCTGGGGTTATGTCATGTCTAACGGTTAGAAAGCGATATATATTGTGTATTTATATTTATACTTTTAGTAATTGGTTTTAACAATGTGTTAGCATTATTGGGGATTATGTTGTATGGTATTGATTTGTTTCATGTCTATATTCTATGGTATAATTTTATTTCCCTCAAAAAAGAGAGAATATCCTCCATGTTGACATTTTCAAACAGATCTTTCATATTGTTTACTTTAAAATAATGATTTCTGATGTGAGCAAAAAACCTGCATTCCATAAATAAGTGTTTAACTGTCAAAGGTATTTGACATGTTTCACATTGTAGTTGTAATCCTTGTTTGAGTATATAGGAGTGTGTTAGTCTTGTATGACCAATGTGTAATCGGGACATAATGACTTGTTACTTACTAGACTTCCTGAAAGTTGGTCTCCAAACTCCCAAAGTGGGTTTCATTAGGAAGAGTTTATTGTGGATGTTGATTCCAGTGTTGTTGCCATTTTGTATGAAGGAATCTATTAATTTTAGGTTTCAAATCAGTATATATATATATACATATATACATATCGGTATCTTGAAATTGTCAAGGATCAAATATTGTCTAAATCCGATATAAACAAATAAAGATGGATTCTTGAATTCCAATCTTTTTGTTGCCAGTTCAGTTGAATTGATTAAAAAAAGTTACCTAAAGTTTTTTTTATTTTTATTTTTTTTAGTTTAGTAGAATACAGATAGTTTTGAAATAATTCATCATCAAGTTGTGCTGATAGCATGGATCTCCAGGGTTTTTCCTCACCATCTGTTCCAATTACCCATCACTCCTGGCTGGTCTTCTGCACAGCATCCAGTGTCTGCACAGAGCTGTTATCTAGCTTTTTCTCTAAGTGTTTTGTTGGAGTCCAAGTGGTGCAGCCATAGAGTAGTACTGATATTATAATTTATGCTTAATCTTATCAAAGAGATCAGATTTTCATATGCGCAAGTAGCACGGATATCGATGACAATCTCTCGCCAACCTTCCCTATCATTCATTGCCCCTGGGAGGTCTTCTGCACAGCAACCAGCATCCTCTCATAGTTGGTCAATGTAGGTCCTTGCTGCGCGCCCCACATTAGCATGCCCATGTGTTGGCTTCCACAGAGAATGTCGCTTATGAGCTCATCCCTGCTTCTCCAGCAGTATCCTGCATGCTTAGTACGTCTTACTCGGATGGTTTGTGAGATAGGAGGCAGGTGGCCATACAGCTGCTTCGTTGTGGGGTGCTGCCTATAAAAAAAATAAAGTAGGTGGAGTGGCCTATAGTCAGTATCAGCCGAACAACGAGGGAGTGTGTCCCCTTTTCACTAGCGAGGGACCAGGTTTTTTGCATCTGAGGTGGAGTGCCACACCTACCTTTGCTGCATAGATCCAAGCTGTGCTACTCATGTGCTGAATTGGTGAGGGCTGGCATTGAACCTTGAATTTTGTGGTTCTGAAGTAGATGTTCTACCGATTGAGCTAAAGCAGTCTATAATAATTAGTGGCAGTTAATTGATTTTGGATCTTCTGTTGTTTGGGTTGGATTAAAAAGGAACAAAAAGATACAAACTAGGAAATAATGATAACACTTTCTCAAAAGAAAACAAAAGAAAAAAAAGTTATAAACAAAGTTTCACATTTCTAAACTTAAATTTACATATTTTGAAATTCTTTAAAAATAGATTGAAAAAAAAAATTTTTTTTATAATTTTTTTTTTAATTTAAAAAGAAAAAAAAAATTGCATATAAAATTCTGGGACCATATTACCTTAAGGCACTCATTTTCAATTTCATGTCATTAGGTCATTTTTTTTTCATTTACACCGTCAATATCCGCTTGTTTGTTAGGGGTTAGGGTTAGGGGTTCTAACCCTAACCCCTAACAAACAATCGGATATTGACGGTGTAAATTTAAAAAATGACCTAATGACACGAAATTGAAAAGGTAATATGGTCCAAATTCGGAAATGTTGTTTCTTACCTTTGGTAATGAAGTTGGTCTTTCACCTGTATAAGGTAGATCATCCGAGTCCGATCCATAAGATGTAGTTTCATTTAACGACACCAGGGGACTGACTTTGGTCTTATGAATAGAGTTATGGTTATCTGGTGGTTTCAACAAGTTACTGACAGCTCTCAAACCACTGACAATATTCGGTGGTAAATTTGATTCAGCCAGCATATCTGTAATGAGACCATGGGCCTCTCCTATGACAGTCACTTCATAACTGGCTGTAGAACTCTGAAAAAAGACAAAAGAAAAAACATTTAGTGATAAAATATAATAACAGATTTTAATTCAGTTAGAAGAAATATTTTCAATGAAAAAAATTAAATTTTAGTTACCAGTTTTATTAAATGGCAAAAAGAAATGAAACTTTTTTTCTTGTTGCTCAAATCTTCAAAATGAGAAAATCATTTTGATAATGATTAATCATTATCAAAATGATTTTCTCATTGAAGCTAGGGACTGGCAAAAAAAAAAATCAGCTTCTATGAGTTTTAAAAGCGAATTAAAATTAATTAAATCTATTATTTAAGGTCAAACTTTGTCTAAATCGATAAGTAGTAACATAATGACCATCATTAAAATAATTTTGGTACTTATTTTCTCATAAAACAGCAACCGTAAAAATTGTTTTTTGTTTCTATTCATAACTTCGGTCTTTTATCTCTTTATTTATACTGTAATTAGTACAATATAAGACCAACTCGAAACAATTTTACGCCCCCAACATAAGGGGTGTGTGTGTGTGTGTGTCAAAATTAAGCGACCTGAAAAAATGAGAAAGTTTTGAAATAAGATAAATAATGCATTATAAAGATCATTCATTGATAAATAAACACTGAAAATTTCATTAAAATCCGATAATTCCCTGATTTTTGGTAAATTATTTTATGTAGGGGGGGGGGGCTAAAGTCATTTTGTCAAAAACGCATTTTAGGCTCATTCATTTTAGGAATTTTTGTATGTTTTTTTTAAAGCACTGGTTTAATTTAATTTTAACCATCGGTATTAAAATTGTAAATTTGGTATTTGTTATAGGTGATATAACCTATTTACATAATGGACTGATTCTACTACTACTACTACTACTATAAATAGCAAAGACAATTGTAGGTTGAAGAACAAGTGACGCGGTTCAGTTCTAGACTGAATTGTCGGACGTAACTTCACTTTCCTTCTGTAAATTCTACTTTCTTTGTTCAATACAATTGTATCAACTTTCACCAGTTGTTTGTCTTTATTTGTGACCCTTAACAACCCCAACAACAGTATTCTTTGGTGGTACAGAAGATATTTATTGCTGACTAAAATGAAATAAAAACTTGAGCAGTTTATAGAACAACAAAAAAAAAAGGGTTGAGAGTTTGGGTAAAACAATATTTTTTGCAATTTAAAGTTTCTAATTAATAAACCTTTATTAATATGTTTATAAGACAAATTGTGTTTTCTTATACTTTTATCAAAACATTCTGACCTATTGTAATTAGCTGATACATACATTCACACTGTCTGTTTGGTTTGGTTTGTTTTGTTTTACAGCATATCAATCTCAGTGGGTCATTTAATGCCGATAAAATTTTGAAATAAATTAATTCTTAATGGATAATACAATTTTTTTATAAATACATTTTTCTATTTAACCCATAGATGGGACTCTAACAGGTACTACCACTCTGGGTCAGAGTGGACCAGGGAGCAATGGTGATGAAGGGGTGTTCCACATTAGATAGATAGATCTACACCTCTAATACCCAGAATGTATGCTTTTACTATACAAGTCAATATGCAATGAAATTAAATATTAACACACCAGCTTGCTCTCTCTCTTCATTCACAGGCATGTGTTCAAGCCAACCACTAAACTATTACAGAAGAATTGGATCTGTAATTAACAAAGGTTTTATTTAATATTAGAAAATTCTTTTTGTTTTGAAAAAAAAAAAAAACTCAGAGGATCATGTCTAAAACTGGGCTGACTTCTGATTTAGGTCGGAAAATTAAAACGGAAAGTTTTTTGGTGGTACCCAATGACAGTTTAACTACAGTCTATGAATTAACATTTTGCGAATTGGGTTACGGTTTTAGGGGATTAAGGTTGTTTTTAATTACGTATTGCTTAAAAAAAATAAACAAAAAAAACCCAAATTACTATACATTTAATGTTGAAAAATATTTTTTTAAAACTAAGTTTAATTGAAATTATATATTGCAATACTAACACAAACAACTGTCTCAATAATAGATTCAATAATTAATTTCAATGGTTAATTAAATGTATAGTAATTTTTTATTTTTATTTTTTTATTTTAAGCAATACGTTATTAAAAACAACCTTAATCCCCTAAAACCGTAACCCAATTCGCAAAATGTTAATTCATAGACTGTAGTTAAACTGTCATTGGGTATCACCAAAAAACTTTCCGTTTTAATTTTCCGACCTAAATCAAAAGTCAGCCTAAAACTGACCAGATATGGCTTAAATAGTAACACTATTGATCTTTTACAAGGATGTATTTGGCATTAAATAAACCACAAAAGGTTGATATGGCATTAAAAGTTAGGTGACCTAACGAAATAGACTCCAAGAGTTGCTTCCCTTACATCATTGTTTATATTTGAATGTAGAACTCGAGCGTTCATACAGTTTATGTTTTATCGTCTGCTAGGTTAGAAGCATTTTCTAATTCGGGTCTTAAAATAAACCCTTCTTGTTAAATTTTACAATAACCTTGGTTTGCATTCATTATTTCCATTCAACATATTTTTTTTTTATCTGTGCAAGAAAACATAAGAAAAAGAAAACCAACGAATAAACCCAATTTAAAACTGTTTTCTTTTCACAAATACTGACCAGTTAAACAAACGAATATTTGACAATTTAAGTTCATATGACAAACAGATTGAAATCACAGCATAGATATTATTACAATAGATGCTCAGAAACAATGGAAGGTTTTCTTAGAAGAAGGTCATTTTTCAATGATAAAAGTAAGACAACAAATAAAAGGAATTGAATGAAAATGAGAACAGTTGTGTTTAGTAAGTAAATATTGATTTACTTACTGAATTGTCTTAAGATTTATATCAAGTTATAAGAATATTAAGTGTCTTTTTTTTTTTCTTATCTGGGGAAAACACCAACCAGGCAATAAGGGGTTGAAAAACCAATTGCATGCACAAGATTTCCATTATGACCTGAAGAGGGAGCACAAATGGACAAATCTTAGGGGAAGGGATATTTTCATCAATTATGGAACTGAATTAGCACCTTCTAAGAACCATTTATTTATCCAACTGATTCTTTATGTCACTATATATATATATATATATAAGTAAGTAAAAAGTAAAGTCAGTATCAGCCAATCAGCGAGGGAGTCTATCCCCTTTTCACTAGCGCTAGACCAATGAGATCGTTTTTGCATCTGAGGTGGTGCGCCACACCTACTATCAGCTCCTTACTTTACCGCACAAATCGCTGTGCTACTCATATGCTGAGTTGGCGAGGGCCGGTATCGAACTAGGAACCTTGTGGTTTCTAGCCGAATGCTCTACCGACTGAGCTAACCCGGCTCTCTCTTTTATATATATATATATATATATATATATATATAAAGAGAGAGAGAGAGAGAGAGAGAGAGAGAGAGAGAGAGAGAGAGAGAGAGAGAGAGAGAGAGATTTTACATGCATCATTTTTAGGATTCAACAATTATTCAGAAGCCAAAGATTTCTTTTCCAAAAGAAGAATCCTTGGAAGAGCCAAGATCTTAGCAGTAGATAAAGATAAAGATAAATTGGGAAATGAACATTGGAGGAGACATTGGTGGTGGGTGGGGAGAGGGAGTTTGAAATATCAAAGGAAATTTTAAAGGTGAGATATAAAAGAATAGTTTAAAACCCAAAACAGAGCAAGATGAAATTTAATTACTGTTGTAAATTTCATGAAAAGAAAAAAAAAATCTTTTTCTCAGAATTAGATGAGTGGAAAGAATTTACATTTGCAATAAAAAGAACATTTTTCTTTTCCAATTTGCATTTTTCTTTTTTTTTAAGCCAGGATTTTTATCCTGGCTTAAAAAAAAGAAAAATGCAAATTGGAAAATTTTTTAAAATTCTAAATTAAAAAAAAAACCCAAAAAACTGATTAAATTGATAAAGAAAATCTCCAAATTAAGAATTTACTGGGGAAAAAAAAAAGGTAAAATAACAGAAATAAAATAAAATAAAGAAAATTAAAGAAAAGGGCTAAACTTGCAAATCGGTAGGAAAATTAGGGTGACCCAGAAAAAACAGAACCCACAAATTTTGTAATAAAACTTAATTTTAACTAGGGGGTTAGGGGTTAGGGTTGGGGTTAGTTTAATGGGAAAAGAAATAATTTGGGTTCTGTTTTTTCTGGGTCACCCTGTGATATGTTTTAATTTTCCAACCGATTTGCAAGTTTAGCCAAGAAAAGAAAGGATCAACAGATGTTAGAGGGTTAACAATGAGATATGTAAGAATAAAGAATTTACCAAAATCAGAAAAGGAGAGAAGAAAGGACCAACCTGTGTACAACCTCCCATAATCAAAAGATTGGAATTAAAGTGGTGGATATTGAAAATGATCTTCAGAAGTTGTTCTTATATCATTGCAAGCATTTAGTCAAATATGAGGGTGAATAGGGTGGTAGGCAGAGGAAGAGGGTAGAAATAATAGAAAGTGGTCAAAAGGCAGGAGTTCTAAAAGAAATCTTTTGTATTAGGTAGAATCACCCCCCCATCACCCCCAGTAACATGAAACTAGAAATGTAGCAATTGGTGATGAAAACAATTGCATAATTCAAAAAGCCAATCAAAGAGACATAAGCCCATTTCCATTCACCTGCAAAAATGGTTGACATCCCCCCACCCCCAAACTGAAAGCAAAATAAACAGATTCAAAAGTGATTTTAGCAGGAGATTTCAAAAATGCTTTCAAAGTTTCAGAAAACAAATTTGTAGAACATGGCGATGCTAGGGTTGTCTTAATAGTTCACTTAAACATCAATCTGGGGGGGGGGGGGAGAGAGAGAGAGAGAGAGAGAGAGAGAGAGAGAGAGAGAGAAGAGAGAGAGAGAGAGAGAGAGAGAGAGAGAGAGAGAGAGAGTCCACCTTAGTGTGCTTATGGTCAAGTCATGCTGAAAGCACCCGTTCCCCCCTCTCCTCAGATTAAGCAGCAATGAGCTTGATCAATACTTAGATGGGTGACCATTTAAATAACATCAGGTACTGTAAGCGACCTGATATCAAAAAGGGTTGTTTAAAAAAATAAGAAAGAAAAGAAAAAAAGATAAAAGAAAAAAAAGACCAGTCTACAAATAATCAATTTTAACCTTCATTTGGTTTCAGCTAGTTTTTTATTTTCCCAAATTTGATTTATGATCAAAATAAATTCATGAGGAATAACTGGAATTTATCACCAAATCATTTAAATTAAATATTCAGTTTTTAGATCCCTTTCTTACTTTTGCCACATTAACTTAAGATACTTCAGTATAATAATAATAATAATAATAATAATAATAATAATAATAACAACTTGAAGATTACACAAGGAAGAGCAAAGACAAATTACTTATGGCGACCAACAATAGTAGAAACGGCAGATGGACAAACAGAAGAACGACAAAGACTAGAAAACAAAAATGGGAAGAAAAACAATTATATGGACGCTTCAAACGACAAATAGATGAGGTTGCACATCAAAAGACTTGGACATGGTTAAGAAAGGGAAACCTCAAAAGAGAAACAGAATCACTTATAATTGCTGCACAAAATAATGCCATAAGGACAAACTACATCAAAGCGAAAATTGATAAGACCCAACAAAATAGTAAATGTAGACTTTGCGGTAATAGAGATGAGACTGTTAACCATATACTCTGCGAATGTAGCAAACTAGCACAACGAGAATACAAAACTAGACACGACTGGGTTGGGAAGGTGATCCACTGGGAATTATGCAAGAAATTAAATTTTGACCACACAACAAAATGGTATATGCATAAACCAGAATCTGTTCTTGAGAACGAAACGCACAAAATTCTCTGGGACTTTGAAATTAAAACGGATCACCTTATCCAGCAAGAAGACCAGACCTAGTGTTGATTAACAAAAAAGAAAGAACTTGTCAACTGGTGGATTTTGCAGTGCCAGCGGATCACAGGGTGAAGTTAAAGGAAAATGAAAAAATTGACAAATATCTGGACCTTGCCAGAGAACTGAAAAAAGTTATGGAATATGAAAGTGAAAGTTATACCAATTGTAGTTGGTGCACTTGGAACAGTCCCAAAAGCATTAGAAAAGGGTTTGGAAAGTTTGGATATCAGAGGAAGGATTGAAACCATTCAGAACACTGCACTGCTGCAATCTGCCAGAATACTCAGAAGAGTCCTGGAGACCTGAGGAGACTTGCTGTCACTCAGACTCCAGTGAAAGACCATCAGCTAACACTGATGTGAAAACTCAAAAGGAGTAAATAATAATCCACTGGGAATTATGCAAAAAATTAAATTTTGACCATACAACAAAATGGTATATGCATAAACCAGAATCTGTTCTTGAGAACGAAATGCATAAAATTCTCTGGGACTTTGAAATAAAAACAGATCACCTTATCCCAGCAAGAAGACCAGACCTAGTGCTGATTAACAAAAAAAGAAAGAACTTGTCAACTGGTGGATTTTGCAGTGAAGCTGAAGGAAAATGAAAAAAATGGACAAATACCTGGACCTTGCCAGAGAACTGAAAAAGTTATGGAATATGAAAGTCAAAGTGATACCAATTGTAGTTGGTGCACTTGGAACGGTCCCAAAAGGATTGGAAAAGGGTTTGGAAAGTTTGGGAATCAAAGGAAGGATTGAAACCATCCAGACTACTGCACTGTTGCAATCTGCCAGAATACTCAGAAGAGTCCTGGAGACCTGAGGAGACTTGCTGTCACTCAGACTCCAGTGAAAGACCATCAGCTAATGCTGATGTGAAAAACTCAAAAGAAGTGAATAATATAAAAAAGAAGTGTATTGTATTGGGGAAACCCAAAAAGATTATTGTAAATTATTAGCATTATTCATTTTGGATTCCTATTTTCTTTTATTCTTTTAAAAAAGATGCCAGAGGTTTTTTTTATTTTTTTAAAATTTTTGTTATTGTTGCTTCAACTCCCTCCAGTCATTATTTGGTTATTTCCTATAAGTCCAACATAAACCAACGGGAACCACTCTTGACTGATAAATTATTTATTGATTGATCTACTAGGAAAAAAGAAGTTAGGGTTAGGGTTAGTTTAATGGGAAAATAAATAAATAATTTATCAGCTCCTTACTTTACCGCACAGATCGCTGTGCTACTCATAACGCTGAGTTGGCGAGGACCAGTATCGAACGAGGAACCTTGTGGTTTCTATCCAAACGCTCTACCGACTGAGCTAACCTGGCCAATTAGTACATATATATATATTTACCGACCCCTCCGCACGAGCAGGATGTGACACACGGTCAATTTCTTAAGCGGAGTTTAACAGGTTTGAATTCAGAGTTTTCCTTCTCCTAGACCGGTTGCCTAACCAAGGTTAAAGAGCCTAGTCTGCCCTACTATTTACCCATAGCTGGAGGGAGAGTAGAATTCATACCTTTCCCAAGGGTATTGGCGCTAAGTGAAATGCAATTATCACGTCCAGGATTTGAACTCGGGGTGACGAGTCCATTTCCTATGACTTTAACCATTACACCACGCACTTTCTAGTACATATAACCAGGCTAATCCCAGGCAAAAAAGTAACAGGAGTTCAAATCTCACTAAGAAATAATAATTTTTTTTTATATACAAATAATGACCCAAATGGCTTGTGAAAAAAAAAAAGCAACTAAAATGTTAAAAAGATAATGGAAAATACCAGTCAAAATTAATCATATGATTATATATTAGTAAATATAACAACACACACACACACACACACACACACATACCAATATATGTAATTGCAACTCAACAACATATACATATATCATCATAGTGAGATTTTTCTGAAAGCAATGAACTTAAAATGAGAATAATTCCAGTTCGAACCAAATGAAGATTTTGTGGATTCTTGCATTGTACTTCACTTTTTTTTTGTTAATCATCCACAATTCTTGATAAAACTGAGAATTATGAAATACTAATTAAAATTCTTTACTCTTTCCAAAATAGAATGGACTTTTTCTCCTTCTTTTTTTCCCCCAATTGGAATCCAAGTAGTTTATAATGAAATTTTCCTGTCATTATTGAAGTGAAGAGGTTTGTAAATATGTTCAGCATCAAATGAAACATTCATTAGCAGAAAATCATTTGCAATAAATCTCATATCCAACTGGTTTAATGACAGGGAGAAGGAGGGAGGGAGGGGAGAGAGAGGGAGAGAGGGAGGGGAGAGAGAGGGAGGATGGGAGAGAGGGAGGAAGAGAGAGAGGGAGGAATCGAGAGAGAGGAGAAGCGAGAGAGGGAGGAAGGAAGAGGAAGGGAGAGAAAGAGAGAGAGGAGAGGAGAGGGGCTAAGGGGGCATTATTATTATTATTATTATTGTTGTTGTATTTGAAATAAATTTCTATAAAAAGGCAAATTTTAATTTCAGAATTCATGATTACATTTTGAATGGAATATAAGTGATTGCCTGGAAAGAGAAAGGGGAAAAAAATTCTAGAAACCAAACAAAAGTCTTGATCTTAAAAAAAAAGAATTTGATAGTCAATATTAAAATATTGACCATCAAATTCTTTTCTTTAAGATCAAGACTTGTTTGGTTTCTAGAATGTTCTTTTCTCCTTTCTCTTTCCAGACAATCACTTATACAATTCTAGAAAAATCTGCTCTTGGATTTAAATACACTGGGGAGTTTATAGCAACATTTGGTTTATTTAATTGTTAGATAAGAGAAGAATTGAATTTGGAGACAAGATGATTAAAAAACAAAAACAAAAAAAAAACAAAAAAAACAAACAAAAGCAATGGATGTCAAATTGTAAGATAAACCAACAACCGAATGAAAAAAAAAAAAAAAACAACAAAAAAAAGTAACGAGTTAACAGTCAAGTGTTGAAGAAATCCATTTTATGCAGACCCCAATTTGAATCTTTCAATCTAGAAGAGCCAATTTACAATTTAGTTAATTAGCTTTCTGTTGTTCACCTTTTATTTTTAGTTTGATTTTTTTGTTAATGGCAATATAAACAGTTTAATATTCCTGTGTGACAAAAGAAGAATAAACAACGGTGCTGACAAGATTGGAGTTCAAAAAAAGGATGAGTTATAGGTGTGATTTAAGTGTTTTTTGATTATCAATAACACAGATAGCTTGGCAGAAAACCAAGACAAAAACGGGACATGAGTCTCACCAACAGACTATCTTTTATTATTTTCGATAGTCACTGTTTATTTCGATCATAGAAATGACACTTTGTGATTAAATGAAAATTAAAAGATAATTTTGGTAATGTGACCTAATGTTTGTTACAGACAAAAACCCTGAAGCGAATCTCCATTATTAATAGATTTTAAGTATATAACAATAAAGATGAGGAAAACAGTCGGTAAAATCTAAATAATCCTTTTTTTCTTTTTTTTCAAATTTTCTTTTTTTTAGAGAATGTAAGAAAATGTAATGTGTCGATACATTGAAAACTGTTGTTGCTGTAATCATAATTAAAAACAGTTAATTAAAATGATTACTGATTTTAAAGGCATATCAACCTTTTTAGGGTTATTTTATGCCTAGATGTTAGGAAATACCGTTCATATTTACATTTTTTTCTGTAGTTGTTTCTTAAGAGTTATATGTTTTTGTACAGAGTCTTCCTGTTGAATATGAATGATTTTTCAACAGATTTATTTGACCCATAGATGGGACCCTAACAGGTGCAGTAGCTTTCTATTCAAATTTTATTTTGAATTTCTTTTTAATGTTAATATCTTTATGACTTTGAGGAACATTGCATCTTGGAGACATGAATAAACGGTTAAAACTTGCAAATCGTCCTCAAAATTAAAACAGAAACTCATTTGGTGATGATCCATCACAGTTTAACTACAGTGTATTAACTTTTTTGCGAATTGGGTTATGGTTTAGGGGTTTGGGGATTAAGGTTGTTTTTTTTCTTAAAAAGAAGATGGAGTTAGGGTTAGTTTAATGGGAAAATAAATAAATAATTTATCAGTCAAGAGTGGTTCCCTTTTGTTTATGTTAGACTTATAGGAAATAACCACGACCAGTCTAGAAGAAGGAAAATTGAATTATATTCTACTTAAAAATTGATCCTATGTCACATGCTGACTGTAGCGGAGGGGTTGGGTAAGTACAAACAAAAAATTAAATCTGTTGAAATAATAACATTTGATTTAATAGAATCTACAATATTAAAACCTTGACATCTGGTAAGTCCATCTCTTCCAAAATCTGTAAATGGTTCCTATCATAAAATAGTAAAAAGTTGTATAATAATAATAATAATAATAAAATATAATAATGATAGTAGTGAAAGAAGCCAAAAAGCTAAACAAATACTTGGACCTTGCCAGAGAACTGAAAAAACAAAAAACAACCGTGGAACATGAAAATTGTATGAATTGTAGTTGGTGCCCTTGGAATGATTCCCAAAAACCGTTTAGGACCCCCCCTAAAAAAAAGAAAGAAACACGGTGAATTGAAAATCAAGAAAAATCAAGAAAATCCAGACAACATTGTTAAGATCGGCTAGGATACTCCTAAATACCTGCTGTTACTAAAGCCCCAAAAAACACTGGTGTGAAAAATTAGCAAGAAGTGAAGAAGAGGTAATTATGAACTTTTGTTTAGTAAATTATGGTGTCCCAGAAAAAACAGAACCCATAAATGTTGTAATAAAACTGTTAATTTTCCCATTAAACAAATAAATTAGGGTTAGGGTTAGTTTAATGAGAAAATAAAAAATAATTTGGGTTCTGTTTTTTCTGGGTCACCCTGTACAGACGGACCCAGAAAAAACAGAACCCAAATTGTTTATTTATTTTCCCATTAAACTAACCCTAAACCCCAACCCCTAATTTATTTGTTTAATGGGAAAATTAACAGTTTTATTACAAAATTTATGGGTTCTGTTTTTTTCTGGGACACCATAATTTACTAAACAAAGGTTCATAATTACCGAAGAAGAAATAATGATATTCAATTCTGGTATTCTTCAATACAAAATGTTTAAGATTAACAAAGTTGAATTAAAAAATATTACTTATAAAGGCATTGGAGTCCCTAAAATAGGAGTGAATAATTAAAATGGCGATATCTATACAAGTGTTCTTTTATTCAGTTTGGGGTTTAATAAAAAAAAGAAAGAGAAACGAAAAACGAAGAAATTGTGTGAATCAGTCAGAAGATAAGCAGACACCCAAAAAAGACTGATGGTTATTTTGTAAAAAGATTGTTGTTGCCCCTGCATCAACAACTGCATCACTCTTTTTTCTTCCAATTGCAGTGCGAGGAGGAGGAGGCGGCCGTACCACTAGTCGAGAAGAGTTCCGAACTAAAGAATTAAAGATTACTATTTTGGTATTCTTATCTTTGGCCTAATTCACCAGATTCCAAAGACTGTGGCAAACAGTCGACAACAAACCAATTCTATTTGGCTTGGAAGAAACTTCAGACCCCCAAACTGACCGGAAATTGTTGATTAAAAAAATATATTAAAAAAATCACGTTTTATACACTGGATAAGGCAAAAATAAAAATTTGGTTGAATTGAATGAGTCAAAAAAAAAAAAAAAAAAAAAAAAAAAAAATTACCTCAGGAAAATGGCGGGAAGAAATTCAAAAGAAAAAAACAAAAAAACAGCTAAACTTGCAAATTGGTCGGGAAATTAAAACGGAAAGTTTTTTGGTGGTCCCCATGACAGTTTAACTAGTCTATGAATGAACTTTTTGCGAATTGGGTTAGGGTTTAGGGGTTTGGTGATTAAGGTTGTTTTTAATTACGTATTGCTAAACAAAAAACAAACAAATTACTATACGTTTTAATTAACCATTGAAATTAATTATTGAACCCAACGGAAGACACATTAGTCTCAGTTGTTTGTGTTAGTATTGCAATGTATAATTTCAATTAAACTTGGTTCAAAAATTTTTTTTCAACATTAAATGTATAGTAATTTGTTTTTTTTAAAAAAAGCAATAAGTAATAAAAAAAACAATCTTAATCCCTAAACCGTATCCCAATTCGCAAAAAGTTAATTCATAGACTGTAGTTAAACTGTCATGGGGGACCACCAAAAAACTTTCCGTTTTAATTTTCCAACCAATTTGCAAGTTTAGCCAAAATATCTTAGAAAACAGAAGAAATAGGTGGAAATAAAAAAACATAAAAAAAGAAAAAAAAAAAAAAGAAAAAAGAAAAGAAAAAGTGAGTAGAAAAAAAAAACAACCCAAAAAACGACAAAACGACAAAACAAAAAGGATATCGAAAATGAAGTTAAAACTGAAATTTAAATTTTTATCAACAGATGCTCAACTCTTAACTGAAGTGTAAGAGATTTTAGTAAAGCTGTACCGAAGAGTTTTCAGATAAGCTATTCATGGCCTAATTTCTCGAATCTTTCCTCAAGTCAATTCCTGTGAGGCTGGCCATCACCAATTTCAGTGTCAGGAGATAGACAAACATAAATAGGACGATGACGTCGACAAAAAAAACCCTCAAGAGATGAAGATAGAAAAGATTGTCTTTCTTCTGAACTGTCTTAGAAAACTTATGTAATTGGACAAAAGAAATTCGTTTCACCCCCCCCCCCCCCAAGTTTGATGGTTAGAGAATGAATTGTGGTTTGTTGATTCCCCAACCCACACTTAAAATGTTGACACTTAGCAGGGATTTTAAGGAAATCATTGGATTTCTCTCTCTCTCTCTCTGCGAGTTTTCCCAATAGCCAAAAGCCACGATGTGTTGAATGAATAGCAAAACTAAAAACCAATTTATAGATTCTTCTTCTTCTCTTCCTTCCCTTTTCCTTTTTCTTTTCTCTTTTCTTTTCTCTTCTTTTCCTTTTTCTTTCTCTTCTTTTCTTCTTTCTCTTTCTCTTCTTCCTTTTCTTTCCCTTTCCTTTCCTTTTTTTCCCTTTTCTCTTCTTCTTCCCAAGAGATTTTTAGCAATAATAGAAGATTTACAAGAAAAGTTCATTTTTTTTCTCCCATTTATATGGAAAGAAAAATAAAAGAAAAGCGAATTGAATTGTATACAAAATCTAAATCTCCAGAGAAGAAAAAAACTTTTGTTTTGCCCAAGATTGTTTATATTCGATGACATTTCAAGAGGAAAAGTTGCTTTATAAATATGCAAAAGCTGAAAGGAAATTTAAAGATTTTTTTTATTTATTTTTAAATTGCACAAATAATTTCGACTTTAATCTCCCATTACACTAAAAACAAAGAAGGTGAAATCTGTGATTTTTTTGCTATTAAAAAAGACGGAAGGTTTTTTTTTTATCTGGACAAAAAACACACAAAGACCCAAAAACCACATTTATCCTAAACATTGAGATAAAAAAGCAAAGATGAAGAGACGAGTCAGAATAATTTATAGAATAATGAATAAAAATAGATATTGTTGGAGGCCAACAACCATTAAGTTTACATGTTACTAAAGAAAGACATTTGTAATGTGTATGCATGTGCGTGGGGGTCACTAGGGTGTGTGTGTATGGGGGGGGAGTTAGTGTCTTATCTTTGAAACTTTTACCAAGAGACTAAGCAGCTTTTCTTTAGTTGAGCAAGAATAGAACCATTTCCAACCGAGAGGTTGAGGGTCAGAATGAAAGGATTGGCCCAATGGTAGGGGGGGGGTTAGAGGTAGAGAAAGCAGCTAGAGATTTCTAAGAATAAAACGAGTCACAGAACAAAGTAAGGATTTTTTAAGTTGAAATAATCCACTAAATCCAAACAATTGGATTAATGAGAGATTAAAACTGTAAATCTCATCAGTTAAAAAATGAATTATAATCTTTAACTGGATATTGGGCAATAGCCCCCCCCCCCCTAAAAATATTTCAATACAATATTTCAAGTATCAACTCCCTTCCCCCCCAGGTTGCTAAAACAAACGTTTATTTATTTAAGGTAATTGGCTTTAGAAGCATTTTTGAGTAAAGTATATTATTATTTATATTTTTTTGCTTGAAGGCAGTTACAATGCGTATATCGTATAAACACTGCCGATTTCTGTCGGAGGGAAATAGTCAGTATGCATCGCTGATGAGACTTAATAAAGTTGAAACGGCTGCTGTACGATGTTCTACGTAGTGGGCAATATTTGCCGAGTTTGCTTGTCATGATTATTTTCATTAATTATCGAATTTTATACGATATACGCATTGTAACTGGCTTCAAGCAAAAAAATATATATAATAAATAGTTTATTTTTTTTTTTGTGGATAGTATTGTCTTGAGATACTCTTTATTTTATACAAAACATAAAATATTAACAAACATAAAAAAATAGCATGAAATATTTACTTTTAATTTCAGACACTGGTATGACAGATGTAAGTGAATGTATTTACAAACCTATACGTCACAAGCAGGATGTGACACAAGATCAATTTTTTTAAAGCGAAGCAAATGAAACAGGTTTGAATTCAGAGTTTTCCTTCTCTTAGATCGGTTGCCATACCAACATTTAAGAGCCCAGTGTGACTTACTATTAAGTATAGATGGAAGGGGGAATATTAGGGTTCATACCTTTCCCAAGGGTATTAGTGCTATGTAAAATGCAACGAACCTTGTCCAGGATTTAAACTTGTGCCGCCGCGTCCATTTCCTACGCACGATAACCGTTATACAACGGGCGCTACAGATGTAACTGTAGTGATAGAGAAGATTGTTGCTTAATTGTGTCTACTTTGGGATGAGAACAAGACTTTCCTTGAACAGTGAGTGTTGGATAGTTGAGAGAAAATAGATTATTCTGAGAAAAGAGTTAAAAAAATATCTATATCAAAAATGGCTGCTGGGTAGGGGTGGGAAATTTGTAGCCTTTGGGGGTTTGAACATTTAAATTGAATTTTGAACACCCCCCCCCCTCTCTCTCTTAACTCTTAAAGTCCTATACCTCCTCATTCTACCTGACCGGAAGTCTCATTCCACTCCAAACGATAACTTTTGTTTAAATGTAATATTAAACATATTTAGAAGTCTTTGATTTAAGGGAAATAACAGGTAACTTTATATGCGATTGTCATTTTTAAGCATCTTTTTTATATATCCTTATAGGAATGGGGCTCTGGACTTAAGAAATTCTCAACAGGATGTTAAGAGTTAAAAGAGAAGTTGAAGATCTGAAAGAGTCAGGTATTTACTTTTGGTTTGATTTGGTTTCTTTCTTTGTTTAATGGCATATCAACCTTCGTGGGTTATTTGATGCCAAAGCTATTATTTTAAAAGAACAGCAGTGGTACTATTCAACCCATAGCTGGGGGAGGATGAGGAGGTTCATAACTTTCTAAAGATTATTAGCTCAGCTGGAATTTGAACTCACAACGATGCCGCAGTCCAGTGCTTTAGCCACGGAGTTTACTTTTGGATGCGGAGAAAGCAGGTTTATGGTTCATAAAAGCAGACAAAGAGGAAGAGAAAATGTATGTGTGTGTATGTATATATATATATATATATATATATATATATATATATATATATATATATATATATATATAAAGATATGAAAACACCACAAAAAGCTGTTAAAGTGAAAACATTTTATAACTTAGCTGATATTGAACAATATTTCGATTTTATGAAAATCGTCATCAGAGCTTGTTTATACTCCATGTTGTTAAGAGCAAAGACAAAAGTCAAGGTGTTTGTTTTGAACTCATATGACTTTTGTCTCCGCTCTTAACAACATGGAGTATAAACAAGCTCTGATGATGATTTTCATAAAATCAAAATATTGTTCAATATCAGCTAAGTTATAAAATGTTTTCACTTTAACAGCTTTTTGTGGTGTTTTCATATCTTTTTATATATACTCATACCGTCTGATTCATTTCCTTTCTTTTAACTTTATTTATATATATATATATATATATATATATATATATATATATATATATATTAGTGTTGTGTTGGAAATAGCAATGGATGTGCATAGTCTACATATTTTGATTATTTTCTAGATAATGAGGGGACATGTTAGTTGGGTATCATTTGTGGTGAGATGTTTTTCTAGTCTATTTA
>CM042159.1:8519021-8569021 GCA_023376005.1 Doryteuthis pealeii
GGTCGTTATCAAGCCTGAAACCTTTTGGTTCCTCGGCACATGCTCTACCCACTGAGCTAAACCGGCTCTCCTAATTAATCAACAATAATTGCGTGAAATAAGGCGCCGGAAATGAAGTAGAAAATTATATTATTATAATCATTATATCATAATTAATAATAATAATCATTAAAACAAAAAATAATGTAAGTTAAAACAATATGTAGGAGTGGACAAAACTTTCAGACCTTGTAGTTAAACCTCACTCTTTTGAGACGAGGACACTGTTGAATTAAAAACACAAACACTATATCCTGACTCTAGCATAAAGACTGGAGAGTTGATTCGTATTCACCCAACCCCTCCGCCAGGTTTTACTTCATAGTTGTCCTTCTGCCGCACTAACCAAGACTAAAGAACCCGGTCTTCCATACTATTTACCCATAGCTAGACGGAGAACAAATAGATTAATGCCTTCCCCACAGACATTAATACAAAGTGAAATGCAAACAGCTTCGTTGTCGTTTTGAACTTCAGATTGCAGATTTCATTTCCTACAACGATAACCGTTACAATAAGCGCATGCGCTTCTTAGGCTGGGGGGGTCTTTTCGGAGAGAGAGAGAGAGAGAGAGAGGAGAGAGAGAGAGAGAGAGAGAGAGAGAGAGAGAGAGAGAGGGCTGATGTTTGGTTTGGTTTGTTTTACGGCATATCAACCTCTGTGGGTTATTTAATGCCGATAAAGTTTTGAAATAAATCAATTCTTAATGGATAATAAAATTTTGTTTATTAACTCATGTTTTTCTATTTAACCCAAAGATTGGACCTTAACAGGTACTACCACTCCGGGTCAGAGTGGACCAGGGAGCAATGGTGATGAAGGGGTGCTCCACATTCCCCAAACCTCCAAAACTGGAACCTCACCATCAGATAGAGTTTAACGTCATTCCCAGGACATGTAGACCCTCAGTCACCGCCTTCTAGCACCCATATGATAAAAAGGGGTTGGGGCTGGCCATAAGGGCAATAGGATTGGGAAAATCATATAGGTGCTATGGCTTGATATGGCCAGCCGATTGATCGGAGGGGGCCTCTCCGACCGCCCGTCTAGCCCAAGATAGGGCCAAAGTGGAGTATTGCATGTCATGAACTGCTCATCCACCTGGGTTCTATCCTTAAGCATCACGGGTCGCCACCCACGGCCAACAGGTGGCCCCATTGGGGGAGTCCTACCCCTCTGCAGAGGTGCAGTCAGTGCATTCTAACGGCCCAGCCGACAGGGCGGATGACTGATGTTAACTAATTCTATAGCAGGATAAAATTAATAACAGCTTATAAACTCAAACTTTAAAGAGTCATAATTTTATTAGGTTTGCTTGAAATATAAAAAGTTAGGGATTAAAAAAGAAAAATTTACATCATGATTCACTTACATGACTAAACTTCAGTGCTAGACTTACCTTATAATCCATAAATAAGCCACAAGACTTAAAGACCACACACAGTTTTTAAAAATATATATATTTTTATTTTATCATTAGTTTTTATTCTTTAACAGTAATTCATTGAAAATTTTATGTATAATTTTTTCTTTACCATTTTTTTAAAATCCAATCTTTCATATAGCTTAAAACCTCAGCAGGTGAAAGTCTGGCTCTGCTAAGTTGTAGATTTTTATGGTGAAAATCTTGATAGTGTATTCAAAAATATATTTTTGATAAATGTTTAATAGGTACCACCAATTTACCCTGTGAAATTTACCCCCCCCCTATATTTAACACAATCAAACTTGCAGAAAAATTAATATTATCTTGAAATTTTTGCATTCGAAAGAAGAAACATTAAACAAAATCCTGATGATTTAAAAAAAAATTCAGCTTACGGAAATAATGAAAATTACTATTGAAAAACAATGTTTTCATTTTTGCACTGTTAAATTAACTGAAATTTAACGTAGCTAAAAATAAGTTACGATAAGAGGATTAAAACAAAATTCTATGAAAAATCAATTAATTAAAAATTTCTATAACTATTTACCTTTGGATGTAAATATATCTGAAATAGTTTTTTCCTAAAATATATTAGGGGAAATATTTTTTTACGAGGTCTATTTTATTTTATGCGATAAAAAAAATGAACCGTCAGAAAACTTTTTTTCTATAAAGATAAGAGTCTGAATAACTATATCCAAAAAAGTGTATAACATACAACGCAGTAGTTTTCTTTAAGAAAATTTAATGAAATCGGAAATAACAAGTACAAAAAAATGCCATAATATTATTATTTGAAAACTTTTTTTTGCTTTTTTAATTGGTATGTACTATATTCTATTAAATTGTCAAGAAATTTTTTTTTTAAAGAAATTAACTTTTAAGAGATTTTCAATCTTTTGTATGCTTAGATAATTTCTTTTTTTTTTTTTAATGTTTAAAAATTTCTTTTTTTTTTTGTGTACAAATCGAATTTTCACGGATATTTAAATATATGAATTTTAGAATTCAGGTGAACTAAAAATTTGTCCGATCCACGATATATTAATATTTTAAAAAGAATTTGTAATTTTTATTGTTGAATAGTAATGTGTGATTCTTAGAATATACGGAAGAACAAAACTGACATATTTGTTTTTTTACCTTGGAACTACAGACGAGGCACGTTCCCGTCTACTATATTGTTTGTTTGTTTTTTTAAGTGTAAAAAATCATCTTGAACTAATTCAACCTATTTTACAATAAAAGTAACTAACTCTTTATTATTCTATCAGTTTTTCTCTTAGAAAAAATATTCAAATTTTCATTCATTTCATTTTCGATTTTATAATTTACCCAAACCGCAGGCATAATTGGCAAAAAGTTACTTTCAGTGTGAAATTTTAATAATAAAGTTCAATAGTAAATGTTACTAGTAAATTTTACAAGTAATTAAAATTTTCATACATTTCATTTCTTTTTCGGTTTAGAATTTGAACTGGCGCAAATTCGACTGGCATATTTTATTTTAAAGTCAATTTCACTGTGAAATTTTAATAGTAAAAGTACTTATTGTCTTTGCTTCAGTTATATATATATATATATATATATATATATATATATATATATATATTCCGGAATTATTCTGAAACAACCACAAAAAAATCTTTCAAAAATCGTTGAAAACCAATAATCGGTTATTGAATATGCACAAGAAAACAATTATGCGAATACAGCCACCCATACATTTTAATGTATAATTGTCAAAGAGAGATAATATTTAAAGTTATATTCCTCGTTTCCACATAAAAATAACCCTTTCGCATGTAAAACGAACTATTTTTTTAATTTTTAATTTTTTTTTTTATTAACGGTGAGTAATTTTTTCCAATCGGATAATTTGATCTTTGAATTAACTGTTTTTCTTTGTAACAACCCTGTATGATCGTTAATTTCTTTAACGAGATTTTTAATAAACAAAGTTCAAAAATATTTATTTCCGTTTTATCCAAGATGGCCTAAACTGATCACGTGACCATTTTCTGGTGATACCCAATGTTTAAACAGCCTTATTCAAGACATAGTACTGGGCTAAAAGAGACAATAGATTTTTCAGGACGTTTGATTTTAATGATTGATTAATTGAGATTAATGACATGTCAACCCTTTTAGGGTTATTTTATACCAAGTGGTAAATTGTGAGGGATTGTCAGATTTATTGGGGTTTTTTTCTTCCAAGGAATTTTCTTGATTTTGATATTAAGTTGTTTGCAGTTGTTAGTTGTTAAATGGATTGGGAATTGTTTTGAATGAAACTCTTAACCAATCTTCAGAGGAGAAACAAAAGAAAAAAAAATAATTAAGAAATTTCTAAATTTCACATTTGGGGAGGTAAGTAAAAGTAAAGTCGTCGGGGTGGCCTAATGTCGGTAACAGCCAATCAGCTAGGGAGTCTATCCCCTTTTCACTAGCGTTAGACCAAGGAGATGGTTTTTGTGTATGAGGTGGAGCGCCACACTTACCATCAGCTCCTTACTTTACCGCACAGATCCCTGTGGTACTCATACGCTGAGTTGGCGAGGGCCGGTATCGAACTAGGAACCTTGTGGTTTCTAGCCGAACGCTCCTCCGCGGCCCCATCAACAGAAATAATATTACACATGTAATTTATTAAAAAAAAATTAATTCATTGATAAATCAACACTGAAAAGTTCATTAAAATCAGATATTTTTTTCAAATTTGAGAGTTAAATTTGTTTTGTAAAACACAGATTTTTCAACAAATTTAATCCGAAATATCAAATAGGAATTTTATAGTTTGTAAAATTCTATTTTCATCAGTTACATTTTATAGCAATATGATTTCTCACTGATAATTGTTTATTGCCAGACCCCCACTATCAATGAATCTAATTTTCTCACGAGGTCATTTTATTAGATTAACACATTCTCCTGGGTCAAATGAATATGCATATTAAATTTGGTAAATCTACACCAAATTGGTCATCTACAAAAGACAAAGGTCAAACTCTTTACAATAATCAATATACTTTTGACTTTTGATTTCTTTTTCTTCAAATGATAAATAAAATAAGAAATCTTATTATAATGGAGATTGTGTGTTTTTCTGTCTGTAACCGAAACTATATTACTAATCGAGTCACAATTAACATAGTTATTTACATCACATTCTCCATGATTTTATTTATATTTAAACCTGAATTATTAATAAAATTGCTTCACCTTTTTATTAGTGTTGTCCATATCTACATACGAATAACATGCAATTTATTTATATATACAAAAAAATAGCGGTTGCAGTGTGAATGGAAGGCTAATTTGCATATTGATATTAAAAATGTGATTTTATTAAATGTGTGCTTAGTATTATTGATTTCTAATTGTTTGGTTTTATTTAATGAATATAACCAAAATCTCTTCAATGAATCTTAAATGAAATCAATTAACAAGAAAAAAATAACTGTCATTTTATTCTTTATTTCCTAATTTAACTAAATAGTTAAATAAGTAAAATTCAGCAATGAAAGACGGGAGTGATGGAAGAGTAAGTTTCATTTCTATTTTTCTATTATACCCCCCACTCTGTTACATATCTTTTTATCTGCCTTCTTATTAGACTTTCTAATTTAATACAATATTTCATTACATTAAAACTTAAATACTTGCACCCGGAGGGTGCATATATTTGCTAGTAAAAATAATAGAATTTGCTAACTCAGACTCTATGGAATCAACTAAATGTATTCATCCCAATTGGAAGTTTTTTGAAAAAATAATAAATACATTTTCTACTAATAGATCATTTTACAAAAATTTTTTTTTATTTTTATGTTAACTGGAATCTAAATTAGCATAGAAAAAATCTTTCATTTGATTTAATTAAAAATAATATTTTTGTTAATTTTAAAATCAAGAATTGGAAGGATACCAAAAGAATCTAGGAGGGAAGAAATAGAAAAGTTTTAACATTGAATAAAACTTACAAAAAAGAACAAATAAACGGAAGAGTCTATTCTTTTTTTCTCTCTCTCCAAAGATCATTACTAAGTATCGATAAAAAATCTTTTTGTTTAAAAAGGAAAACAAAACTATTTAGCCTTTGATTAGAAGATCATAAGAAATTTAGTCTGGTCCCCTGAAAACGTCAGTTTCAGTGCCGGGTTCAAATAAAAGGGTTCCAAGTAGGTTTCAAAGGCAAAACTTGCAAATTGGTCGGAAAATTAAAACGGAAAGTTTTTTGGTGCGTCCCCCATGACAGTTTAACTACAGTCTATGAATGAACTTTTTGCGAATTGGGTTACGGTTTAGGGGTTTGGGGATTAAGGTCGTTATCAAATACGTATTGCTTAAAAAAACAAACCCAACAAAAAACCCCAAATTACTATACATTTAATTAACCATTGAAATTAATTATTGAATCCAACGGTAGACACATTAGTCTCAGTTGTTTCTGTCAGTATTTCAATGTATAATTTCAATTAAAGTTGGTTAAAAAAATATCTTTCAACATTAAATGTATAGTAATTTTTTTTAAAGCAATACGTAATAAAAAACAACAACCTTAATCCCCAAACCCCTAAATCGTAACCCAATTCGCAAAAAAAGTTAATTCATAGACTGTAGTCAAACTCTCATGGGGGACCACCAAAAAACTTTCCGTTTTAATTTTCCGACCGTTGTGCAAGTTCAGCCAAAAAACTTAGAAATTATTTGTCTCCTCTCTGTCCTTTTTTGTGTCATGATGCATTTGCAAGGGTGAATCAACGTTGTGTGTGTGTACACACTTGGGTTGTTGACATTTCTATAACAGACATTATCAGGTTAGAAGATGAAGCTCTTAAAAATCATGCTCTAATTTATGACTGAGAAGAGGGGGCTTAGTGGGTCATGGGGTGTGCCTAGGGAGGTCAGGTCAAACAAGTTATCAGCTTTGCACTTGCTTAATTGGGAGGGTGAAAAAGCCGGAAGCAAATTCCTATGACAGTGAACCCTTATCTTTTTCTCTTCCTCCTCCTCCTCCTCCTCAGTGAAAAGAAGAAGGAGACTCACAGCCCTGATGAGATTAATGGACAAGATAAGAGAGAGAGAGAGAGAGAGAGGGGGGGGGACGAGAGAGAGAAAAGAGAGAGAGGATGTGGGACGAGAGAGAGAGAGAGAGAGAGAGGAGAGAGAGAGAGAGAGAGAGAGAGAGAGAGAGAGAGGGGGGGGACAATAATTCATTATTTGCAAATTGAAGTTTTTATGGTTGGGCATAAAAATCCAAAAGACAAGGAGTGACAAGTTGGGTTTATATTCTAAATTCTTTACACAAAATAAGATAAAAGATTCTTTTAAACTCAACTTTAAATTTAACATTGAATAGAAAGCCAAGAAAAAGAACCCTTCTATTAAGGGCCGACCCAGTAAGGGAATTCAGAGCCATGACAAATTCAGAGAAATTTATATATATATATATATAAACATTTTTAATAAATAATTGATCCTTATGAATATGAAGAAAATAATTTAAGGCCTAAGTTTCAATTTCTATCAAATATGTTGACAGACATCAGTGGACACACCATTTTAGAAGTTTTGAACAGAGGTATCAGATTACTTACAATACCTGCTGTTATGTGGTCACCCATCTAACCATGTAGCAGACTCAATGAGGCTTAACTTTCTGCATTTTAGTGGATAATTGTGATTTAATATGACTTGAATGTCGTAAATCATTTAAGAAATTATATGAGAATTATCATCAGCAGCATCATCATGTATGTATGTATGTATGTATGTATGTATGTGTATGTATGTGTATGTATGCGGACAGATCTTTAAAAGGGTAAATAGCTAAATCAATTTGAGTAATTCCATGTCACCCACCCACTTCAATTTTTCTGAAATTTTGTCCAAGTGTGAACTATGTTAAAGTAAGACAATCCCCAAAATTTGAGCTTCCAATTCCCGAAATTGGCGGAGTTATGTCGATTTTTAGCTCTCCAAATTTGAGAGAAGGGGACGAAAAATATCGACTTTTTGTAATCTATTTTTGTCTGTAAGATGAGTTCTAGAGCTTACCCACTCCTAAAAAATTGGTTTATAAAAGCATTTTCGCCCAAGGAATCCAAAAAGGCTTCCAAAAGTTAACCAATTTTAAGTTATTAATGATTTCGTATTTGCAAAATTTTAACTGATATTAACACCTAAAAAAAATTTTCAGAGAAATTGAAGGGGTTGGGTGACAATTTTACTTTTTTCTGGATGATTTGACATGGAATTAGCCCTGATTATTAATATGTTATTTAGTAAGAAAATCATAAAGTTTATCTTCAGAGATAACCTTCACATATGACATCTGTGGTTGGGGCTGTTTTTTGAACATTGGACTTTATATCCACAGAAGGCGCTGTAACTCCAGGGGCACAAGAAATATATAATCTTCTGAGACAGCAATGATATATATATATTACACTTATATGATTACCCAAATAAAAAAAACTTTCCAAATTCTTCATTCAATTCATTCATTCATTTATTTATATAGATCCAGGTGAAAACTTGTGTGACGTGGGAGGAGCAAGACGTTCAAATTGTAAAATGAGATCTCTTCTATGTAAATTGATGAAACCGAAGAAGAAGCCAACAGAATTAAAAATAAATTTTAAGAAACAGAGTTGATCCAAAGAACTGAATTTTTATAGTTCGGGGGGGGGGGGAATGGAAAAATTCTATTGGAACTGAACAGAATCCAATTTCTTATTTATGGGATCTTTAGAAATTTTACAAGTATTTGATAACAAATTAGAATTCTTGGGGGTAGGGAGCGGGTGAAAACTTTGAGGAAGACATTTTGAGTTGAAATTCAATTTCCAATACAAATGATTATTGTCTGCAGCATAAAAAAAAAAAAATAAAATAAAATAAAAAAAATGGAAAAATTTCAACTTCCTAAGTTTCATGCATCAATGAATTCTTAAAGACAAACAAGAAGTTTTGGCAGTTTTCTTAAGAAAATATTAATATTTGATTGGAGGAGAGATGGGAAAAGAAGGAGGGTAGTTGCTTGTTTTATGTATATCAACCCTTTTGGGGTCATTCAATGCTGAATCAAGTCATTTGATGAACAAAGGATGATAGAGATAGAGACAAGAGATATACAGAGACGTTAAGAGAGGAGAGAAAGAGATTGAGAGAGAAGAGAAAGATAAAGAGAGTGAGAGAAAAATATATATATATATAAGAGAGAGAGAGAGAGAGAGAGAGAGAGAGAGAGAGAGATAAAAAGAAAAAAAACAGGAGTGAGACAGAGAGAGAGAGAGAGAGAGAGAGAGAGAGAGAGAGAGAGAGAGATTGACAAAGAAAAAAGAGATAGAGATTGACAGAAAACATACATAACAAGACAAAAACATATATTCACAGAGATTTACAGGAAAGAAAGGAATAAGATTATATATATATAATATATATATATATATATATATATATATAAGACAGAGAGAGAAAAGAGGTAGAGATTGACAACGGGATCAAAAAACAGTGTCAGTGATATAGAGATAATACAGACAGAAATGTTTTTTAAAGTACAATTTCCTACCTTGAGATATTCAACTTTTAAGACTGAAAATCCCTTCCCCATTACTTATTTGAAAAATGACACACAAAAAAAACAAAAACAAAAAAACAAACAAACAAAAAAAACCATCAAAGAAAGAAAAAAAAAAGGAAGATAGATCTTACATCTGAGAAACTCCGTTGCACTCTTTTATGGTGACGCACTTTGCGGACAAGTTTTTCTGCCGAAGATTTTGAAGCCATTTTTTCTGGTCGTGATTTGTTAAAGAGAAGCTGGCCCGACGCCACTAAACAGGAATTGGCAGGATGTATTTCAACCATGAAGATGTTCTTTTTATTGAACAAAGTGATGATTGAAGAAAAAGAAAAGAAAAAAGAAAACCCTTTTCTTTGCTTCACCTTTTTGGCACCCCCCTTTTCCAAATGTTAAGTCAGAGCGGAATTTGAACTTCCAAGCGAAATGCACACTTGCACCAAGACACGAGAATTAGAAGCACGTTGCAGTCGTCGTTGTTGTCGGAACATATCCAAACAGATGATGATGATGATGATGATGATGACTGCATTTAATAAAACATATGGTTGGACCCATGTGGACAATACAAGCAGTGAAGTGTCTTTGGGAAGAAAATTTTTTTTTTTTTTTTATGCCGAGACGTTTTTATTTTTTCGTGAGGTGGCGTTTGAAACGGATCAATGAAAATGCAAATTCCTCGCGGGGAGAAGCCGTTGGGTAAAATGAATTCGAAATAGACAATGGATTAGTTATTTTCAATTTCAAGTGGTGGATGGGTAGAATGGAGGAGGGGGGGGAGAAGAATGTGCTGCGAATCTCCAGGAGAAAGAGAGATGCGGAGAAAGAAAGAGAAAAGAGAGAAAGGTGGTAGTAGTGGATGGGTGTGTGTGAGATGATGATGCAGGGCTAAGATGATAGAGTGAGTGGGTGGGGGAATTGGTATTGATGCTGCTTTAGTGATGTCAATTCACAGAAGAGACTTCCAGCCACGTCGTCAGAAGTCCAAGAAAAAAAAAAAAAAAAAAAAAGAAGATGCAATAATAAATACGGTTAGCAATAAATTGTCAGTTCCAGAGAATGGCTTATTTAAAGACTATTGAATGATTCCATAAATGTTTACTTATCATTCGGATGGGTGTGTAGATGGGTGGGTGTGTGGGTGTTGCTAATCCTGGGAGGTGCATTCGTTGCAGAGTCTCTTGTTAGCAACAAAATGAAAGGAACAAGAGGAACTGAGATTCAAAATGGATCCGCCACAAAATCCGAGAGAATAATAATAATAAAAAAATAAAAAAAAATAAAAAGTTAAAAAAATAAATACAAAATAACTGTCTGCTCAAGTGGGCAGAAATAGTTCATTTGAAGAGTCTCAAGATGACAACAACGATGGCAGCAGCTGCAGCATCGGTTAATGGCGGCGGCGGCGGCGATGGTGGTTGCAGGATGGAAAGCAAGTGACACAACTTGATGAAGGTGGCGGTGGTTGCACAGTGCAGGTCTTTTTCCAATCACGTCACTAAAGTAGCACCAAGACGGTTGCTAATGACAACTTTTGAAGACGACGCCAACATTTCTAGTCACACGTGCTTGCACACCATTTAGAATTTAGTCAGATGCATACACCGATTACTCTCTCTCTATCTCTTTCCACTGGATTAATATTGAATTGTTAATTAGTTCAATAAATCATTATTTATAAGGCTTGCAATATTTTTGGGGATAATAAAAAGTTAGATATTTAAATGTTTTATCGAATATCATTATTACGATTATTTTTGTTTGAAGATTTTGTATCTTTTTTTTTTTTTTTTTTTTTAAATGCAGATGGATTTCAAAAGTTGCTCAAACTTGATAGGATTTTTTTTGGTGTCAGCTGAATTTTGGTTTTTGGTCTCTTGTCTCTTAACTTTTCCCCTAAAATATTTAGATGATTTATTTTCTTAACAACGAAAAATACAAATGAAATTTTTTCATGTTTATTTTTTACGTCTTTCTTCGTCCACTTTTCTATTTTTGAGTGAAATAGAGAAATTGTATTTTATTTTTGTTTTTTTAACTTATAAATTAAAAGAAATTATAGGAACAATTATAATATTTGTTTTATCCTTAATTCTTTTAGACATTTTAAAAATAATATTTCCTGTGTTTCTACAATTCAAAATTCAATCGCTCCTTATAAAATTTTTTTTTCTTAAATCAACAATTATCCATTTAAAAATATATATAAAATAATTCTGGAAAATTCTGGAGAAACAAATAAACAATGATTGTTTGCAAAATAGAAAGAATTTAATCTAATGACATGATGTACAGTTTGGTGTTAGCGGTGATGATTGTGTGTGTAGCGGTGTGTGTGTGTGTGTGGTGTGTGTGTGTGTATGTAGCGTGTGTGTGTGTGGGGGATAAGATGGATCGGGTGACAAAAGTAATTCACAACATATTCCCGTTTTGTTGTTGTTTTTAGCTTGAAAAAAAAAAAGATCGAATCCTAAAACGAATTGTTAATTGCTGTAAATCCGGCCACAGACCCACGTGCACAGGATCCGGGTTGTTCCTTGTTTAGAGTGAACAAAATGTCGCAAACTCCAAATTTTTTCCCTCAAAATGAAAAAAAAAAAAAACAAACTAAAAGTTCCAGTGACGATCCCCACTTTGAATTCCGTCAGTCAAAAGTGCGCGAGCGAGAGAGAAAGAGAGAGAGAGAGAGAGGTGAATGGTCTCACCCTCACTCTTTGGCCAAATGACGCAGCCAATGATAGCAGTAGGGTAGAAAGACAGAAAACAACAGCATGTGTCCTCTTCCTCCTCCTTCCTCCTCCAAAGAAGCCAGACTCTCCACTGCACTCCTTACTCTTCACCCCCCCACCACCACTCTTATCTGCTTTTTTTTCACGTGGCCATCAGTGAATGAGGGAGAGAAAGGATGACGGAGGGGTGGGTGGGGGTTGACGCTTACGTATAGTAAAAGAAAAAAAATGTTTTGAAGTATCAGGCGAGTGATTTTTAATTTGCCGTTAATTTACGTCCTGTTGGTTCTAGACTGACCGACACGAATACAGGGGGCGAGTGAATGCAGTTTTTTAAATTTGCCGGAAGGAGGGAGGAATTTTACAGTTAATGGAAAGAAAAACAAAACATTGTCTACTTGTTGGATCACTGTAAAAAAAAAGTTGTGTTGCTTGTAAAATGTGTAAAGCAACGAAGACAATCTTTTTATCGCCTCATAAATGAATACTTTCTCTTTCACTTCCGTAGACACTTGATTCGTTTTCCTTGACATTCACCATGAAAATACCACGGCTGAACTTGCATAACGCTCGGAAAATTAAAACGGAAAGTTTTTTGGAGGTTCCCAATGACAGTTTAACTACAGTCTATGAATTAACATTTTGTGAATTATGTTACGGTTTTATGGGATTAAGGTTGTTTTTAATTACGTATTGTTTAACACCCCCCCAAAAAAAACCCCAACAAACCCCCCAAATTACTATACATTTAATTAACCATTGAAATTAATTATTTAACCCATTATTGAGACAGTTGTTTGTGTTAATATTGCAATGTATAATTTCAATTAAACTTAGTTTAAAAAAATATTTTTCAACATTAAATGTATAATTTGTTTTTTTTTTTTTTTTTGTTTTTTTTAAAGCAATACGTATGGTGTGAAAAACTTACATGGAATGAAATGACCTATTAATAATGGAGATTCGGTTTTAATTTCTGTAACCGAAACTACATCATTGCTTACGTCACATTACCCAAAATTATCAATACATAGAATAAAGAACAACAGTCAGAATTTGAATATGCCACCTTAAACGCTCCTTATTGTTTTTTTAAAACAAGTTTTAATAAATCCATGCCCGGTGTTATATATTTATATATAGTTTGTTTTATCTTAATACATAGTTAAAGTTATCTAACGTATAGTTTTACGAGAAAATTATTTACAAACAAGAAAATCATTTTTTTTCACTATCAACAGCTTAACTAAAAATATTACAAGTAAATAAATACCAACGATTTTGCATAAAATGTATGTGTAAAATATTCAAAATAATTATTTAATACATACACGCAACATTTTATTTGAGGGGGACAGGACTAAGTTTCCATTTCAAACGGTTTTATTTTTTTTTTAACTCCTTTAAAAAATTCGATGATTTTACTTATGATACAAACCCTCTGACATTGAAGTTTTAACTCCCACCCCTACAGACAATATCTTTCAAAAATTAATTTTTACACCGCCCGGAGGGTGTTTTTTGTTAGTGATAATAAGAATCCTTAGTAAATATCATACCTCCAAGTATTATTAATATAAATAATTTACAGTTACATGGCATCAAGTATTCCTATCTAATACTAATGATTTAAAAAAAAAAGATTTATTTAACTAACATGTTCTACCAGTCCCGGTCAGAGTGAACCTGGTGATAATGGCAATGAAGGGATGACTCCATACTGCACAGGACTACAGAACTGGAGTCTCACCATCGGATGCAGTTTAGTGTCATAATCAAGACAGCTCCCCCCTTTTTTTCGAGTGGGGTTCTTATAGACATTCTAATCCTCGCCAACAGGGCGTGGAAGTTGGAGAGAAGAAAACTTTCTTTATATTGAAATTATTTTATTTTATTTCATATTTTTGGTGGGGTGGGGGTGGGGTTAAGAGAATTTGGTAATTTCCAAGAAGGAAATATTAAACGTTCTTTTGCCAGTTCTTTAAGCTGGATCATATGAGAGAGAGAGAGAGAGAGAGAGAGAGAGAGAGAGAGATGAAGATATGAAGAAGAGAGAGAGAGAGATGAAGATATGAAGAGAGAGAGAGAGAGAGATGAAGATATGAAGAGAGAGAGAGAGAGAGATGAAGATATGAAGAGAGAGAGAGAGAGAGAGATGAGATATGAAGAGAGAGAGAGAGAGAGAGATGAAGATGAAGAGAGAGAGAGAGAGAGATGAAGATATGAGAGAGAGAGAGAGAGAGAGAAGAGAGAGAGAGAGAGAGAGATGAAGATATGAGAGAGAGAGAGAGAGAACAAAACAAAGTTGGGTGGATGACGTTCTTTTTTTCTCTTGAGGGGGGGTGGAGACACTCTGACAAGTCAATATGTGTGGATCATTTGTTCTTCATAGAAATTAATCATTAATAGCATCACGTCCGAAAGTTTATTTCGAATGAGAGAGAGAGAGAGAGAGAGATGAAAAGAGAGAGAGAGAGAGAAGGGGGGGTGAAGACTGGGAAGAAAAATTGAAGAACAAAGAATTTACTTTTAAGAAAATCTCTTACAAGCTGATGGGCAAACTTTGAAGGCAACGTAGGAAAAAGAGGTGATAAGACACACACACACACACACAACCTCTCTCTCTCTCTCTCTCTCTCTGATGGCAGACAAGGCAGCCAGTTAGCTAAAAATGTTAGGACACACACTGAGGACTTTCAGGAGGAAAAGAAGAAGAAAAATGCGTGTGGGTGGGTGGGTGTTTGGATGAATGGGATTTAGCGAAGGAGGGGGGGGGTGTTATCTCTACAGTCAAACATGGGCTTGGTAACAGGTTGTTTCAAGTTGAAAGGGAGTTTACAGACTTTAGCCAGTGGACACCCCACTGAGCAAAGGAAAGGAACCCCCCCAAAAAAAACAACAACAAACAAACAAGAAAACTCAGTTAATTCTAAGGTTTTTATGAGGAAAAGAGAAGTTTTAAATAAGAATTAATATTTGAATATTTATTTTAATTCGTCAAAATGTTCGATTCAACCAAATTCTAAGGAAAAAAAAAAAAAAAAAAAAAAAAAAACCCAAAAACAATGAATTACTGAAAACTGGTTAAAACTTTCATTAACGATTGAAACTATTTATTAAAAGTTTATAGGGGGCTTAGTTTGGCACAAGGCTAGCGGTATAGGGAACCTGAGACAAATACTCGTTAACCATTACACCTCGCAAGGTATTGAACGTTCACTGAATTTGGGTTGGTTTGTTGTAGGTACCACCAATTTTACCTGTGAAATTTACCCCCCCCCCATATTTAACACAATGAAATTTGCATAAAGGTTAATATAGAACATTTTTTGTTCATTCGAAAGAAGAAACATTAAACTCCTGATGATTAAAAAAAAATCCGATTACAGAAATAATTAAAATTATAAACGAAAAACCATGTTTTCATTTTTGCACCGTTAAATCAATTGAAATTTAACGTAGCCAAAAACAAGTTATGACTAGAGGCTTTTTAAAAATTCTATGAAAATTAATGGTCGATTTTCACGAAAATTTCCCTAATTACTTACCTTTGGATGAAAAAGTCTGAAATAGGTTTTTCCTAAAATATATAAGGGGAAATATTTTTTTTTACGAGGTCTACCACCCCCCTATTTTATTTTATGAAATATGAAAAAATGAACCGACAAAAAAATAATTTTTACTTTCTTTCTATAAAGATAAGAGTCTGAATAATTATATCAAGACTTTTATAAGTTTCAATGCCAGAGTTTTTTAGTAAAAGAATAATGAATACAGAATTCTGCTAAAAAAATATCAATTAAGAAACTGACCGTGTTGTAAAAAAACAAAAACAAAAAAAAAAACGGACTGTTTTACTTATTTTTCAAGATAGTGGTGAGTAATTTTTCCCCGGATAACTTGATCTTTGAATTAACTGTTTTTCTTCCTTCAATGTGGCCTAAACTGATCATGTGACCTATTTTGGTGGTACTTGGTTTGTTGACATAAAGCAAGAAAGCTATTGGACACCCAGTGAGAATTGAACTCAATATTGATCTGTTGGCTGAGAATGAGGTGGCCAAATAGGAAGAGGATGAAATGGAGATACGGAAAAAATTATTTGCTTGAAAATGAGAAAAGAAAAAAATAAATGAGAGAAAAACACATTGCAACTCTGGTGAATGAAGTCATAATAATAATAACAATTATTATTATTATTTTCACTCCTTTTAAGTTTTCACATCATCATTAGCTGATGGTCTTACACTGGAGTCTGAGTGACAGCAAGTCTCCTCAGGTCTCCAGGACTCTTCTGAGTATTCTGGCAAATTGCAGCAGTACAGTGTTCTGGATTTCCAGACATTCCAAACCCTTTTCCAATCCTTTTGGGACCGTTCCAAGTGCACTAACTACATCATCATCATCATCATCATCATTATAATAATAATAATAATAATAAAAACAACAGATTTCTAACTTTGAAGTTGATTCACTCATTTTTGGCGTGGAGACAAGTTTAGGTTAAAGGGAATGAACAAAAAGAAATTGTTTAGATAAATATGACTGAGTTAGATAGATATGAATACAGATAGTGTTGTGACTGAGTTATCGAACAACATTAAAACCGGAGAAAGGTTTAACACAAATAGATTTATTAACTTTTGGTAGAGGGGAATATAATAATAAAATAGAATCAAACATGCAGTTCTTCAAAGAAACAGTAAGGGCTACTCTGTTAGCAAGACTAGCTACCCCAAAGACACACTGTAGTCTATATCTTTATATGTCTTATGTTGGTCGAGTAACTTTCTTGTAGGGAAAATATATTCCCTTACAACATTATATATATATATATATATATATATATATATATATATATATATATATAGATAGATAGAGAGAGAGAGAGAGAGATAGATATATGAAGATTATATATATATATATATATATATATATAGATAGATAGATAGATAGAGAGAGAGAGAGATAGATAGATATGAAGATTATATATATATATATATATATATATATATATAGATAGATAGATAGATAGATAGAGAGATAGATAGATATGAAGATTATATATATATATATATATATATATATATATATATATAGATAGATAGATAGAGAGATAGATAGATATGAAGATTATATATATATATATATATATATATATATATATATATATATATATATATATATATATATAATAGATAGATAGAGAGAGAGAGAGATAGAGAGATTATATATATATATATATATATATATATATATATATATATATATAGATAGATAGAGAGAGAGAGAGATAGATATGAAGATATATATATATATATATATATATATATATATATAGATAGATAGATAGAGAGGAGAGAGATAGATATATGAAGATATATATATATATATATATATATATATATTATATATAGATAGATAGATAGATAGATAGATAGATAGATATGAAGATATATATATATATATATATATATATATATATATATATATATAGAGATAGAGAGAGATATATATATATATATATATATATATATATATATATATAGAGAGAGAGAGAGAGAGAGAGATAGATATGAAGATATATATATATATATATATATATATATATATATATAGAGAGAGAGAGAGAGAGAGAGAGAGAGATAGATATGAAGATAGATATATATATATATATATATATATATATATATATATATATATATATATATATATATAGATAGAGAGAGAGAGAGAGAGAGAGAGAGAGAGAGAGAGAGAGAGAGAGAGAGAGAGAGAGATATCAGGATATATATATATAGAAAGAGAGATATCAATAGATATATATATATATTGAAATGTAATAACTTTTTAGGAAAATTTTTTTACCGTCCCCGGCAAACTGTCCCGGATGACGTATTGATCATCCTGGATGTAATTTTTATCGTCCCTGGGACGACGGGATGGCATTAATGTCGAGCCCTGATATATATATTTACTTTGACGTTAATTGTTTTATTTTTGTGGTTTCATCCAGACATAGATACATATACTTCAACTGGCGTTTATGTATGGACAGACAGAAAGCAACAAAAGAACTAATTATCCTGGAGTGGCTGATAAGATAGAAATGATATATAACATTAAAAAAGAAAAAAATTTGTGTACATTCCCTGAGGGAGGGTGGAGCAAGTGCTTTATGTGAAGCCCCACTGATGTAAATGCCGCTAGACAGTCTTTCCTCCAATTTGTATTCATGCTAGAGGCAAATAGCAGACATTTAAGAAGCATAAACAGAGATGTGTAGTGGTGTAATGGTTATCGTTGTACAAAGTGGATTGGCTACCAGAGTTCAAATCCTGGACCAGGCCGTTTGCATTTCCTTTGGGGAAAGCTATAAATCTAACTATTCTCCTCTCAGCTATGGCTAATTAGTTTGGTTTTTGGTTTTGGTTTGTCTTGTTTTACGGCATATCAACCTCGGTGGGTTATTTAATGCCGACAAAGTTGTGAAATAAATTCATTCTTAATGCATAATACAATTGTTTATAAACTCATGTTTTTCTATTTAACCCATAGATGGGACACTAATAGGTACTACCACTCCGGGTCAGAGTGGACCATGGAGCAATGGTGATGATGGGGTGCTCCACATTCCCCAAACATCCAGAACCTCACTATCAGATAGAGTTTAACGTCATTCCCAGGACATATAGACTCTCAGTCACCGCCTTCTAGCACCCATATAATAAAAAGGGTTGGGGCTTGCCATAAGGGCAATAGGGTTGGGGCAATTATATAGGTGCTAGGGAAAGTTCTAAGTAAGGTTCTAAGTGGAGTGTTGCAGGTCATGGACTGCTCATACACCAAGACGCTGTCCTTAAGCATCACGGGTCGCCACCCACGGCAAACAGGTGGCCCCATTTGGGGGAATCTTACCCCTCTGCAGAGGTGCCGTTGGTGAATTCTAACGCCCCCAGCCAACAGGGTGGGGAGAGGGATGGGCTCTACCAGGCTATTCTTGCCCAACACACACTACATGAATAGTCACCATCCCTCGAGCCTGACCAAATCAAATTACAGGGCCAGTGAAGTGAAAAAAAAACTAAATGAACTTAATGGTTGATGTCACAAGCAAAATGTTTTGGTGAAAGAGCAAGCTCATCACGGATTGTTCACCATGTCCATATCTTACAATGATAACCATTACACTACAAACGTCTCAAAAAACATGAAGTGTATAAATAAAGATGGCTCTGAAAGATTCCTAATTCTTAAAAAATTATTTAAGGAGTTTAGAAATAAACAAAATCTGAAAATTATTTTCTTTCTCAAAAAAGAAAATGTTGAGAATAGAAATTTCCAAATCAACTGGCAAAGAAGATTTTCAATTGGGAAGATTTGCAACAATTAATTTTTAAAAATCAAGTAAAAATAAAATACATTAATATAAATCAGATAAGAATAATTGATTTATTTTAATGGCATGTCAACCCTTCTAGGGTTATTTTATGCTGAAAGGTTACAGAATTGTTTTCATTGTATGTTCCTATTTACATTTTCTGTGTAATTGTATAAGTGTGTTTTTTAATTTCAATTTTAATATTTTTGCATGCAGTCATATCAAATAGTAATAATTTTCAAACAGATCTATTTGACTCATAAATAGGACATTAACAGTCACTACTACTAGGGGGGGTCTGAGTAGACCTGGGAGTAATGGCAATGAACAAATACTCCACTCTCCCTCAACTGGAGCCTCAACATAAGATGCAGTTTAGTGTCCTACTAAGGACACCCTCCCCTTTTTTCTGCAGGGGGGATTCAGTAAGCCTATTTTAAGCTCTACCAACAGGATCAAACTGGTTAATATATATATATATAGATATAAAGTCGTCAGGTGCCCTAAAGTCGGTATCAGCCAATCAGCGAGGGAGTCTATCTCCTTTTCACTAATGCTAGACCAAGGAGATTGTTTTTGCGTCTGAGGTGGAGCGCCACACCTACCACCAGCTCCTTACTTTACCGCACAGATCCCTGTGCTACTCATACGCTGAGTTGGCGAGGGCCTGTATCGAACCAGGAACCTTGAGGTTCCCAGACGAACACTCTACCGACTGAGCTAAACCGGCCCTTATATAAAAACAAAAACTAGCCAACAAAATGTAATGACCACTGAGCATCTTTAAGAAGATTAACCAAAGAGTGCACAGGATCAGTGCATATCAGTGATGTTATTGAAATCATAACAAGTTTGGGGTCTTTTAACATCATACTCATTCTCCCAAGTGACTCAAACAAAACTAACATTCCGGGAGGCGATCCTGTAGCACAAAGTCCACCAAGCACACAATAAAGCTCAGCACACACACACACACACACACACACACACTGCTACTGCTATTGATCTTTTAAGCTGTGATTGACCAATGAGAAATAACATACATCACTTCCATCTCAGTTGTGACAAAACAAAAACCAATTGCTCATCTTTTTTCATCTGGATCAATTACTTGTGTTAAGTTTTTAAATGCCATCTTCCTTGGTCAGTTGAAAAGGGCTTAAGTAAGTAAGTCCTAAGTTATGCAATCCTTTGGTAAGCATATAAGTCCTATCCTGCGATTAAGTCCTATCAAGCATATTGTTAAAGGTCCGTTGATACAATCCTATGTCCGTTGTCCACGAAGGTTCAAAGCAGTTATGCGTAGAGTGACCAGAACAGCCGGTATAAATATCATATCAGCAGCAGAGTACTGCCAGTGATTGGCCATGGTTCTCAGCGAGTCTATAAATAAAAGTGAATATCTAGCACACGCCTTATATACCAAAAAATCCCAACAACTTGAAGTTATAATTGTTTACTCAGGATTATTATCATCATAAGTTACTTGAAACCGTTTAATTGTGTGCAAAAAACAGATTAGTATTAAATAGAAATAATTATTTGAAATCATATACTTGTGTATTAGAATTAGATTGGAATATTTGACATCATATAACTGGAAGCACATGGTGTAATGGTTAAAGTCATGGGAAATGGACTCGTCACGAGTTCAAATCCTGGATGTGGTAACTGCATTTCACTTAGCGCTAATACCCTTGGGAAAGGTATGAATCCTGTTCTCCCTCCAGCTATGGATAAATAGCAGAGCAGACTGGGCTCTTTAACCTTGGTTAGGTAACCGGTCTAGGAGAAGGAAAACTCTGAATTCAAACCTGTTAAAATCCGCTTAAGAAATTGAGCTTGTGTCACATCCTGCTCGTGCGGAGGGGTTGGTAAATATATATAACTGGAGAGAAAAAACAAACAAAAAAAAAAAAAACTCTTAGGAAATAACTACACAAAAATTTAAACAGATGTATAATAAACTTAATTCTCTAAGATTGAGGCATAAAATAACCCTAGACTTATTAACAGGCCATTAAAATCAATCAATCTTCCAGTTACTGGATAGGCTGACTGTTGCTCAACTTTGCTCAATTGTAAATCCACAATTAATTTGTTGTTGATTAGACTTGTTTAGTTGATATAACAGATTCTAAAAAGCTCTGAACTTTGGACATAACACAGATTTGTGTGTCAAACTGGTGAATATATATATAGTCATCCACAGACACGGGTTTTGACTTATCAAGTCTCTTCAGTGTGGCTAGACATTTAAACCTGGGTAGTTAATTTCTGTCACTCATTTGGTCCTCTACAAGTAGATGTTGAGGACTTTTCAATATTTATTATTTTGTCTCATCTTTTTTTTTCTTTTTTTACAAGAATCCAAATTGTGACTCATTCTGTTTTCTTTTTTTTTATTCCATCAAGTTCTCCTAAAACTATATATATATATATATATATATATATATATATATTCTAATAAAAAAGATCCAGCAGTTATCCAAAATTGAATTTGAAATAATGTTAAAAGCAAAGTTCTTCTAATTGATGGAAACTTATGACTCTCCCTCAGTAAAAGGAGAGTCAGAAGTGTAATAATAAGTGACTGTACATCAAAATATTTCCACTCTCATTCCATAACATCAACAACAAATAAGGCAAAGAGAATAAACAATGAAAGGTTCTATTCAGGGGGAAAAAAAAAAAAAAAATAAATAAATAAAAATTATGGGGGTGGTTGTTTTTTTTTAATATTCCCCCCCTCTCCTATCCACTAAGATGATTATCATCACCCCTAACGATGATGAACATGCCCTGAACCCCCCCCCCCCAATAGTAAAGTCACCATTCAATCCGATTTTTCCATACTGTCTTAGTTTTCTCAGACCATTTGATCTCATTCCAACACAGATCCCAGTTTGTATTTCAGGGAATCATTCTTACCAAGCAACAGTTTAAGCCTAAGAATTTAGATTTCAAAAAATCACACACACACACACACGACACAGACACAGACAGAGAGAGAGAGAGAGAGAGAGAGAGAGAGAGAGAGAGAGAGAGAGAGAGAGAGAGAGAGAGAGAGAGAGAGAGAGAATATTACAATGTCTTCAAAAAAGCTGAATTAAAAATCACTTTACCATAAACAAAACAATGAAATAAAAAGTACATCACCACTGAAAATGGCTTCTAAAAGATAAATAGTTTAAAATTAGAAAACAAGCACATGGTTTAGTTTCAAAATTTGCATTCATTCTCCTGAAGTTTCTGTGGATAAAAGACCTATCCCCCCCCCAATATGAGCAAGGTAAAAAAAAAATCATACATAATAAGTAAGTGTAAATTTTAGGAAAAAAACCCATTAGGTTCATAGGTTTCCCAAAAATTCCCTCTGAATTATCCAGTTGGACACAGCTTAACAAAAATAATTGTTAAGTTAATAGAATTCTAAATAACAAAAGTGAAAATAACAGAATACTTAAAATAGCTTAACACTTGTACACAGTCATGGTTAATGGAATGAAAACAATCTCATCCCATTGAATTAAATAAAGGGTTTGGTTTGATGTTCTGTAAAGGTGCCCATGTTCGACAAGAAACATCTAAAGAAGGCCATAGGACACATTGAAACATTGTGTATATAGCACAAAAAGATGAGGATAACAGTAAAAAAAATCTAATACAAATTATCAAACCTCATCTAAAAATTTCAGATAAAATTAATTAGGATTATTAACTAATACATTAACTTTGATATGAACAATTTGGACCTTGACACTATTAGGCACCCCAGTCCAAAAAGGAACTGAATTTTGCTTTTCACCGGTTGTTAGTAAACAAAACAGCTGACCGATAAAAACCAGTAACATTTTTATACTAAAATTGTTTTTGATTTTAATTTTTAAAAAATTAGTTATTTCATGTTGTTGTCGTTAGCATATGCGAAAAAATAAATTTTGCACTAAAGATAAACTAATATTGTTATTTATTTAAAAATAAAATTTAAAATGAAAGACATGTTTATTTATTTTGCATGTGCTTCTACAGATAGTTAATATTAAAAAGTATTTATTTAAAAAAAGATTTTGCTGGGGTTAGGGTTAGGGTTAGGTTGAGCAGTTATTATCATAACCGTATAATATACTTTTTATAGTTTTAATCATTCCCGTGCTAAACGTGTCTAACGTTAAAATGTTATAATTAAAAAAGAATTGCTATTGAATTAACAACATGAAAAAAAAAAGTGTCTTTAATATAAAAACGTGTCTTTCGTTTATAGTTTTATAATTTAAAAAAGATGCGTCTAAAAATCGTCTGTTAACAAACAACCGGATTTTAACGGTGAAAAGCAAAACATGTCCTTTTGAATCTAGGTCGCAAATGGGGTGCTTAATGGTGTCTTGGTCCAACAATTTTACCATTTTCTACAACAATAGATTCAATGACTGACCAGTGGGTTAGTGTGTGTGTGTGTGTGTGTGTGTGTGTGTGTGTGAGTATGTCTGTGTATGCGTGTGTGCTTACAATCTCAATAGAAGAAGGTTGATAACAAAAACTGAATATCTCTTTGTATTTAAGTTGTCAACAATGAAAGACAAAACTAAGCCTATTGGAATGTGTGTGTATGAATGTTTGTCAAATATATATATATATATATATATATATATATATATATATTATTTAAAGATGACAAGAGTTTGAAAAATATAAATAATACAAATTATCAAGCCTCATCTCAAATTTAGAGAAATATTTTTCGTGTTTCTTAGTATGTGTACATGTCTTTATATGTAGCAAAAACAGCACATCATAACGACATTTTGATAGAGCAGTATTCTTATGATAGTCTAAATGTGAGAATAAAGCAATATCCAGTCCAATCTGCAACTGGCTGATAATTTTGTGGTGTCTACATTGATACTGAATGAATATCAGATTTTTCTTTTTAATCAACCAAATTTTTAAAATAATTGAAATAACCATGAAATTCTAATCAGAATCTTTCACTCCTTCCTAAATAGAAGCATCAGTATCATCATGGACAGCTGTTAAATGTGAGTGAATGTTTGTCAAATATATATATATATATATATATATATAATATATGTAAGGTATCCAAATGACTGGTAGTAAGGGATGATTTTATTTGGGATCTTCAAAATCTCACTGTATAACCATACTGTATGCTCCTGTAGGTACCAAACATATATTCATACAAGGATTTGTATAAATCCCTAAAGAGAGCTCAATGTATAATAATCAATAAATTAGATTAAATACAGAATCCATCTGAAGAGTCTGGACTCTTTAGGGATTTTTTTTTTAAAAGCCTTTTGAGTTTCTGGTCGAAATAAATTTATTATGGAATGACGATTTGTTAAGTTTATTCTTGTACAATCTGACAGGTGTTTCTTTTGTAAGTCTATTCAGGCTTTAATTATGGAGTTTTCAATATATATATATATATATATATATATATATATATATATATATATGTGTGTGTGTGTGTGTGTGTGTGTGTGTATGATGTTATGGAGTCCACATATGCTTCTTTGTCGGTATATCTGATGAGCATATATATATATATATATATATATATATATATATATATATATATATAGACAGGTAGAAAAAGCGAGAGAAATTTAGAACCAGTAATTAAAAACAAACAAATAGAAAAACAAAACAACTTACCCTATCATCATCATCATCATCATCAGAAGCATAGTCACTTTCTTTCTCATTTATTTCAAAATGTTCAAAAATCGTATTCATCATTGTTGCCAAAGTTAGTGTTGACCTGAGGGTCGTCCTTCTAGTTTTATTTTGTTTACGAGCAAAAAAAAACACGTTTCGTAGGTGTTTCTGGTGAAATTTCAGATTTACAGAATGCACAGAAGAAAATATTATTTTTCACAGCAGGTAAAAGGTCAGATTGTTGAGAGTTTCACTAAAAATCCTTTTCCACTTAGATACAAAGGAATTGACTGGAGGACGCACAAACAGACACACAGACAGACAGACAAAGATTTAACTGTGACACTTTTGTCAAGTGCAACCAGGGATGGGGGTAGGGGCCGACCAGTGACACCTCCTGTCAGCTTCTTTGCAATCGAAAAAAACAAAAGACAAAAAAAAAAAAAAACAAACCCAAAAACAATTGGATGAAACTAATAATATTCAGAAAAATATTGAAGACATTGAAAGCACTTTGTTATTTGGTTTTTATTATGAAAAAAATGGAACAAATAATGAGTGGGTGGGTGGGTGTATTGTTAAAATCAATAATAATAATAAAAAAAAAAAAAAAAAAAGAAAAAAAAAAAAGAAAGGAACTTTGGACTAGAAATAAATTGTTGGCAATGTAAACAACAAATTTCTGTTTGTTTAGAAATGAAACAATGAACAAAATCGGTTTTAACAAAAATAGAAATTAAGAAATTTATTTCAATGGAAGCAGTAAATAGGCTTACAAGAACTTTTCTTCTTTTTTTGGTCAGAGCACTTGTTGCACTTGTGGGAAATGAAGACCAAAGTTGAAAACCAAGAAGAAGAAAAGTAAACAATAAACAAATCCAAAACAATTTAGTTTTTTTTTTATCTTTTACAATTCAAAGAAAACAATAAAGAAACCAAACAAATGAATCTTCACGAGAGACAAGAAATCTAAAAAAAAAAAATCAAAAATTCTTAGAAATTGTCTGATTCTGTGGGCCCTCTTTCACCCCCAACAAAAAAGGAAATAAAGAAATAAAAATCATACTCAATATTCTTGAAGTCAATAGAGAAAAATGAAAACCTTAAAATGAAGACTGTGAAATGAAGTGTTCTGAGCTGTAAAGTGATTTATATATATATATATATATATATATATATATATATATAGTGTGAAAAAACTTGTGGCATCAAAATATAGCCTATTATTAAACAGAAGAGAAAAACTGAACATGTATAAACGGGATTGAATGTGGGTTGGGGTGGGGGTAGAGAAGAAAAGAAATTCTGATCAAGAATAAACACAATATTCAATAGAAATATTTAACAACAAGATGACCTCGAGTAAAATTTAATATTAACACCCCACTGATTTTTGTTAAGACTTACTTATATAATAAAAAAAAAAAAATTATAACAAATTATTTGTACTAGCCGGACATGTGGATATAGCACAGTATGATAATTGAATTATTACAAGATTTGATGTTTACTTAAGAGCTATTGCATAATAATTCAATATGTTAGTAAAGTATAGTAATCTTAATCTAGCTCTCTCACACTCTTATTTTTGTTTGTTTCATCTTTTCATAATGTTTGATTGAAACAGATTAGCATTATCACTTCCGCACGTTCATCCCCTCTCTCTATCTTTCTCATTCTTTCTTTCTGTGTAGCATGTCCCTTTTCTTACCTTTCTCCCTTTATAATAAAAACGGAATGGCCCATTATTAGCTGAGGTGATGACACTCATAAGAAATAATTTGGTGGATAAGCAACACCAGATAATCAGGATTTACATTTTTGCATTTCATCATGGACGATTTGGGTGGTTTCATCTTTAACCAGAGGGTGTCGTAGGATGATAACGGTTGGAAGTTAAGGAACAAGAGTATGAATATTATAATTAATATTTTGTCTTTTCATAATTAAAACAACGTTCAAAGGTTCTGAGTTTCTTTGGATCATCCTTCCATTCATTTGCGATGACAATTGCCTTCTAAGAAAAGTCTATGTTTAGCAAAAAAGCCATCTTGTAGGAAGCAAAAGATACAGAAAGTCTGATTTTTTTTTAATGTCAGTTTCGTTGCCATGGGTACCAGTTGTCTTAAAAATTGATTTGAAAATAAAATAATTTGTATTTTATACACCTGACTCCCTCAGCTTTGTTAGCAGAGTCAAAGGAATGTGTGATATTTGTTTAAAAAAAAAAAGTGATTTAATGAAACTAAAAGTGTCAGATGATTGGGTGCTTCCCATTACAGCAATTCTGAAGCTTCAAAGATGTCTTGTAAGTCCGCTTTAGCCAAGGTCTTTCTGATGTTCCATCAAAACGGGCATGACAGAGGAAACTGAGTTTAAACGCAGTAATTGTTTTGAGTTCCTGACTATCAATAATATCTCCACACATCTACAAACGGGTTCTGTGCACAAATCGACACCAGTGGACAGAGTAATTCCAATATCTTATTATAATGGATCTGTATCTGTCTACATCACAATAGCCTCAGGAATTGCGTAAGTTTATCAATGAGAATTCATATTATAGTCAAAATCATTAATACATCGAATAGAATAAATCTTATTTATTCTCTCTTAACATCCTGTTGAGAATTTTCTAAGCGCAGAGCCCCATTCCTATAAGGATTTATAAAAAAAAGGCCTTTTCATTTAAAGTTACCTGTTATTTCCCTTTAATTTAAGACTTCTAAATATGTTTAATACATTTAAACAAAAGCTATTGTTTGGGGTAGATTAGGAAAACAATGTGACTTTCGTCCGGGGAATGAGGTGGTATAGGATGTTAAGAGTTCTAATGATGTCTTTATGAAAATCTGAGTTAGATCTGCCTCAAAACAGCCCTTGTTATTCATGCATTTAAAATCCTGCAATGTATCTTATATATCACTAAGAAATAAAGGTTTACATAATATATGGTGTGGTTAATTTACATACTGGTTTTAACAAAACCGGGTTTAATAAATAATTATATTGTTTTATTCTCCAAAATATTAAGATCAATCCTATGAATGATTTTATATAGAAGCCAATTAAAATAAGTGTAATCTTTTTATATGCGTTCTTATAGGCACTGTATCACATCCTGACTGTGGTAGAGGGGTTGTGTGTTTCAGACCGAGTATGGTGTCTCTGTGTTTTTACTCCAAAAGTGTTTTCATATGTGCGGTATACTTGTTACTGGAGATTCTAATCAGAGACAGCACCTCCCCATTGCAACTAATGGGTGGGTGGTGGGGGTTCAGAGTGATACTGATGGGGTGGGGGTGCCGTATCACATCCTGCCCTTAGTAGTAGTGGTGGTGGTGGTGGGGGGTGCACTTAAGACTGAGTATGGTGTCTTTGTCTTTACTCCAGCCATGTTCTCATCTCAAAAGTGAAAATCTACCTCCATAATTTTCATCACCAATAGATCCAGTCCATGGTTTTGGTTTGGTTTGGTTTGTTTTGTTTTACGGCATATCAACCTCGGTGGGTCATTTAATGCCGATAAAGTTTTGAAATAAATCAATTCTTAATGGATAATACAATTTTTTTTATAAACACATTTTTCTATTTAACCCATAGATGGGACCCTAACAGGTACTACCACTCCGGGTCAGAGTGGACCAGGGAGCAATGGTGATGAATGGGGTGCTCCACATTCCCCAAACCTCCAAAACTGGAACCTCACCATCAGATAGAGTTTAACGTCATTCCCAGGACATGTAGACCAGCAGCCACCGCCTTCTAGCACCCATATGATAAAAAGGGGTTGGGGCTAGCCAGATCCAGTCCTCATTAGCTCATTTGTTTTAGTAGCCGCAGTGACTTCTTCAAGACAAATGCAAATGTTGCCTACCAACCTATTTGTCAACCCTTTGCCAATTCTCCAATCTTTTCCCGCCGCAATCTCTTTGCACGGCTGAGAAATGTCACATTGTCATATGACAGATGATCTCTGAACTTTGTATTGAATTCGCATAAAGTAGGACTCTCCAGATAACAGAGATCTGATCACCGCAGACAATGGATGGTAGTTCTCGGATTGATCAGCAATTAATTGAAAAAAAAGTCTTCATGAGCATCCAACCTTGTGAGAGACAGCAAATATATAAAGGAATTTATACAATTATAACGCTAGAACCAAACTAGAATTACATTTTGATATGATGTGATTTTAATTTCGCTTACGGAGCTTGGTTGTTGTTTTTTGTTTTCAACTTATATCAGTCATTTCAGTTATTATTATCATTATCATTACTATCCTTATTATTACTATCATTATCATTATTACTATTATCATTATTATTATTATTACTATCATTATTACTACTATTACTATCATTTTTTTTTTTTTACTCCTTTTGAGTTTTCACATCAGCATTAGCTGATGGTCTTTCACTGGAGTCTGAGTGACAGCAAGTCTTTTCAGGTCTCCAGGACTTTTCTGAGTTTTCTGGCAGATTGCAGCAGTGCAGTGTTCTGAATGGTTTCAATCCTTCCTCTGATCTCTAAACTTTCCAAACCCCTTTCTAATCCTTTTGGGACTGTTCCCAGTGCACTAACTACAATTGGTATCACTTTCACTTTCATATTCCATAACTTTTTCAGTTCTCTGGCAAGGTCCAGATATTTGTCCATTTTTTCATTTTCCTTCAGCTTCACCCTGTGATCTGCTGGCACTGCAAAATCCACTAGTTGACAAGTTCTTTCTTTTTTGTTTATCAACACTAGGTCTGGTCTTCTTGCTGGGATAAGGTGATCCGTTTTTATTTCAAAGTCCCCAAGAATTTTATGCATTTTGTTCTCAAGAACAGATTCTGGTTTATGCATATACCATTTTGTTGTATGGTCAAAATTAAATTTTTTGCATAATTCCCAGTGGATCACCTTCCCAATCCAGTCGTGTCTAGTTTTGTACATTCCCTACCCAGTTGTGTCTTTATTATTATTATCACTATCATTATCATTATTATTATATTAATTGTAGCTTGTAGCTTAGAGGCATAAACTGGAAAGAGCAAAAGTTTAATGGCCTTTTGCCAGACCAGGATGCACCAAGGATAAAGTGATCATTGCATGACATAATAGTCATGGTGCAGAATCATCCATCAATCGTATGAGTGATGGGAATTCAGCTTTTGAATAACCAAGATTGATTAGCTTCAACTTGGAGCCATTGATCTCGGGGGTGGGGGCGGGTTTGATTGCAACCAGTAACAATAAAAAAAGGCAATGAAGCCTGAAGAGAGATTTGACACACCCACTAAAAATGACCCCCGCGTATATATCAAGAGATGGGATTATACTTCTAATAACATCATTCATCCGGATGGAAACGGAGAAAAGGATCTAATGGATTCCCTTGTTGGTTTGGTTTGGTTGATTAACTCTTAACGTCCTATACCGTCTCATTCCACCCGGTCAGAGGTCACATTTGTTTTCCTAATCTACCCCAAATGATAGCGTTTTTTAAATGTAATATCTAACATTTACAAAGTCTTTATTTTTAGGGTATTAACAGGTAACTTTAAATGAAAATGCCATTTTTAGCCATTTTGTGATAAATACTTATAAAGTCGTCCGGGGTGGCCTAAAGTCTGTATCAGCCAATCAGCGAGGGAGTCTATCCCCTTTTCACTAAAGCTAGACAAAGAAGATTGTTTTTGCATCTGAGGTGGAGCGCCACACCTACCATCAGCTCCTTACTTTACCGCTCAAATTCCCTGTGCTACTCATATACTGAGTTGGCGAGGGCCGGTATCGAACTAGGAATTTGTGGTTTCTAGCCGAACGCTCTACTGACTGAGCTAACCCTGCCTTTATAGACTGATTTATTGGACAATACATTTTGAGTTAAGAATGGTGACTCTGTATGGTAGGCTGGGGTGTGTGGAGGGAGTCGGAGAAACACGTGCAAAGTGTCCCAGAACATAAAGTGGAAGATACACAACGACAACATACACTGAGAATGAATCGTTCATGTCTATCTTAACCATGATGTTTACATTTCGTATGATGCTAATACCCTATGGGAAAGGTATACATCCAACTATTCTCCCTCCAGCTATAGGTAAAATAGTAGGGCAAACTGGGCTCTTTAACCTTGGTAAGGCAACTGGTCTCAGAGAAGGAAAACTCTGAATTAAAACTTGTTAAACTCCATTTAAAGAAATTGACCGTGTGTCACATCCTACTTGTGTGGAAGGGTAGGGTATATGTATCTGACCATGTGCCACTGTGTCCATATATATATATATATATATATATACACACAGGGTGTCCCAGAAGTTACACACCATCCTGGTTTTCAAAAATACACCTTTGTTGATTTCAAATCACTGTTATTGAGAATAATTATAATAAATGCTCAAATTGAGAGATAGAAAATTAATTGCGACAATCACTATCAATGAATATGTTTTTGAAATAACTAAAGGTGTTGTTTTTCAAAACCTGGATAATACATGACTTCTGGGACACCCTGTATATACATATATATAAAGATAAACCTAATGAGTCAGATATACCTACTAAAAGTTTCACTTAGTGCTCTTCAGGGCTAAGATCTGACTTATCCCTGAAGAGCACTAAGCAAAACTTTTAGTAGGTATATCTAACTCATTAGGTTTATCTTTATTATTTGCTCTACTTAGGTATTGAGCACTCTTATTAGCTTTAGTATATCCTAGCGGTTTTTGTATGAATATATATTTTTCATATATATATATATATAGTTTTTTCTTTTGGCCAAGTATTATAGTATCAACCGATTATTTTCGGTTGGTACGACTATCTTAGTCTTTTCTATTTGATTGCTAATCCAAAATTCAAACTTCACCACTTGATGCAGTTTAACAAAAAAGAGTGGTACCTAAACAAGAACATTGCAAACCGCAAATAAGAGACAAAAAAAAAAAAAACTCCACTGGCAAGTGACCTCTATGACCTCTGCGGTGACAGGTGAAATGAAATCCTGAAGTTGTTCAGCAGAGTGAAGGTCATTTGCATTGATAATGCTCCTAACTAGTTTGTTTGTTTTGTTTATTGATTTTAACGGCATATCAACCCGTCTGGGGTTATGTCATGCCTAACAGTAGGAAGTTATACATATCATGTATTTATATTTTTTTAGTAATTGTTTTTAACAATGTGTTAGCATTATTGGGGATTATGTTGTATGGTATTGATTTGTTTCATGTCTATATTCTATGGTATAATTTTATTTCCCTCAAAAAAGAGAGAATATCCTCCATGTTGACATTTTCAAACAAATCTTTCATATTGTTTGCTTTAAAATAACGGTTTCTGATGTGAGCAAAAAACCTGCATTCCATGAATAAGCGTTTAACTGTCAAAGGTGCTTGACATGTTCCCCATTGTGGTTGTTGTTCTTGTTTGAGTATATAGGAGTGCGTTAGTCTTGTATGACCAATGCGTAATCGGGACCCAATGACTTGTTCCTTTCTAGACTTCCTTAAAATTGGTCTCCAGCCTCCCAAAGTGGGTTTGATTAGGAAGAGTTTATTGTGGATGTTGTTATTCCAGTGTTGTTGCCATTTTGTAACTAACTAGGTACAAACATCCTTATGATAATCTCGACACCTCCTGTAAAAACCCTAAAGTGCATTGTCAGCCGTTGGTTCTTCGCAGCCACTCAGCCCGCAAGGATGTTTGGTGCAAAGAATCTGCAACACGCCAACATTTGCAGGGTGCACACAGCTGCAAGTCACAAGAACGCAGACAGCTGCGTACACATTGCCAACCAGCAGTTTTAACCTTGGACTAATTACCTTAGTTTCAAAATATCGGTCTTGGCTTCACTTGGTGTTTAGGTTAGTCTAGTGAATGTGTCAACTGTACAGTCGGCTGGAGGGAATCATCCCTGTGAATGAATCAGAGACAATATTTTTGGGTTATAATTGAATTCTTAGATTCCAGACAGAAACGGAAAGGAAGAATCCAATTAGTTGGATTGGATGAGTTGAGGACAATAATAATGAGGCAAGATAGTGCATTAGTAGCAGATCGGTTGGGTCGCACATATTCTTACGTATATATATATATCCAAAGTAGCATTTTCAGTTGATTTTTTTTCTTTCAGTTTTTTTTCTTTATTTGACGTTATTGTTATTTAATCACATAAGTTATATAGAGCTGTGTAAATGGAGTTAAAAACTGTTTGAATTATACAAATATCCCCAGGGGTTCAAAAGTTATGAGAATTTAAAGCCCCGAAATTGGGGGTTCAAAAGTTATGAGAATTTAAAGCCCCAAAATTGGGGGTAGAAAAATGGACATGATTTTGTTAAAAAAAAAAAAAGTCAAATCACAAGCAATTCAAAAGCAAGAAATTCAGTGATTTCCTCACCATTTCTTTATTTTTGCAGCAATTTTGATAAAACTTGGTATTCTTATCTAAAATTGCATGTTCTTTCTGATTCTGCACTCAAATTGTATGTATCTCTTGCTGTAACACATTATTTAGAGAATAAGAGGTACAGATATTAGCATTTTTAAAAAAGTTTACCAAAGGATTATTGAACATTTTCATTTTAATACTGCATGTATACACATATATAATATTAATTTATATAAATAAAATCACTTTGGACTTAAAATACTTTTTTAAATACCCACTACCTTGTATAAATAAGAATAAAATTACAGTTATTTCTTTTGTTAATAGATTTTCTTTAAGATTTATTGATGGGATTTTTGCTGATAAATATTAGAATAAAATAAAACAATTAGAAATCAATATGCAAATTAACCTTTCTGTTCTGTAAACCGGCATTTTGTTGTCTATATAATTACAATTGCATGTGATAAATTTATTATTATAATGGTATACACAGGAATAACCTACTCGAGTTTCACCATAAGGATCTTCAGGGTTAAATCCACTGAATTAATCAAGATATTGATTAATTCCAGCCGATTGTACGTGTGTATTTTGTGGTTATGACGGTTAGTCCAATCCAACCGTCATAACCACAAAATACAAGCATACAATTGGCTGCAATTAATCAATATCTTGATTAATTCAGTGGATTTAACCCTGAAGATCCTTATGGTGAAATTCTAGTAGGTTATTCCTGTGTATACCATTATAATATATAATTTAAAAAAAAAAAAAAATGAATTTTGAACAGACATCAGTGGCTCATAAAAAAAAAACTGTGGGTGGTCATAGGTGATAGAGGAACGAGACGACTAATGATGGAGAAAGATGGTAAGCAGTGATGAAGAGGAATATCTCATCCAATCACAAACATTCTGGTGTAACTCTGATGTCACTCGAGACTATCAGTGAATGCAAAGAAAACATTGCATTCCATGGAAAGTTGACAGTTGTCAACCAACAAAGATTCTGTCATTACCATTATTGACACCATCTTTTGCTTTCTCACTTGTGTCTAATTCTTTAAAATAAATATTAATGTTGGCTGCATCCATATGAGCATTTAGAGCAACAATTTATATACATAATTGATAGATAAAATTCATTTAAAATAAAACACTTAATTCTAAGTTTTAAATTTCATATTTTTAGATTCTAAAAACAAATACTTATTTAATAACAAGCCTACTTTAGTATTGTTATCTAATAATTTTTGGAGGAAACACAATTAAAAAGTTAGGCCCCCACTCTTAATTTCTAACTTTCTTCAAGAGTCATGTTGTTGCAGAGCCGTTAAGCAGGGTGTTGTGCAAGCTGGTAGTGACTATATTGTAATGGTGTGCAGTGTTTTATTGGAATTTGCAGGGAAAAATGGAGTCTTCACAAGTGGGATATATACAGAACATTTGCACCCTTTATGATCGACCCCCCCCATAAAAACTACCCCTAACTCTAGGGCTGATGCAAGATGATACAATGCAACCCCCACTTCCATATGATGTATGAAGGTCACAAAAAAATTGGTTCAAGGAATACTCGATTGACTTACACGTATTACATTGGTCTTCATGCTCAGCAGATTAAAACATCATTGAGCAGGAAGAGGATTTATTGCAGATCTTATTAAATCAACACAACCAACATAATTATGGACAGTTTTAATAATAATAATGAAATTTATTTAATAAGGTCTGCAATAAATCCTCTTCTTGCTCAATGATGTTTTAATCTGCTGAGCATGAAGACCAATGTAATACGTGTAAGTCAATTGAGTATTCCGAGAACCAATTTTTTTGTGACCTTCATACATCATATGGAAATGGGGATGTTGTATACTCTTCTTTTTAATTTCTTACTTCTATTATTCTGGTCATCTTTGGTATCTTACGTTCTTCTCCTAGTGTCTCTTCTAATGTCTCTTCTAGCGCCTGGACTTCATCTTGGTGGTCGGTCGCACTTAATTCATTTCTTCTAGGTCAGTCTTGTTGCCAAGACATTCACCAACCACAAAACCATATTATTTATTGAAACTTTTATTTCTTAACTAAACATTTCATGTAACTAACATAACGCGCGTATGCAGTGAGCTCCAGTTAAGGCAGTATATCTTCTCTGCCTGATGTCCAAACTGAAACTGAAGACCCAACCAGGTCCCACGTGACTTTACGTATTTTGCGGGCTTTCTGTAATATTCCATGGAAAGTCCCGCCCGTGATATGAAAAGGGCCATCCCCTCAGAAATACAGGGGATTGACAATAATCTTATGCAACCACATAGATTATGTAACAGGGGGTTGCATTGTATTATCTTGCATCAGCCCTAGAGTTGCGGGAGGAGTTGGGGGGGAGTGGGGGGGGGAATGTCAATCATAAAGGGTGCGAATATTTTTTGTCGGTACAGAAAATAGTTAACTTACAACCTATGATGAAACTTACACTCATGACAGTGACAAAAAAGTATGAATGAAAATCAAATTAAAAAAACAACAAAAACATAGTTAAAAAAAATATTGTGTGATAGTCTCAAACTAAACAAATATCAGTCTTAATGTCACAGCATGTGATACAAAGGAGAAACAAAAGAATATTATAAGAGAATACAAAATGAAATGAAATATAATGTAATCTAACAATAATGGAGGGTCCCATGATAGTGTAATGGTTAGCAAGCTAGTCTCGCATATCCATTATTATTGAATAGCAAGTTCGATCCTAGCCCCATATTTGCAACCTTGTGTGACATCCTACCAGAGGTGAACAGTTTGGGGTAATAGCAACTAACAAATAAAGAGTTCGATCCTTGCTGGATACCCCCATATTTGTGACCTTGTGTCACATCCTATCCGAAACAAATGGTTTTGGTTTGGGGCATATCAACCTCGGCGGTTCATTTAATGCCAATAAAGTTGTGAAATAAATTCATTCTTAATGCATAATACAATTTTGTTTATAAACTCATGTTTTTCTATTAAACCCATAGATGGGACCTTAACAGGTACTACCACTCCAGGTCAGAGTGGACCAGGGAGCAATGGTGATGAAGGGTGCTCCACATTCTCCAAAACTGGAACCTCACCATCAGATAGAGTTTAACATCATTCCCAGGACATGTAGACCCTCAGCCACCGCCTTCTAGCACCCATATGATAAAAAGGGGTTGGGGATTGCCATAAGGGCAATAGGTTTGGGACAATCATATAGGTGCTAGGGCTTGACATTGTGACCTTGTGTCACATCCTATCCGAAACAAATGGGTTGGGCAAATAGCTACTGTAATCGAACAATATAAAATCTATACATATATAAAGGGCAGTTTCTATTTATGTCCGGATGAAACTACAAAAATAAAATAATTAAAAGACAAAGGGTTATTTCCTATAAGTCTAACATAAACAAAGGGGAACCACCCGTGACTGATTATTTATTTATTTATTGATCTACTAGGAAAAAAGAAGACAGGGTTAGGGTTTAGGGTAAAGGTTAGTTTAATGGGAAAATAAATAATTTATCAGTCAAGAGTGGTTAGAGTTATAGGAAATAACCAGACAAAGTAAATATATATACACATTAAATATCACAGGGTTTTGCCTTTTGTACAAAATTGAAATTCTACTTAAAAATGTCCAGCATTGTAAATCGCAAAAGTAAATCAATCAAGACACCTGGGATTTGTTTGCTCCCCCCCATTAGGAAAGTTGAGAGAGAAAAAAAAGAAAAAAAGAAAAAGAAGTAAAAAGAAAGAAAGAAGCGAAAAGAAGAAAAGAGTAAAAAAAGAAAAGCAAAAGAAAGAAGAAGAAAAAAAAAAAAAAGAAAAGCAAAAAAAAAGAAAAAAAAAAAGGAAAGGAAAAAGTGAAAAAAAAAAAGAAAAAAGAATTGAAGAGAAAAGAAAGAAAAAAGAAAAAAAGAAAAAAGAAGAAAAAAGAAAAAAAAAAAAGCAAAAAGAAAAAATGAGAAAATAAGAAAAAAAAAAAAAGAAAAAAGAAAAAAGAGAAAAGAAGAAAAAGAAGCGAGAAGCGAAAAGAAGAAAAGAAACAAAGAAGCAAAAAAAAAAAAAGAAAAGAGGAAAGAAGAGGAAAGAAGAAAAAAGAAGCGAGAAGTGAAAAGAAGAAAAAAAAAAAAGAAAAAAACCCTGGTTTTGTTCTATAACAGAAAGATTAAAAGTCAGAAAGGAAAGGAATTTCTGTTAAGAAAATCTGTCAGTCTATTAAAATGGAATCTCCTGATAAACATTAAATTGGAAATGGTGGAAGAGATGAAGGTTGAATTAAAAAAAAAAAAAAACAACTTTCAGGTGAAACTGAGCTGTGGATTTTATATGGATTAAACTATTAAAAAAAAAAATAGGCTTATCTTTCAGACAACTCTATGTACTCCAACTAAACCGCAGACATCGGGGTATGTTCAACATTTAGTGTAACGAGAGAAATACCGTCCGGAGAAAATTATTTACTTCAATGTAAAACATCCAATGATACAAGGGAAGCAACTCTTGCAGAATTAACTAAACAAGTGAAAGAAATGAAAGCCATTCAAGACTCGTCTGACAAATCAACACTTTCGGGGAATCAGAGGAAATGCGAAATTAAAAGATAAAAAAATAATTAATGCAAATTTCACAGTTGATTTGCTTGAAAGAATTTAAGTAAATTTTATTATTTATTTATTTTTTTGGTAATTTAGGAAATATTTATTTTTAAAGATAAAAACCCCAAAAAGCTGGTTGAGTTTAAAAAACTAAAGATTTTTAAGTTTCTGTATTTGACGATTGTTTCCTAAAAAAAATGTCCAAGAAAATCACCTTGCGTCTTTTGAGGTCAAGGGTCAAGCTTTAGGTTACTGGCCAGTAGAGTTCTAGTGCTACAATGACCTTTAAAATAAACCACAACTATCTAAAACGATTTAATACATATGAAACTTTTACAATTACCGGGGGGGGTCTATGAATGTCATGCAAAAAGGCCTTCACATGGCATTCGTAATTTAAATCTGTTTAAAAAGGAGAAAAAAGAAGAGAAAAAGAAGAAAAATACCTGCCCAAATTTGTGGTGGTGGGGTGGGTGGGGGTTTGTCTTTTAATCCGGTAATAGAAATACAACAGAGAATCTAAAAACTTTTTTTTTCTCTTGGTTCAATTCTGAGAAAATGGTAAATGAAAATTAGGAATTCTTTAAGGAGCGGGGAAAGGCTGACAGAAATAGAATATTTTGTTGTTGCTGCATTGAGAGAGAGAAAGAGAAAGAGAAAGAGAGAGAGAAGAAAGAGAGAGAGAGAGAGAGAGAGAGAGAGAGAGAGAGAGAGAGAGAGAGAGAGAGAGAGAGAGAGAGAGAGAGAGAGAGAGAGAGAGAGAGAGAAGAGAAAGAGAGAGAGAGAGAGAGAGAGAGAGAGAGAGAGAGAGAGAGAGAGAGAGAGAGACAGAGAAGAGAGAGAGAGAGAGAGAGAGAGAGAAGAAGAGAGAGAGAGAGAGAGAGAGAGAGAGTGATGTGAGAGAGAGAGAGTGATGTAAAATATCAAAGAGATGATTGTAGGAAGAACAAAATTAATTGATTTAAATTTTTGACAATTAAAAACAAAACAAAACCCTTATTATTTTTTTAAAAGTGGTTTCATTAATTATCTCTTGACTATTGGAAATGTGCAGTTTCATGGGGGAGTGGTGCAGACATTCACATAGGGGAGTGGTACAGAAAATTTGCATGGATTTGTCAAGTTTCATCAAGTGCAGTTTTAAAAAAATGAATGTAATTAAAATAATTTGCACACAGTTGTATGTTTTCAAGTATTCCTATCTAATACTAATAATTGTATGGTTTCAAGTAATTATTTCTATTTAATAATATTCATTTGTTTGCACACAGTAGTTATGACTTCAAGTAACTAATAATCTTATTATAATGGAGATTGTGTGTTTTTTTGTCTGTAACCGAAACTATATTACTACTCAAGTCACAATTCCCTTAATTATTTACGTCAAATTCTCCATGATTTCATTCTTTTAAACCTTCAGTTATTAATAAAAATTGTTTTACATTATTAATACTGTTGACCATATCTACGTATTAATAACATGCAATTGTATTTATATATACAACAAAATAGCGGTTTACAGTTTGAACGAGAAGGCTAATTTGCATATTGATATTTAAAATTTTATTTTAATAAATATGTGCTTGGTATTATTGATTTCTAATTGTTTGGTTTTATCTTAAGAAATATAAACAAAAATCTCGTGGATAAATCTTAAAAGAAATTTATTTACAAGAAGAAATAACTGTAATATTATCCTTTACTTCCAATTTTAACTAAATAGTTAAATTAGGAAAATTTACCAATGAAAGAGGGGAGTAATGGAAAATGATGGAATAGTTAGTTTCAAAGTTGTTCTATTTTTCGATTATACCCCCTCTGTTGCAGATCTTTTTATTTGCATTCTTAGTCAGTTTCATTAGCCTTTCTAATTTAACATGATATTTTATTATATCAAAACTTAAATACTTGCACCCGGAGGGTGCATATATTTGCTAGTAATAATAATAATAATCCTTAATCAAAAATTGTATTGTCATGCTGTTTTCTGACTTTGTAGGCATGCCCACATGTGTTAGAAACATGGAAATCAAAAAGGTGCTCAAGGTTGCTGTTGTTAAAATGAATGGCAGTCTAGTTTATACTACAGGATTATTTTGGGATTTTTTAATTTATTTGCTCTATTATTTTCTATTATTTATATATTTATTATTGTTAATATTTTATAATTTTATTTTTCTTATTTATTATGGCCAAGCATGCTGAAAACACCGGTTCCCACTAGATCACCCAAGTTAAGCAGTGATGAGCCAGTTCAATACTTAAGCCCCAGTTGGAACTGTAAGGAACCCTAGTCCTTTGTTAATCAAAATCACTTGATTAGACATTAAATGATCTAAAAAGGGTTGATATACCATAAAACAAAACAACCAACCAAATTATTATTTATGTTTTTTAAAATTTTATATTTATTTCTTATTAGTTTTTGGACTTGTTTGTTTTCATGTCTGTATATATTTTTAAAATATTAAAAATATTTTCAAGAAAAAAAAAACAAACAAAAAAAAAACTTTTTCTAAGAAAAAATAAAGACAAAAAGATTTGTAATATTTACAGGTGAAAAGCTAAGAAAATATTTTCTTCCGTATCGGCCATTAAAAATCGTATCAGTAGTTTCATCTGCAGGTTTGAGAAAAAGAGAAAAAGGAAAAAAAACCGGACGGACAGAAACAAAGAAAACAGAGTTATTCCCCCTGGACAAGCCAGCAACGAAAAAGTGTTGATAGAAAAAAATAAGAAAATACTATCTTCCTTCACTGGTTGCAGTATTGAGAATTGAACCTGTTTATTCAGTCAAGTTCTTTCAACAAAAAGCCACTTACTCACCCCCCCTCCAAATAGAACTGTCCTTTTTTTTAAGCAACACTTGTTGGGACAATTTTCACCCCACCAAAACCTAACGTCCCTAAGTTAAAAAAGAGAGAAAAAAAGAAAAAAAACTTTCCTCACTTTTAGACTGAATGGTTTTTACAAACAAATTTATTTTAACAGCAATTTGATATTTGGAGAATAAAAACATTTCTAATTTTCTCTCCTAAATATCAGACTTTTGCAAATCTTTTTAGAAGATCAGTTTAAGTTGGAAGATTTTTGATGCTTTGCCAGAACAAAAAAAAATTTGATTGAAAGTTTAATATAATAAACAAAATTAAAAATAGTAATATCACAGTAAAGCACAGTCACAGGCAATCAGCACCCGGTGAGGAGCTTTCTCAATGGCCTGAGTTTCACAAGAAAAATAACATTTATCAAAATATTCACCTGGAATTTAAAAACAAAATAATTTTAATAAAATTCTGATTCGCAGATGATGAAAATATTCGATTTTGGGTATTTCCTATAAATCTAAAATAAACAAAGGGGAACCACTCTTGACTGATAAATGATTTATTTATTTATTGATCTACTAGGAAAAAGAAGACGGGGTTAGGGTTAGGGTTAGGTTAATGGGAAAATAAATAATTTATCAGTCAAGATCATGTTAGACTTATAGGAAATAACCCAATTTTTTCTTTAATGCACAACTCATATTCATATTGAATACATTGATTTTTCAAAGATTCATTTTTTTTCTTTTAATTATTCTGTTGGCGTATTTGTAGTATAAGATGTGCTGAAGATCACAATTTGAATTTAAATTCTGTTCCAAAACAGCGGTGACTGAATCGGCCAATCAAAAAACGCCCAGACATGTATTTAATTTATTATTTAAAGGCATTGATAAATTGTCCTACAGTTGCTCACTGGAGGCACAGACTAGGAGACAAGGATTGTACAGCTCTCTACTTCAAGACAGGATAAACTCTGATACAACTCAGAACGGATCAGCAAACAAGGATAAAAACGGATACTACATCTTTCTACTTCAAGAAAGGATGAAACTTTATGCCATAAGGGATCTCCACTGTAAAACTGCTTTCACCTACAGTTCTAAAATGGCCATACAAATCGGAACAAAATGGCAGTTGTATGTTTAATTACATTGATATCAATGATGGTATTAAACCAACACTTCACGTTTTTTATAGTAATTTTTATATAGTAACTAATTATATCAAAGGAAAAATTAATAATATGCAGGAGAAAAGCAACAAGTGTAGGTTATGTGGTGACAAAGATGAAACAGTTAATCATATAATAACCGAATGCAGTCAACTAGCACAAAAGGAATATAAGAGTAGATATGTCTGGATGGGAAAGGTGATCCACTGGGAATTGTACAAAAGATTAAAGTTTGGTCAAGCTGACAAATGGTGGATGCACAAACCAGAATCTATCCTAGAAAATAAGACCCAGAAATTCTTTGGATCTTTGAAATACAAATGCACCAACAAATGCTGACCAGAAGGCCAGACCAGGTCAGCCGAGTGTTATTAATAATAATAATAATAATAATAATAATAATATCTAGACCTTGCCAGAGAACTGAAAAAGTTATGGAATATGAAAGTGAAAGTAATACCAATTGTAGTTGGTGCACTTGGAACAGTCCCAAAAGGATTGGAAAAGGGTCTGGAAAGTTTGGAAATCAGAGGAAGGATTGAAACCATTCAGAACACTGAACTGCTGCAATCTGCCAGAATACTCAGAAGAGTCCTGGAGACCTGAGGAGACTTGCTGTCACTCAGACTCCAGTGAAAGACCATCAGCTAATGCTGATGTGAAAACTCAAAAGGAGTAAATAAGAGAACCTGTCATTTTATGGATTTTGTCATTCCAGTAGACGATAGAGTGAAAACAAAAGAAAATGATAGTGATACCAATTGTAACTAGTGCTCCCCCTTGGAATGGCCCCCCAAGAACCTGGGTATAAGTCTGGGGGAGGGGGGGGCACTGAAGATCAGAGGAAAAATAGAGACCATCCAGATTCCCACAGTACAGTTAAAATCAGTGAGAATACTTAGAAAAGTCCTGTAGATCTGATAAGACTTGTTGTCACTCAACCTCAGTGGAAAAAAAACAAAAACAGAGTTGGTGTGAAAAAACTTACAAATGAGTAACTGATAATGAATCCTTAATAAACAATTAGAGCTTTTAGTAATTATTCTTGATACAAATAATTTGCACACAGTTATCTGGTTTCAAGTATTCATTTCCAATACTAGTAATTTTTGAACAGATCTATTTGACCCATAGATAGGACCCTAACAGGTACTACCACTTTGGGTGGAATGGTCCTGCGGATAATGGCAATGAAGGTAGGGTGTTACTAGACACTCCCCAGAGTTCCAAAACTGGAATCTCACCATTGGATTCAGTTTGGTGACATATCCATGGAAATGAATATCATATATACAGGGTATGGAGGTATGGGGTGTAATGGTTAAAGTCATGGGAAATGGATTCGTCGTACCGAGTTCAAATCCTGGATGTGGTAATTGCATTTCACTTTGCGCTAATACCCTTGGGAAAGGCATGAATCCTACTCTCCCTCCAGTAATGGATAAATAGCAGGGCAGACTGGGCTCTTTAACCTTGGTTAGGGAAACGGTCTAGGAGAAGGAAAACTCTGAATTCAAACCTGTTGAACTCCGCTTAATAAATTGACCTTGTGTCACATCCTGCTCATGCGGAGGGATATATATATATATATATATGTATATATACACAGGGTATGGAGGTATGTGGTGAAATGGTTAGAGTCAAAGGAAATGAACTTGGTGACACGAGTTCAAATCCTGGACAAAACTGCTGGCATTTCACATAGTACTAATATATTTGGGAAAGGTATGCATCCAACTACTCTCCCTCCAGCTATGGGTAAATACTAGGGCAGACTGGGTTCTTTAATCTTGGATGAGTAACAAGTCTAAGAGACGGAAAATTCTGAATTCAAACGTGTTAAAATCTGTTTAAGAAATTGATCTTGTGTCATATCCTGCTCGTGTGGAGGTGTGTGTATATATATATATATATATATATATATATATATATATATATATATATATATATATATCCCCCTGGGGTAGAGCACTTTGGGGAGGATTTCGCTGATGACTGCCAACTAAAGCGTAAACGCAACTCTCTCCTATAAAAGTGATGGAGCACTATGGCGGCCTTTACATACATACAGATGTGTGTATTAAAACAGTTAAAATCCCCTTCGCATTCTATGGGTGACGATGGAAGAGTGGTTAAGTGGTCCGACTGCTGCTGAATCGTTCAGAGTTCTATCCCCGCTGTAGGTAACTCACAAAATGTCTAGCCACATTGAGAGACTTGATAAGTCGAAACATGTCTGGTGACCATTATATATATATATATAATATATAATATAATATATATACATAATACACACACACACACACACAGCATTTCATTTTTTTCTCCAGACTGTCTCATATACTTTGAAAAAGGGTGAATGTTCACCCGAAATATCGGAATTGATCAAAGTAGGAACAGAGCAACGGTTGAATATATAAAAATTCTGATTTTTGTTCTGTTTTTCTTGTTTTTGTTCTTTTTTCCAATGCTTTAAAAAGACCAAACAAACAATGTTCACAAGAACATAATAAATATATATATATATATATATATATATATATATGGTAAAATAAGGAATGAAAGAACAAAACTCAGACTAAAATGTGTAGTATATTTCACTGGAACATTAAGTTCCGCTTCTTCAAGCCTTTATTGAATCATTAGGATCATACAAGTGTTTTATAGAAAGGGGAAGTAGGTGGGTGGGTAAGTTTTGTGGTGAGGAAAGATTTGATTGGTTATAGGAGACATCTTTGGGGAGATAAGGAAGAGATAGAAGGGAAAGGAGTAGGTAGAAAAAATGAATGGTCAGGACATCAGATAGAGGAGAGGAGGGAGGGGAAGTAGCCATTTCATGGAAAGAGCAGTGAAATATACAACACATTTTTTTTTGAGTTTTGTTCTTTCATTCCTTATTTTACCTCATTCTGTTGGATTCATTCCAATCACATTTTCATCATATATATATATATATATATATATATATATATACACACACACACACACAGTAAAACAACAATTTATCAATTGCACAGTTTAAATTATTTGGAATTGTATATGCAACTGATAAAGCATTAAAATGTGGCATTATATTTTTATTCTTCGTGGTTATCATAAAACTGGTTTTGTTTGTTGGATTTTACAGCATGTCAAAAAAAAGTTCCTGAGTCCAAAAAGAAGGTTCCCCCGAGTCCGAAAAGAAATACCTGAATAAGGCCGGAGGGCATATCGGACGAAACGTTGTACAAATAACAATGAAGATGAGGACAATAGCCCGAATAACGCAGATAATACTAGTCATCAAGCCTCATCTCAGTTTTAAAAGTTTTTAAAGGTTTTTATAATTTTTGCTAATTTCAAATATTTTATTTTCAGCAGAAGAATATCCGCCCTCCATTTCATTGCACAGATCCGAGCTGTGCTATTCACGTGGCGAGTTGGTAAGGGCCAGAATCAGAACCTTGTGGTTCTGAAGTGGATGTTGGTATAAATCTATTTAACGAATATAATGACCAAGTTACAAAGGAGGTCAGTTGGCAGGGTGGGTAGACTTTGGGCAAGCGATTTGCTGCAATAATGAAAACATCAAAGCTTTAAAAAGGTTAAAATACATCTGTTCACTTTAAGATTAGAGAAATCAGGGCACTTGATGATGAGGATGATGATGATGATGATGCAAACGACATTAAGGATAATCTCATTAGTTTGATGATGATGATGATGATGATTAGCAGCATAATTTAATAAGTGTTTCCCAAGGACACACAATTAACCCAATAAAGTGCAGACATGATCATCGTAATATTTATGGCATATTAATTGTTCAATAAGGATGAATTAGACAGCACCCCCTCCCCTTCGCTTGAGGAGTCGCTGATCCAAATCCACTCTGTTCAGGATCAACGAGCATCAGGATGATAATGATGAAGAAGAAGGATGTCGGAAAAAGAAGGATGATGCAAAAGAACCAAAGGGTTTGGCATCCACAAAATCAAATTTAAGGAGAGGAAAAAAAAGAAAGAAAAAAAAAAAAAAAAAAAAAAAAGAAGATTCCTGATGAAATGTTCAAATGAATTGTCGCGTTTCTAAGGTCATTAAGTGCAAAACAAAAAAGGTTTGAAAATTTGGCAGAAAGAAAAGATTTGCTCTCCTCTTTCTACAAGCAAAACATTTATTGGGATTCATTTTCAAAGAGGTGGGAATATTGAGAGAGAGAGTGAGAGAGAGAGAGTGAGAGAGAGAGAGTGTGTGTGTGTGTGCAAAAGTGAGAGAGAGAGAGAGAGAGAGAGCAAAAGAGAGAGAGAGAGAGCAAAAGAGAGAGAGAGAGAGAGAGAGAGAGAGAGAGCAATTTAGAGGAAAATTTTTTGGAATGTCAAAATTTCTTTCTTTTTCCAAAAGACAAAATAGCCTCGTTCACTCACCTGTCCAATCTTATCCAGTAAGAATAATCAAATTTAATCAGTGACTCACCTGGAAAAGAAGAAAAATAAATAAATAAATAATGAATGAATGGAGGGAAAAAAAGATAAGTTTGTTTATTTGCAAATAATTAAAAAACAATCAATATATATATATATATATTAAAAATACAAACATTTGAGAAATTCTGAAAAATTCTCTTAAAATCTTAGCCATTATTTTTGATTACATGAAAATTAAATTCTTAAAACAAAAGATTTTTTTAATTTTCCTACACCCCCCCCCCCCCATTTTCAGATGAACATTTATTCTCCAGGGAGTAAAAACATGGTAAGGATAATCCAAAATGATACTTTTTTCCTTACTCCCAATGATACTTGCATCAGAAGAATAAGGTTTGGTTTTTGGTTATCCCTACATGTTCACTTGTCAGTTGTTATAGAGAGAGAGAGAGAGAGAGAGAGAGAGAGAGAGAGAGGAGAGAGAGAGAGGAAAAGGAGAGGAGAGAGAGAGAGAGAGAGAAGAGAGAGTGAAAGAGAGAGAGAGAGAAAGAGAGAGTGAAGAGAGAGAGAGTGAAAGAGAGAGAGAGAGTGAAAGAGAGAGAGAGAGTGAAAGAGAGAGAGAGAGAGAGAGAGAAGAGGAGAGAAGAAAGAGAGAGAGAAAAGAGAGAGGAGAGAGAGAGAGAGAGAGGAGAGTGAGAGAAGGTGAGAGGAGAGAGTGAAAGAGAGAGAGAGAGAGAGAGTGAAAGAGAGAGAGAGTGAAAGAGAGAGAGAGAGTGAAAGAGAGAGAGAGAGAGAGAGTGAAAGAGAGAGAGAGAGTGAAAGAGAGAGAGAGTGAAGAGAGAGAGAGAGTGAAAGAGAGAGAGAGTGAAAGAGAGAGAGAGTGAAAGAGAGAGAGTGAAAGAGAGAGAGAGTGAAAGAGAGAGAGAGTGAAAGAGAGAGAGTGAAAGAGAGATGAGTGAAAGAGAAGAGAATGAGTGAAAGAGAGAAAAGAGAATGAGTGAAAGAGAGATGAGAAAGAGAGAGAGAATGAGAAAGAGAGAGAGTGAAAGTGAAAGAGAAGAGAGAGAGGAGAGTGAGAGAGTGTGATGTAGAGATAAAGACAGAGCGTCATGGTTTGTTGGGTTTTTAATATTTGCATTCTTAAGCTGCAAGCATATCTAATTGGCCACAGCCGCGCAGACATGCAAAGACACACTGAGACAAAGACACACTGAGACAAAGATACATAGAAGAGAGGGACACACAGACAAACCTTACAACATAACATTAGGAGGAACATTTCAAAGTTAAAAAAAAAAAAATTTAGCAGCTGGAGACAAAAAACCGAATGCCATTCAACATGAAATTAGCCAGAAAAGAATTAAAAGATGCATTTGCTTGGTAAAGCAAACATTTTTAAATGGCATTAAACGAGACCAGATGGAGAGAATTTTCGAGGGAGGGGGGTGCGGAATGGAGCGACAAAAATCGAGGAAGAGAGAACTTCAATAAAAGAGAGAAGAAAAAAAAAAAAAAAGAGTTTAGGATTGTTCCATGTTGGGGCTATGAAAAAGGGGGATGTGGAAGGGGGGAAATGGTATCAGAACAAATATTTGGCACCTGGAACCAAAAGATGGAAGTGAATAAACAAGGAAATTCTTTCAAGAGGAATTGGAATCTTAAGCCTCATGAGAATTGAAAACGGAAAACAAACAATTCCAAAGGAAGTCTTGCCAAATGATTCAGTGCCCCCCCCCCCAAAAAAAAACAAAAAAAACAAAAAACAAGGCATATTTCAAGATCCCACCAAGTCTAAAATTGATGGTCTTGTGAAATTGTCATAGCAAGTTTTGGTTGGTTGGTTGGATTTTATGGCATGTCAACCCTTGTTGGGTTATTTTATGAGAGAGCCACTGTGAGTGGCTTAAAGTAAGCAAAAAATGCGTGGAAAAAAAAAAAAAAAAAGCAAGAATAGTAGGCAGAAATACTGTATTGCACCAGTCTTTGGAAGTGAATGTTTCAAAAATAACATTGGTTTGGTTTGTTTTGTTTTACGGCATATCAACCTCAGTGGGTCATTTAATGCCGATAAAGTTTTGAAATAAATCAATTCTTAATGGATAATACAATTTTGTTTATAAACTCATGTTTTTTTTATTAAACCCATAGATGGGACCCTAACAGGTACTACCACTCCGGGTCAGAGTGGACCAGGGAGTAATAATGATGATGGTGTGCTCTACATTCCCCAAACCTCCAGAACTGGAACCTCACCATCGGATAGAGTTTAACGTCATTCCCAGGACATGTAGACCCGCAGCCACCGCCTTCTAGCACCCATATGATAAAAAGGGGTTGGGGCTTGCCATAAGGGCAATAGGGTTGGGACAATCATATAAGTGCTAGGGCTTGACGTGACCAGCTAATTAATCAGAGGGAGCCCCTCTGCTCGTCTAGCCTAACGAAGGAACAAAGTGGAGTGTTGCATGTCATGGACTGCTCAGCCACTAGGGTTACCACCCACGGCTAACAGGTTGCCCCATTGGGGGGAGGGTCTTACCCCTCTGCAGAGGTGCAGCTGGTGTATTCTAAAGCCCCAGACAATAGTTTAAGGATTTATTAACAGATTTGATTTTCTTTAATATTTTTGTTAGTAAAATAAATTTGGATTAGTTTTGATCTAAATGATAAATTTTGATTATGCGATCATCCATCACAACAGGCATTAAGTTTTTTTTTTTTTTTTTTTTCAAATCTAAGAGCAAAACATCTACAGGTAGACTGACCGAATTTAGCAGGGGAGGACACGAGAGAGGGCACGTTGGAATAACTGCTCAATATTTTGAGATAAATAAATTAACCCTCCTTACCCATGACATCCACACACCACCCCATATTTTGGGAATGTGAACAGGTACATAGATTCACGTAAGTAATACAGATACACACACACACACAATATTACTTAAATTGAAAGGTTGATGCTAATAAAAATAAAAAATAATAAAAAACCAAATAAGTGTCAAACTAATCTTGAGTAAATCTTTGTAAAGATCAAAAACAGAAAAAAATCTGATTAGACAACTTAACAAGACTTGAATGTTGGTTACTGAATTTATAGATTTGTTCTTTTTTTGTGGGAGGGGGAGGGGAAGATAAGGGAGGGGGGAGGAAAGGAGGGGGGGATGAACATGTTTCAGTGCAGAAGGTAGGTATTTACTCAACCCTGTTCACCACAGGTAGGACATGACACAATTCACAAGAATTGGGCATCCAGTGAGGAATGAACTTGCTTTTCAGAATTAATGGATCTGTGAGACTAACTTGCTAACCATTAAGCCATGGTGCCTATGTTTGGAATTCCATATAAAGTCTGTAAATTTAAATTCATTGGATATTTTATTTACTTGAGCAGGGATTATGGACTTGAAAAAACAACAGTCTCTATTGAGCTGGGCACTTTATGTGATATAATAGTTCTAGGCTAGTGAACTGTTGAGTTCAATCCTCACTGGGCGCCCCATACTTTCTTGCCTTTGGTAAATTAATAATCTGAATGTTCTTAGAAAAAATACAGGACTGGGAGCCCTATGGAAAGTGACTGAGGATGTTGAGGATCCTTGCAAAGGAAATGAGAGAGTACCTTCAAATAAGGAAAGACTGAATGCTGGTCTAATTCAATAACTACTACTACACATCAGAATACAGTAAATCATCATCTTAGGGAAAGAATTTAAAAAAAGAAATAATTTAAAAAAAATA